>QODF01000040.1:3714347-3950498 GCA_024372805.1 Oostethus manadensis
ACTTTGACTAGGCCACTCCAAAGTCTTCATTTTGTTTTTCTTCAGCCATTCAGAGGTGGATTTGCTGGTGTGTTTTGGGTCATTGTCCTGCTGCAGCACCCAAGATCGCTTTAGCTTGAGTTGATGAACAGATGGCCGGACATTCTCCTTCAGGATTTTTTGGTAGACAGTAGAATTCATGCTTCCATCTATCACAGCAAGCCTTCCAACCCCACACTACCACCACCATATTTTACTGTTGGTAAGATGTTCTTTTAATGAAATGCTGTGTTACTTTTACGCCAGATGTAACAGGACATGCACTTTCCAAAAAGTTAAACTTTTGTCTCGTCAGTCCACAAGATATTTTTGCGGTAAGTGAGGCCTGCAGTTCTTTAGATGTTGCCCTAGGATCTTTTGTGACCTCTCGGATGAGTTGTCTCTGCGCTCTTGGGGTAATTTTGGGCAGCCGGCCACTCCTCGGAAGGTTCACCACTGTTCCATGTTTTTGCCATTTCTGGATAATGGCTCTCACTGTGGTAATCAGGCCCGGGGATGGCTACAGAAATTGAACTCAGGTGTGATAAACCACAATTAAATTATTTTTAAACAAAGGGGGCAATCACTTTTTCACACAGGGCCATGTAGATCTTGAGTTTTTTCCCTCCCTCAATAACGTAAACCTTAATTTAAAAACTGCATCTTGTGTTCAATTATGTTATCTTTGACTAATAGTTAACTATTTTTTATGAGCAGAAACATTTAAGTGTGACAAACATGCAAAAGAATACAAAGTCAGCAAATATTTTTTCACACCACTGTATATACATATATACATACATATATATTGTATACATATATATATATACATTGTATATATATGTGTGTGTGTACGTGTGTATATATGTATATACACACACACACACACACAGTATATATATTTAGGCTTGATATTGGCATGACAAAGCCGAGCACAAATGATGACCTCATTAAATCATGTTGTGACGCGTGTAAACAAGCAATGGTGACTGCAGTAACAAGCTCGCTGTGTGCCTGACTAATGTTGTCTGTGGTTTGGAGTTATTATATATTATTATTATATTAAACTGCGATTTGCAAAGCGTTAGTTATGCAAGGCGGAACCAAGAACAAGAATTATGGAAACATGGGCAAAAATAATATAGTTAGAAATCCCACAGTTTTTCAATGTTAAATGCGAGCGGCCATTTGTTCTACTTTGTTTGATGGTCCTTGAACACACTTTCTAATGCTCTCCCAAATGGTCCTCGGGCCCAAATGCTGATACTATGTTTAAATGCAAAAAGGTAAGCTTTAGTCCAGGCTTGTACTGGTGGATGGTGGCTCCGTATTAATTTCGTCCTTTTAATTTGATGCAGTCCCTATCATAGTTTTACACAATACATAATAAATGACAGCCTTAATATACACTACTGATCACATATTATCACTTCATTTACAATTTGCACTGTTGGATGTCGAAAAACAGGCTGTGTGGTTGTCGAATGGTTAGTATGTTGGCCACACAGTCAGGAGATCTAGATTCGAATCTCTGTGAGGAGTTTGCATGTTCTCCTCGTGCATGCGTTTTCTCTGGGTACTCCGGTATTCCAAAACCATGCACGTTAGGTTAACTGGCGACTCTATATTGTCCATAGGTATGAATGTGAGTGTGACTGCTTGTTTGCCTGCCCTGCCCAAAGTCAGCTGGAATAGGCTCCAGCATACCCGCAACCCTAATGAGGATAAGTGGTACATAAAATGTATGAATGTAAAAAAAATGTTGAAGTTGAAAACTTAAAAACTCTTGCTCACAGAGAATAGACAAAGCAACCCTACAGATGTGTAGAAAGGTGTCCATTATTTCTTCCATTTTAAATGGATGGCAGGTAGTGCAGCTGTGTAAGTGTACGTGTACGTTGGTAAACCTGACTCCCTGACATGGACATCCCCGCTGGACATAGAGTTGACAGTCTGGGATTTTAGCCTGACTCTCATTCTGCAGACCCTGGTTTCAGCCAGGGCGGAGCACTGGGCTGGCTGAGCTAGGCGGGTTACAGGTGTAATGGCCACATGGTCTAATAAACCATAGTTACACATTTAGTATAGTATAACAAGCTATCCTCTATCAAGATGTTGTTGAATACTCACCCCCCTTCACTCTCTGCTTCTTCAGAGCTCCGCCCCCCTCCTATGGCGCCAGCGATGCTCCCTGCAGCCCTTTTCCTCCGTGTTGGTGTGGTCCTGTGAAGGGGAGCAGATCGACGTGCTTCTGTCCTATCACCTGCAGCTCGACGGGTCTCATTCCTATCACCTCCCGCCAGCTCTTCACTTGCTTGACCATGCACCGTGGGCATGGCATTCTTCAATGCCTTCATCTCATCTTTCAGCTCCGACACACATTGAATTAGGGCCTCGAGGCGGTCCAACACCTCAACCTGTGCCCCGGGCAGACCTGGGCTATCAACTAACATCATGCCGGTTGCAAGTTCATTGTTACAGCGCAGGTAGTGTGCTGGCAATGAAGCTCTCCGTCTTGTCTTAAAGCCATGGTAACATGCCATTGCCAGGCCGATGCCAGCCACTCCAGCCAGGGCTCCCAGAACAAGAACTTTGCTGTCTGCTTGAGACATCTGGCAGGTCCGCAAAGAAAGAAAAGATTCAGATCACTAATTGTGGGAAAAAAATGTACATTGAAGTATCAATGGGCAGCACAAGCCATAAATTACATAACTTTGAGACTGGGGTTATCGCTGCTACATGGTTCAATAGGAAAACATTGTGGTGAATGTACTCTAGATGTCACAGCCATTTGCACATGACTGTGACTACGTAGAACCTCACCAGTAAAACCAAAGACACATTAGAACATCAATATTGAAATAAAATATATCACATTGGAGCGATGAGTGTTGCACAGGATGAGCTACTTTTCTAAAAAAAATAAATAAATAAGGGAGAAGCCGCCTGTCAGCGCACATTTATGATTTAATTAGTATTACAGACTGACATATACATCTTAAGGTTAGATATGATATAATATTGTTTTAGACAACGTATTTTTTTCTGTTGACTTTACACTGTGTTAATTACCTGTAACTGAAATCGGTCTTCGGGCTGCTAGCTTGGTATCCTGTCAGATACCAAAACAATGTTTTTCGAGGATGTTATCAAATTAAAAAAACACCGATGCACTAGCGTAGTATCCCGCTACTAAATAGCTAACTATGTGGCGTGTCACTTTAAGTTACAAACTCATTGATAAGGAATTATGGACCTTACTGCCACAAGAACCTCAAGCTGTTTGTCCTGACAGATCAGCGGCGCATCAATGAAATTAGTTCGTGTGCTTTCAGGCACAGGAAGGAAAGGTTCCGCTTTGGAAGCCTGTCGAAGACGTACAATGTTTAGAATTGTTCTGAAGAAAAAAGTTGAAACTTCAAAATTAAATTATAAATTACATAGTTATTATTGACAAGTTGTGGGAAGCACGGGATTCGTTATTCCGTTATCCTCAATGCATGGAAATAAATGTTTTCACTTCAGACTTGATGAAGATGACCTGAAAATTGTTCATGTAAAACGACCAAGAAGCTATCAACACATTCAAACAATGATATTGTTTTTTCATTCTGAATATTTATAAATCTAAAATAGTAAGTTCAGTCACTCACCTCTGAAATGTCACCAATACTGTCTTTCTCTTCAGAGCACAACGAGAAACACCAGCATTTGCAAAGTTGCTAAACTATAAATATTGTCACATCAACCTTGGACCTGTGCATGGTCAGAGCAGGATGTCCTCGGAAAGGTTTATTCAAGTGTAATAAATGTCTCTTGCAGAGCTAAAGATTAACTTTGATTTGTTCCTTTTTTCTGTTTTATAAAATTCCTTAACTTTTGTATTGTTCAAAAGTTAAGGATCATAGTGTATAGAAAACAGTAATGTTGTGTTTTCCTTTTTCCCATTTGCATTGTACTTACTTCAACTTTGTTTTAAAAGTATATTTGCAGACTGATGTAAATTCTTATTTAAATGTAACATGAAGTACCTTCATGTACTGATTCACTTCGAACACTGTATTGTTCCCTTGCCCTTAACCTGCATCCTCACAGAAAAAAAGCAGTAGTTAAGTATTGTGCCCAAAAGTTCCTACTGAAATGGATTGGTTTGATTTGGTTTCATTTTATTTGAACATGCATATAAATGACATTGGAATACATCACTTAATACAATTGTCAGTTCCACATGTCCAAAAGGAGTAGGATGAAGCAAATCGTATTTAATCCTACCTCCGTAGACTTGTAGGTTTCCTGCAGTTAGTAAGTTTAAAATGCATAAGTAAGGTAATGTGACAGTGTGTTTAATAGGAGTCAATGTCCTCAACAACCCAAGTAACTTATATTGCAGTCTTGATGGATGATAATCATGATAAATAATAATAGTAATGAGTTGAATATACACAATTGTTCTGAACAGACTTCAATTGTAATGCATTCTAAAATGTTGTCAACAGCAAATGACATGCTCTTTATCATTTTGTAGTTCAGATTTTTGTCCACTTACACAGCCACTCCGCCTCCACTTTTGTTGTTGCAGTGGATGGAGTTCAACCTTCCAGTTCAAGGTCCTTGTCCTTGTCGGCATTCATTCAAGTTTCTGAGATTGCAATTATTTTGATAGGCTCTTTGAATTGTTCCAAAATGTTTGTGGTCTGTAAGACTAAAAGTGTCCAGTTGAAGATCTTCTTGTCCAGTGAGATGTAATTTTGTGACGTGAGTGTCGTTTATTGTATTTTGATTGGTTCTTAGTTCTAGTGCATCTGGTGATCAGCTCCTTGAGTGTTGCGGAAGGCATTTCCAATTAATGTTGATTGTAATACTTCCCTCTGTATTCTTATAGTTGTTTACCCTTTCCATTTTGTTGTTATGATGCACACTTTAATATTTTTCCACGTCCTGTGTATCTTTGGCAACAAGCAATCTAGCGTCTGGTCCTCCATTTAGCTTAATGAATATTGCAAACAGTTGGCCCTCCAAATGCCTTGGCTCTTCCCCTGCTTCCTCAGGTCGCGTGATTTCTTGGCAATTTCAGCGTTACGTTTTGTCAGATGCTCATGGAAGAAATAAAATCAGCTCTAGAGTGTGTATTTAAAACCCCATCCAGATAAATAAAACAATATAATCTGACCAAAGTGAGTGTAAATTAAAACATCACATCCCACACTTGGGCATACAACAGTGGAAAGCTGTGTTGTTTTCTTTGGACAAGTTTAACTCATCTACATTTAGCTACCATAAGGGGAGGTTAACCAATGTCCGCATCATCGCAATGTCATGCTGTTAAGGTCTTGTGTAACAAATAGCACAGTATTGCTTATCTTTAGCAGTGATAAAAAAATGGGGGAAGTCCAACCCATAGGCCTACACTTGTTCAGCTCAAGTCTGGCTCACCTGCAAACAGACCAAGTTCCCAAATTAGCGTGCATTGAGATGAAACCAAAGCCTGCACTGATTTGCATTTTTTAATGACCAATTCATGGGATTGCACTTTCAGACCATAGAATTTTGCAAATGAAAGCCATAAAAATGGAGGTCATCAAACCAAACGCCTCCCTCAGTCACAGTGCAACCAAAAATAACCAAATATACAACCCACAAGGCATGCTGGGTAACTTCCTGTTGGGAAAGGGTACATGTGGCCTTCCCAACACTGCCTTGCGAGTTATGGCTTAGGTTAGGCATTGAAGGTTCAGATATGTAACAACAAAGAACAGATTGAAGATAAACTCAGTAATTAAAAGTTCAATAGCACAGGCTGCCAAGCAAATAAAAATCAGGCAATCAGTCCAAACACTACAAACAGGAATAAACAGAAACCTGCCTTATGTGGCTTGAGTAATGGTTACTGAATGACATTAGTGAACTGACAGAGTTCCTGAGTAAATGGGGGAAATAGAGTGGAGTTTTGGTGGAGAGGGAGCGCTCTAATTGGCAACACTAAATTGCCCATTGGTATGAGTGTGAATGTTTGTTTGTCTATATGTGCCCTGTGATTGACTGGTGACCAGTCCAGGGTGTACCCCGTCTGGGATAGGCTCCAGCATACCCGCGACCCTAATGAGGATAAGCGGTATAAAAAATGAATGAATGATAACATGCTCTTTTGATCATGGGCTATTTTAGTTTGTCTTTTACTCTCCGTTATAAAGCACTCACCTTCAGTCTACATTTCCTAACCTGCTTTTGCAATACAAAGGGGTGAGGGATGTGTAAAGGCTTTTCACAATGAGAGAACTTTTAAAAGCAGGTGTGGTCCTGTCTACTTTTATGCAAAGTAGCCTATCACACATCTTTACTACTGCCTTACTTGGTTTCTACTAACAGGCACTGCCCTCTGGTGTGTAATCAAAAACGTTCAATCAATAAGCATATAAAGAGCATTTGTTTTCAAATCCTACAAGGCTAATATTTGTTTCTTCGATTTAAGAGCATGTTGTGTTTCTAACCAAGTGTCCAATGCATTGTTTTGTTGTCTAACGGGAGGGAGTCTCAAAAGCAACACTCCACCGGGTTCACATACTTTGGTGTTGCTCCATTTTCTTAGATATATATATATTTTTTTGTCTTGTCCAGCATCATAACAGCTGCCTTTAAATGCTGAGCAAAATTTCTTTGCCAAAGAAGACTTCATAATCCAAATGAGTCTCCCTTGACATTTGACTGCGTTTATTATGAATTTTGTTGCGCCACATTTCGATGCCGGACCTGACCTGAAAAGGGACGGGTGGGGGGTGGGGTGGGAGATATAAGAAAGGGTGCAGAAGAACCTCACAAACATATTTCAACCATATTATAAACAACCATGATAATCACAATTTCAGCAACAACCAGAACAGTCACAGAGCAAAATGAGCAAAAATACAGGGGAAAGAAGAAAAAAATAATAATAATGATAATACTAATATACATGTACACACATTCATATACATATACACATATATATACACACACACATGTATATATACACACACACACACACACACACATATATATATGCACATATTCGTACACGTATACATACACATAGTGTGCACATACACATATCCATGCAGTACATACATACATACATACAGTGTGCATATATATGTATACACACATACATACATATTTACTAATAATGATAAACACACAAGAAAAACAACGAGAAAAGAAACAGAACCTCTTGAACAATGAGATCAGATACGCCCCCACTCCCACATCCTGTTACGAAACGTTGCTCGGCTAGCTCGGCGCGGCATAGCGAAACGACCCCGGGGATGAAGCGAGCAGGACGTCAGGCAGGTAAGTGTGGAAAAAAGAGTCTTTTAATAATAAAGCTGCGAGGCAGGAACAAAAACAGGTCCACGGGAAAGCGAAGCCCACACGACATCCAATGACAATAATGGCAAAAATGCAGAAAGGACACCACTGACAGTAATGACCAAAAGATGAACAATGACCCGACAAACTGAAGGTGCACACACCTGAACTTAAATAGCAAGAAGATAACGAGAGGCAGGTGTGTGTAATTAAAGGCGAACATGAAACTAGGAAAAAACACAGGAACTCTGACTCAAAACCAAAAACCAAAACTGTCACGCAAACAACACCGGGATCGTGACACATCCGGGTAGAGGCAGCCCCCGGAACCCAGGGCCCAGGAGTGCCGCCCCACCCACACCCAGCCAGCCCAGCCACCCGGCCCGGGGCAAGACGGCCACGACCCAGGCCCCAACCCACGTTCCCCCGCCCCCCCACCAACCGGTCGTCTCGGCACCAGACTTACCCCAGCCTTCACAGAGATAAACACCGGTCCCCCGCAGAGCAGCGTAGCCCAGCCCGCCTCCCCAAGGGACCCCCAGCGGCCCGTATGCCTCTGGCACCTCCGCCAGCCGCCCAACTCTCAGAGTGAAGTGAAAGAGCTAATCACCGGGGACCAGAGTGAGTGAGATTGGTCCAATTGATTGTTTAAAGAGCTAGACATTGTCTCACAAGAGATATGATCTAATAAAAGGTTCCTAAATTGGTTCATACTTAGATTAGCTTTTGTTTTCCAATTCATGAGAATAGTTTTCTTTGCGATGCATAACGCAGGGAGGACCATACGTGAGGTGTTATTATCGATATTGATGCCACCTAAATGGCCAAGTAAACACAATGTGGGGTGTGCTGGAATCATCTGGACCAAGTGGACAGCTCCTCACATACCTGAAGCCAAAACCTTTGGACAGGTGCACAATACCACACAGCATGTATATAGTTATCAACAGAGCTATTTGTGCACTGTGAGCAAATATTTGACTTTGTGAGACCCATCTTGAACATCCTGTGTACTGTATAATGAGTCCTATGAAGAATTTTGAACTGAATTAGCTGTAGATTTAAGTTTTTAGTCATTTTAAATGTATTTGAACATATTTGTATCCATGTGTTTTGATCCAAATTACTCAGTAGGTCTGTTTCCCATTTTGCGGTCGGTAGGTGTATTAAATCTTCTGTTTTATTGTTAAGCCTATATATTTTTGATAATAACTTTGGGGCGCAGAGGTTACACAATTCTGCCACCTTGGTTGGCATTTGCAGGTTCAATTGATTGGGAGTGTATTTTTTTCCTATTATAGATTTGATTTGGTGGTATTCTAAAAATGTGGTGCTGCTGATTCCATATTGGGAGGTGAGCGTATCAAATGACACAAACTTTCCTTCTACTATGATATTATCTAAGTGTTTTATCCCTTTGTTTTTCCAGAAAGAAAAGTTTATCATTCTTTTATTTTGTAGGATGTCAGGGTTGTTCCACATGGGTGTCAGCTTACATGGATAGAGGGAACATTTGTTTATTTTAAGAAATTCCCACCAACCTGTCAGAGTGGAGCTGATGTTCATACTTTTGTAACATTTATGATGTTTAATGGTTGAACTGATGAATGGTAGATCACAGATTGCTAGATCATCACACAGTGCTTGCTCTATATCTCGCCATGGCTCATCTGGATAACTTTGAGCCATTTGGAGACATTTTGCAGTTGATTGGCTAAGAAATACTGAGAAAAGTGCGGAAGCTCTAAACCACCCCTGTCTTTGGTTTGTTTTAACGTATTTAAGATTATACGTGATGCTTTGTCTTTCCAAAAGAATTTAGAGATGTGGGAGTCCAGTGACTTGAACCAGTTGGAGGATGGTTTGGTGGGTATCATTGAAAACAAATAAATAATAAATAATAAAAAATAAATAATAAATATTCGATAAAACCATCATCTTGACGGCAGCCACTCTCCCCATGAGTGATATGGGTAGACGTCGCCACCGCAAAAGATCACCCTCAGTTGTTTTCAAAAGTTGAACGTAATTCAACTGTGTCAGCTCTGACAACTTGGGTCAAATGTTTATACCCAAATATCGGATATTTCCTGTCCGTATTATGCCATCAGGTATACTCTGAAAATGACAGTTAATGGGTAGAGCTGTGGTCTTAGACCAGTTGATAGAGTAATCAGACTCTGATGCTTACTTGTTTATAAGTTGAATCGTGCGGGAAAGGGACGCTTGAGTATTCTGGAGAACAAGTAATACATCATCAGCGTAGAGACTTTTTTTGTGATCCATATCTCTGGTGCGGATCCCTTTGATTTCTTCATGTTGTCTGATGGCCGCTGCTAAGGGTTCGATAAATATGGAAAACAGTGAAGGGGACAGCGGACAGCCCTGCCTTGTGCCTCTGTGAAGGCTAAAGCTTGAAGAAGTTTGTGGGTTGGTATAAAATATTCTGATCCAATCAATAAAACCCGGTCCAAACCCAAATGTATTTAATGTCCTGAATAGGAAGTTCCAGTTTACCCTGTCAAATGCTTTTTCTGCATCTAGAAAAAGGATAATAGTTTCCAAATCCTGTATGTTAGAATAATCTATGAGGTTAATTAATCTTCGTGTGTTAGTTGAGGAGTGTATACCTTTAATAAAACCTGTTTGGTCTGGATGGATTATGAAAGGAGTTATTTTCTCTAACCTTCTAGCCAAAGCTTTACTGATTATTTTAAAATCGACATTAATTAAGGAAATTGTGCGGTAGCTAGATGGGAGTGTGGGGTCTTTTCCTGGTTTTAATAAGAGAGTAATATTAGCTAAGTTCATAGTTGGAGTCATTTTATTTTTCTCCATTTTCTTAGATAATAATATCTATGCACACACAGAAAAATCTATATCACTGTTAAAATGCACTTTACATAATGCATCTATGCCCCCACCCCCCCATTTATGTAGTAGGTGAGATGTTTCAAGTCTCACGACCTTACAGACCATGTTTAACCACTTTGGAGTCAGGCGACCTGACTGATCCTCTGTACACAATTTCTGCCCCAACTCTAACAATTAATCTCAGGGAAGCTCAGTTGAGAGCTTGTCAGTTTTACAGAGGCCTTGACCTGACTGGAATACGTCAATGCAACTGGCTTGAGCTGACCCGGAGCTCACATTCAATGGTATGGTGAACTTTAGATACATATTTTCTTGGGGATTACAGTGTACCAGAGATTTTCTGTTAATACGGAAAGTGGTGGCATTGGAAGGCAAAAGTTGAAGTCAAAGTAGGCAACTGCAACTACTTAGCCTTGCCAGCAGGGGACACCCTTAGAATTGGTTTTGAACTGACAGTATCATTTTGTTTCTACATCATGAGCACAGGTATGGTTTTTAAGACCATTTCAATGACAGTATATAGACAGAAATAACATGTATCAGTTCCATGACCAAGCACACAACAGCACACTGTGGTTATGGGTGGAGTATGACAAACATGAAGTTAGCAGACACCTGATCATCTGTGGTTATGTCCCCAGCTTCAGGCCTGCATCTTTGCCTGCAAAGAAAAAACTGCACCATAACATGTCATGCAGTTTTCTTCGTAGAAAAATTCTGATATGGATATAAAATCTGATACTGATATCAGATAAAAGTCTGATTTCAGCAAAAAAATGAACCAGTTATTCAAACACAACAGTCTCACTATCACAGGTTTTTAAAAATTCATTAAATAACAAAGTAAAAATATTCAGTTAAGCAAGCACAAAAATGTTTAAACAAACAAAAAGGCATTCAAAAGACGTCACATGAAGAGTTATACAGAATTCCAGCAGCGAATTAGCAGTGTAGAGAGTGGCCGACAGCAGCTCCTCTGTAAATGTCAGTGGTGAGTAATGTTGGGTTAAATGCTTTTATAAGCACAATCAATCTAAATGCCACTACATTGTCAATAAAACTATACTTGAGATATGTAAAAAATAAATGGGTCTGTTTTCCTCATAGCTACTGTAGCTGACTACTGTTTTCTGTATAAGTATCAGTTTATCTAGCCTCTCCTAAAACACCAGAAAGTAGGTTATAAAAGTATGTATGATTCATGCTGATATCAATAAAGGCATCGGCTGATATTCAAGGCTGCAATATTGATATTGTGTTAGAGGAGACACCCATACTTTTTTAAATGTAAAATGGTGTAAATGAACAGATATGCATATGGGGTAAATCATGTCAATTTTAAACCATTAAAAAAATGATTTTAGTTGATTTTTGTTAGAGACATTTGATATGATACCTTTGATATCAAAACACAATCAAACCACAAGAGCATTTTTTTCTTCCCTAAAATGTAACTGTCTTATGGGTTGGCTTTGCCTTGGTCTTTATTGAAACTGGTTTTAGACTACAAGACTATTTTTTTTACTGTGTATGTGCAATTATTGTAAATTGCAAGGCAACACGAAACCCTGAACAAACCGCTACGCCACTCATTCCCACGCTTTCGAGATAAATTTGGCACATTGGCCTAAATGTCAAGTACAGGTCTGATCCCACGAGATGCTGTCTAAAAAATTACTGAAGAAAGCTTTGTTTTGCTTAAGATATAACTCATACTAACTCATAATTTGTAGAAGACATCACTATTATTATGTTCACTGATGTACTGACTGTGCTCATTTGGACGATGTGGACTTTATTAATTTCAGTATTGCAATAGCATATTTAACATCTAAAAAACAAATCCGACTGAAGTTGGGTGGTCTTTATGGATCATTTCAACCATTGTTGCAAGTTTGCTTACAGACATGTTAACACAAGTGAATAACTGAGATGTGGAAGCACAGCAACACAACACAACAACAAATCATTAGGTCAGAATATGAGGTCTATTTTGTCAAGACTCTAGTTAACCGCAAAATTGCTGACAGTAAACTCATAATCCGCATTATATGGTTGGTCTAGGGGCGATCATGCATGAGTGACATTGGCCGATACTGATGCCTATACTGATCACGTAGATTAGTTGTACATATTTAGATTTATTTATGATGAGTGATATTGGCCACGGCTGCCGTTAGTCTATTCCAAGTGCCTGCCGTTGCCCGTGGCAAGCTGGCAAACACAATCCATTGAGGTTTTACGGGCTAATTTTGATTCTCAGGGCAATTGAATAAAAACTATATCCATTGTCGGCTGCCTGTGTGACACAGCAGACATGCTCTAAGAGGCATTTGTTGGCCCCAACAGAAGGAGATTATAACAGCAAATGGTAAAAAGAGAAACTTTGATCTGCACCATAACAAGTTTTTGTTTGGCTCCTGTGCTATTTTTCCCAAACAAAGTTCAATGGAAAAGTGTCGTTTTGCAGAATTCTGCAAACTATCCAAGTTAACAACCAACAAATAGAGATTAACCTTTCACCTCATCCATTTTGCACTTGTAGGAGGTATTAATAACAATGAGTTGACAAACGCAGACTAAATGAGACGCTCAAAAAAAGTCAACTCAACAAAGCAGCTCTAAACTCATCTGCAAAAGCTGCAGTTTATCCTATTGCTCCACCACTGGCTTTTTGGTTGTGGTTGTTGAGTGAAAGCCACCACAGTGCCGAGAATAGCCAAGGGTGGGGAGGGCCAACGGACTTGCATGTGGGCTGCTGAGCGCAGTGCTGTGGAGTGTCTTTCAGCCGTTCGTTGGCCTGTGGAGTGGAAGCTGCTTCCGCATGCATGCCGGTGGTCAGCACCAGGCCTACACACCCTCAACTATTTTTGTCGTCCTTCATTCTCTCTCGCCCCCTTTGTCTTATACACACACTGCCACCTTTTAGCAAATATTTGGACTTTTAGAAGAGGCCCATGGATGAAAAGCATGGAGAAAATGTAAAACGTATTTCACGCTGCTCCTTTATTTTCACTGTTTACACTCTGTTGTTAATTTTGGGCAATGTAAGCTTTCCTGGCAATGTGAGCAACATCAGCCTGTCGCTTAAGAGGTGTCATCAAAGTGTAAGATGAGTAACGTTATACTGTAGCTATTGGACAAAATACATCAATCATCAGAGAAAAACAGACTTCTAAGGATAACGCTGACATTCCTGTGGCATTACTGTTGCTTATCACAAGATTATGTGGAGCTGATTAGGACTTAATTCCATAATGACTGTTTGGCTGAGCAGTGCGATTGCAAATAAATATAAAGTATTCCTTGAGTTTAATATCTGAATGTGTCAGCAGACTGCCCCACCGGGAGACATCAATTCTAAGCAATTTAATTATAGGCTATCTGGGAATTCCTCAGCTGCACAGACTGGAAATGTTTAGGGAAGGCCTCATTTAATACATCCTCCTCTCAGTTGTACTTGACTGGCTTGAATCTGCTGTGTTCAGCAGCAAGGGTCATAAGTGAAATATGGTTTGTCTATCCAGATACAGTACTGTGCACGCACTTACTTGTGAAAAATCTGTGAATTTGAAGCTTCATATTTTCCGATTCACATGCCTTCCCTCCCTTGTCCTCCCTTTTTCTCTTGGACAGCCACTGGACACATGCAGACTACTGTGCAATACTGCCAAGGTCCATTTGTTATATTTAAGTGACCAAACATGTGTTTAATCTCATTCTTTTTCTACTGTTCATCTTGCTCCTCGCTAGTCCTGTCCTTCCATGACACTTTAGTCTGTATCAACAGGTGAAGGCTTTGATTGACTGGCAGCCGTGGCTTCAAAAAAGAGATATAAGTCACCGGAAGTGTCTGCCTACATGATTTAGCCTTCGGTGTGGGACAGCGCATGGGAACCACAAATCCCCCTCTGTTTACCCACGACAAGTGAAATACCTAACACATGAGAGAGGTGTAGATCTTTGTTTGATCTTCATTTCGAGTGATGCAGGATATACGTGATCATTTTCCCTAAATTGGCCCAATCCTCCACCTTTTCAGACTTGTGTTGGCCAAACTTTCAGAGATCTTTACAAGAATCTTTTTGGTTCTTATCCTGTACTTGTTGAGTCCAAGCTTTTCTGTGTATTTGCTGTATATGCGTGAGTTTTTCTGTCCTAATTGTATCATTTCAGTCTGTCCGAATGTTCCCTTTGACTGTCTGGTGACCTGCTGTAACCTGCCTCACACCAAAATATGAACAGGATAGTCTGTACAGTAAATGGATAATTCCATAATTATAATTATTCAAAATGTATATTCAGTTTATTTTATTTTTAGAATATATATCTGACACTATGTTTATCAGTGACATGCGGTGAGGTCCATGGCTGCCGAGGCACTGACTCATTTGTTGTTTTTTAAATGTTAATACAGGTAGTTTTCAAATACTTTGATTTAGTTATTTATTTTATTAACCAAAAACAATTGTGCTTACCTTTTTACTTGTGCTTACCTTTCTGGAATTTCCCCTTTTGGGACTAATAAAAGCATGTATTATCTTATTTGTATATGAATGACATGCACCCTATCCTCTTCCAGGAAAAAACTCTATACTTTGTCATAAAAGTGAGCTGGTGAGCTTGGATGTATATGGTGTCCCAAAAATGGATACACTTGCTGTCACAGTCTGTATTGCCAAGTATTAGCAAATACTTTTTTACGTTTTATTTTCAGCAAAATGGGGCATCCCCACACTACTATTGCGTTGTTAGATCCTTCCTTGATACAAACTTGCCAAACAGGTGGATTGGAGGACTTTTTTTTTAGACTTTTTTATGGGTTCACAAAAAAAGAGCAAGTCTACGCAATGAGATCTGCAACAGTCGCTGAACAGAGAGCAGCCATTGAACGTGAATGCGTGCAAATACTAATGGGATTGTTTATTGATGTGTGATCCCACTGCTCCATGTTGTGTCGTGTTGTCAGCAGTTTGAAAAAAGCCAGTGACCAAAACCAATAAAATCATTTTTATAAATTTGATTTTATTTTGAAAATTTAACAAGTTATAATAAACAACTTGATTACAATTATTTAAAGTGTGCATAAGTTTTTTGGGGACACTGTATAATCTTTCATCTTGGCAGGCAAACAAAAAAAAATGCTGGACTTTCCTCTCTATAGAAAGACAGAAGTGACAAGCACCTTCCAGCTCACGCACGCCTCCACCCTTCAGGATGAAGCGAGTACCGCGAGCACCTCCTGCATGACTTTTTTTCATATTTTATTAATCATCGATCAACAAGAATAATGATGTCACACTTACATTAAAGACATTGCACAGGCTGTAGAAAGTCATGGTGTCTGCAGCATTATATTATTGCCAACATGCTAACAAACAGAAACTGGCCCGCGTCATGATCCAACTTACTACACTGTAGTTGTGGTAGACTGCGTGCACTCAGTCGGTAGGCAAGACTTGTTGCACACTTCGTCAAGAAGATACGCGGCTGAATTGTTGTAAATTAGCCACATTGGAGGGTTTTCAAGCATCAACCACCTTTTCAGGGTCATGCCACAGCATCTCAATAGAATTCAGATCAGGATTTTGATGAGGCCATTCCAAAGTATTCATTTTGTTTTTCTTTATTCATTCATAGGTGGACTTTCTAGTGTGTTTTAGATCAGGCCTGCTGTAGAAGTTCAGATGGACGGACATTCACCTTTTTGGTAGACAGGACAAATAATGGTTCCATTTGTCACAGAAATTCTTCCAGATTCTGAAGCAGCAATGCAGGCCCAGACTAAAACAACCATATTTTACTGTTGGTATAATGTTCTTTTTCTGAAATGCGGCATTACTTTCATGCCAGATGTAGTGGGACACACACCTTCCAAAAAGTGGGGTAACTTGGGTATCATCAAGATGCTCTCTTGAAAAATTGACACGCCTTAATGTTCTTTTTGTTCAGCAGTCATTATTGTCTCGGAACTCTGCCAAGCAGGCCGTTTTTGCCCAGTGTCTTTCTTAACACTGACCTTATCTGAGGCAAGAAAGGCATGCAGTTCTTTGAATGTTGTTGTGGGGTCTTTTGTGACATCTTGGATGAGTAGACAAGACTTGAACACTAAGTAGAGATGAGACGCTTGTGTTTCTGCCTTGTATTTGATCAGCAATGTGTAAATTCAGCAATTTTTACTAGAATGTTTTTACATTTATAATACAGTTAAATTGAAAAATTTTAATATGTGGTAATTATCATTATTTGTTTTTGTAAATTTGTCATCATGACAAATAAGGTTCCATAATGAGGCTCTGCCTCACATGCCTCCCCTGACTGCATGCCACTGGTGTATATTTTTGTATGACTACAAGACTGGTTTTAGATGTAATAGTGTTACAAAACGTTTAGGGATATTTTGTGAGGAATATCAGGGTCTGACAAGAGTGCTTTTAAAAACTGAAAGGCCGTGTTTTGGCCAAATTTTTGGGGGGATTGACTTAAATGAAGCGTTTCAATAACTCTGCTGCTTCGATTTTTTTTAGGAAAACATTTTCTGTGGCTGTTGCTAAAAAAAGGGGGATTTTGTGGCGATCACAAATATGAGAAATACGACAGCAAAGTTATTGGAGCACAGAATTTAAGCACTGAAATTGTTTGGTTTGGTAGTTTAGTAATATAAAATGGTACAGGTGTTGCTATCCATGCTTCAAATAATTAAACTAAAACAGTAAGGAAATTACAGTTGCCAAACATACCTTTTCTGTTGTGTTTATTGTGTAATAATATTTGGTTTGTAATTCTTACATTAGTGCAAAGAATCCATTTATTCTTCTTGTCATTTCTTTTATTATTGGATAATCTCTCTATTTGTTATTGCACATTTTTCAAACTTTTTCCCCTATCAGAAAATAGCAACTTCTGAACACTTTAAACACGGGAAGTGAACAAATAATGAGTCATTGTTGAGATATGGAGAAGGAGTAGTGTTATTAAATAAGCATTGCTTTTATTGAATTGCACAAGTGCAAATATGTAATGCTCCTTAAATTAACTTGTAAAACAGGTTTGAAAAAATTTATTTGCCGATTATCAATTGTGTTTGAAATAATGCCATTTTAGCCTATCAGGTGCCCGAAGAGTCATTACTGCAATGTGGCACAATAACAACAATGATGATTCCAAATCATATATTTCAATCATATATTTTGGACTGTATACTGTAGCAATCTAAAACTGTGGTGATGAATATTTATCAGTGAGTACGAAGATTCATCACAGTAGAATATGAAATTTATATACAGTAGATCCCCCCCTTTTCGCTGGAGTTATGTTCCGAAATCACCAGCAAATGACAAAAATTAGCGAATAATTATTACACCCATAAAATATTTATGTCAGTTCATGTACATTTTAATTGTATTATTTATGAATTGTTCGAATCACTCTTAGGTCTAATGGACTGGCTTTATGCCCCTGGTAGGGTCTGCCAAGGCAAACAGGTTCTAGGTGACGAGCCAGACTAAGAGTGATTCAGAAGACCCCTATGAAAAACACCAAGAGGAGTGACCGCACCTCGCCCGGATGTGGGATACCGGGGCTTCACCCTGGACCCAGGCCTGGGGGAGGGGCTCGCAAGCAACACCTGGTGGTCAGGTCTTCACCCGTGGGACCTGGCCGGGCCTAGCCCGAAGAAGCCACACGGGAACTCCCCCCTGCAGACCCCCCACCTGCAGGGGCAAGCATAAGGGTCCGGTGCTGTGTGATTTGGGCAGTGGTCGAGGGCGGGTGTCCGGGCGACCTGGTCTTTGGCGGACAAATCTGGTTCTTGGGACATGGAATGTCCTTTCTCTGGTGGGGAAGGAGCCCGAGCTTGTGGAAGAGGCGGAGAGATTCCGACTAGATATAGTCGGACTCACCTAAACCCACAGTTTGGGCTCTGGAACCAAATTCCTTCAGAGCGGCTGCACCTTGTTCTTCTCTGGAGTTGCCGCAGGGGAGAGGCGGCGAGCTGGTGTGGGCTTTTTGTTAGTCCCCCGGCTTGGTGCCTCTGTGTTGGAGTCATCCGCAGTAAACAAGAGGGTTATTTCCCTACGCCTTAGGGCTGGGGAAAGGGTCCTGACTGTGGTTTGTGCGTATGCACCGAACGGATGTTCAGAGTACTCAGCCTTCTTGGAGTCTATCAGAGGGGTTCTGGAAAGCACCCCAGCTGGTGACTCCATAATTCTGCTGGGAGACTTCAACGCCCATGTGGGCAATGACAGTGTGACTTGGAGGGGCGTGGCTGGAGGAACGGCCTCCCTGACCTAAACCCGTGGGATGTGTTGTTGCTGGACTTCTGTGCGAATTACAGTTTGTCCATAACAAACACCATGTTCGAACATAAGGATGTCCATATGTGCACTTGGCACCAGGACACCCTAGGTCGCAGGTCTATGATCAACTTTCTGGTCGTATCATCAGACCTGCGTCCGCATGTTCTGGACACGCGGGTGAAGAGAGGGGCTGAGCTGTCAACTGACCACCACCTGGTGATGAGTTGGATTAGATGGCGGGGAAGGATGCCGGACAGACCTGGCAGACCCAAACGCGTAGTGAGGGTGTGCTGGGAACGTCTGGCAGAATCTCCCGTTCGTCGAGTCTTCAACTCTCATCTCCGGCAGAGCTTCGCCTGCATTTCGAGGGAGGACCGGGATATTGAGTCCGAATGGGCCGTATTCCGTGCCTCTATTGCTGAGGCAGCCAGTTGTGGTTGCGGCCGCAAGGTGGTCGGTGCCAGTCGTGGTGGCAAGCCCCGAACCCGATGGTGGACACCGGGGGTTAGGGCTGCTGTCAAGCTGAAAAAGGAGTCCTATCGAGCATGGATGGCTTGCGGGACTCCCGAAGCAGCTGACAGGTACCGGCAGGCCAAGCGGCACGCGGCTTCGGCGGTGGTCGAGGCAAAAACTCGGGTGTGGGAGGAGTTCGGTGAGGCTATGGAGCACGACTTTCGGTCGGCCTCGAAGAGGTTCTGGCAAACCGTCCGACACCTCAGAAAGGGGAAGCAGCCCCCAGTTCACACTGTTTACAGTGCGGACGGGGGCTTGCTGACCACGACTGTGGATATAGTTGGTCGGTGGAAGGAATACTTCGAGGCCCTTCTCAATCCCACTGACATGCCTTCCATAGAGGAAGCAGAGTCTGAGGATACGTACGTGGACAGTTCTATCACCGTGGCTGAGGTAATTGGGGTAGTTAAATCACTCCCCAGTGGCAAGGCTCCGGGGGTAGACGAGTTCCGCTCAGAATTTCTCAAGGCTCTGGATGTTGGAGGACTGTGTTGGTTGACACGCCTCTACAACATTGCATGGAAGTCAGGAACAGTACCTCTGGACTGGCAGACCGGGGTGGTGGTCCCCATTTTTAAAAAGGGTGACCGGAGGGTGTGTTCCAACTATAGGGGGATCACACTCCTCAGCCTTCCTGGGAAAGTCTACTCCAGGGTGCTGGAGAGAAGGGTACGACCGTTAGTCGAACCTCGGTTAGAGGAGCTGCAATGTGGTTTTCGTCCCGGTCGCGGAACACTGGACCAGCTCTACACCCTTGCAAGGGTACTCGAGGGTATGTGGGAGTTTGCCCAACCAGTCTACATGTGCTTTGTAGACCTGGAAAAGGCATTCGACCGTGTCCCTCGTGGTGTCCTGTGGGGGGTGCTCCGGGAGTACGGGATTGATGGTCCGCTTCTACGTGCCATTCGGTCCTTGTACAATCGAAGCAGGAGCCTGGTTCGCATTGCCAGCAGTAAGTCGAGCTTGTTTCCGGTGAACGTTGGCCTCCGCCAAGGCTGCCCTTTGTCACCGATTCTGTTCATAATCTTCATGGACAGAATTTCTAGGCGCAGTCAAGGTGTTGAGGGAGTCCAGCTTGGTGACCTTAGGATCTCGTCTCTGCTATTTGCAGACGATGTGGTCCTTATGGCCTCATCAGGCTGTGACCTTCAGCGTTTACTGGAGCGGTTTGCAGCTGAGTGTGAAGCTTCTGGGATGAGACTCAGCACCTCCAAATCCGAGGCCATGGTTCTCTGTCGGAAACGGGTGGACTGTACCCTCCGGGTTGGAAGTGAGGTCTTGACTCAGGTTGAGCAGTTCAAGTATCTCGGGTTCTTGTTCACGAGTGAGGGAAGATTGGAGCGTGAGATTGACAGACGGATCGGTGCAGCATCTGCAGTAATGCGGTCGCTGTACCGGACCGTCGTGGTGAAGAGAGAGCTGAGCCGGAAGGCAAAGCTCTCTGTTTACCAATCGATCTACGTTCCCACCCTCACCTATGGACATGAGTTATGGGTTATGACCAAAAGAATGAAATCACGGATACAAGCGGCGGAAATGAGTTTCCTTCGTAGGGTGGCTGGACTCACCCTATGAGATAGGGTGAGGAGCTCGGCCATTCGGGAGGAGCTCAGAGTAGAGCCGCTGCTCCTTCACATCGAGAGGAGCCAGTTGAGGTGGCTCAGGCATCTAGTTCGAAAGCCTCCCGGGCGCCTCCCTGGTGAGGTGTTTCGGGCATGCCCAGTCGGGAGAAGGCCCCCGGGAAGACCTAGGACACGCTGGAGGGACTATGTCTCACAGCTGGCCTAGGAACGCTTTGGTGACCTCCCGATGGAGCTGGAAGAGGTCACTGGGGACCGGGAAGTCTGGACTTCTCTACTGAAGCTGCTGCCCCGCGACCCGGACCCGGATAAGAGGAGGAAAGTGGATGGATGGATGGATAGATATTTATAAATTATCACTAATTAATGGTGATGATGAGATATGTTTTCTGCAAATAAAACTATTTTCTGAAATTTTTCACCAAAAATCAACTAAATTGATGGGCCATAATTATGCGAGGGCTCCGCTGCACAGTAAACAAGTCAATATTTAAAGCGCCCTAAATGGATAAAGGAAAAAGTATTTGTCAATATTACACATTTTTGTAAGATGCTGAGGTTCTCTTTGGGTGTGACCAGGATGGACAGGATCAGGAATGAGCACATCAGAGGGACAGCACATTTTAGAGGTTTTAGTGATAAAGTCAGAGAGGCCAGACTGAGATGGTTCGGAAATGTCTAAAGGTGAGATAGTGAATCAATTGGTAGAAGGATGCTGAGCTTTGAATTGTCAGGCCGGAGGCCTAGAGGAAGACCAAAGAGGAGGTTTATGGATGCAGTGAAAGAGGACATGAAGGTAGTTGGCGCAAGAGAAGAGGATACAGAAGACAGAGTTAGATGGAGGCAATTGATTTGCTGTGGCAACTCCTGAAGGGATAAGCCAAAAGGGAAAGAAGAAGATAATACAGAAGATAATACAGATTTTTATGAATGCATGAAGTAATGCTTGCACACCGTGGACCTGCCACTTCAATGACTATAAATCATTTCTTTCTTTAGTTACAAAGTGTACAATTAAGCACATGCCAGATTAACGGTAACAACAGCATCTGGAGATCTGAAAAGCTTCCAAGAAGCTTTTAGAATAACCTCACCATATGTCATGTGGCTTCAGCTGGAAATTTAACTAAGTACTGAACACCAACACGTATTGTTATAAAATACCACTAAATTCCATACATACTATTACTGTAATACCAGTATCACAGCATCACAAGTGCAGTTAAATGTTGTTAAATTTTGCTGTGTCATGCAGTCAGTAACAGTATTTAACCTTTGGATCGTTATTTTCTGATTCTTCATCCCAAGTGTGTCACATGTATTCCCTGAAGGACGTCCGAGTAGTTAAGTAGAAAAACAGGAAGCAATCATTTGTGGCAATTATGTGTAACATGACAGCAATGTGTTTTGTGTTCTGGTTATTTCCCATGCAAAGATGCATGCAATGAGCGTGTAATTTGCACCAGGCTGCAACTTGACTCTGGTACTTGCACTTTGAGCACACAATAAATTAATGTTTCCCATCAACCACTTGTGACACAACGTAAAAGTTATGTGGCTGCTGAAAGTGCTGGATAATTGTATCCAAACATGAAGTTACAGACTCCACGAAAGGAGCATTACATAACGTCTGTTGTGTACATTCTCCAAATTCCAACATGGGAGATTATCTTCCAATGGCCGGAGACACTTTAAGTAAGTAAGACAGACGTTACCAGGGGGCAAAGACAATCAT
The DNA here is from genome assembly GCA_024372805.1 of Oostethus manadensis. Classification (NCBI taxonomy): domain Eukaryota; kingdom Metazoa; phylum Chordata; class Actinopteri; order Syngnathiformes; family Syngnathidae; genus Oostethus; species Oostethus manadensis. The sequence continues at coordinate 3,736,706 of QODF01000040.1, forward strand.
TCTGCTAAACTAATCACAGTGGCATCTTTAAATGAGAAAAAAGGTGGGGCACAACCTACTTAAAGACCACATACCAAGAAAACTACACAACTTTTTCATGATTGTGTTGCATGTTTGCAGCCACATTTGTCCTCCATTGCTGATTAAATGGCAAACCTGACACACAATGAGGCAACTGGTCCATACCTGTCCATACGAAAATGATGGAAAATTCAGGGAAATTCTTGTCTTTCTATCAGGGGTGTTAGGAAGGAAGGACAAAATATTGGGCCATTTTTAAAATTGTTTTATTGCCCTAGGGCACATTAAAAAACAAACAAAAAATAAAAATAAAGAGCAAAACCCCAAACAGCTAAAATTTAAAAATCAGCAGTAATTGTAAAAATGAGTAAAAAAAAAAAAAAGTTTAATAAAGCAAAAAAATAAGTTTAATCTAAAGAAATAACGTCACAGTTTTATGAGAATAATGTAATTTTATGAGGAAAAAAATAACAGAAATATTAAAGAAATAAATAAAATATTCTGAGAAACAAACAAATAATTTTGTCAATTTTGGAAAACTATGTTGTAGGGAAAAATTTAATTTTACAAAAATAAAGTCAAAAAAGAGGGAGAAAAAAAAAGAAAAACAGGGAGCAAAATAAAATAACAATAAAGTTGTAATGAGAAAACATTTTACAAGATTAAACTTGTAATATTTTGAACAAAAATATTGTTAAATTAGCAGCATAAAGTTGAAATATTAAAGGAAAAATTTTATTTTTTTCCAAGTTGTTAAATTATGTTGTTGGAAAATTAGGTTGGGGTAAAAAGTTATAATATGAAGTGGAATAACTCAAAATGTTATTGGAATAAAGGAATGAATAATATTCCGTAAAGAAAAGTGATAAAGATTATTTAAGAAGAAGGTTGAAAAAACATCAAAAATCCATCCATCCATTTTCTTCCGCTTATCCAAGGCAGCAACCTAAGCAGAGAAGCCCAAACTTCCCTCTCCCCGGCCACTTCGTCCAGCTCTTCCCAGCGGATGCCGAGGCGTTCCCGACCGATAAATTGACAGACTGGTGCAGAGTCCGCATCACTGCAGACGCTGCGCCAATCTGCCTGTCCATCTCACGTTCCATCCTTCCATCGCTCATGAACAAGACCCCGAGGTCCATTGTTATTGTGCATCATTGGGGTCTATTGAACCACTCTTTGTCTAGTCCCTCCCCTGAGACCTGTTTGTCATGGGTGACCCTCCCCATGGGTATGACAGCCCCCGACAACTTGGCTCCTAGGATCATTGGGACACCCAAACTCCTCTATCACGATAAGGTGGTGACTCAGGGAGGACAACGATCAAAAATGTGGGGAAAAATTCAAAGACCAAAATTTTTTCTTAAGTATATATATAACTTCCTATATATTCCTATATGTATAACTTCCTTGTTAGTTTACAAAATATCAAAGTAGCCCTTGCATACTTTCATTTTGCAGTATGTAGCCCGCACTGGAAAAAGTTTGAGACGTTGAATTAGTTTAAAAACAGCGAATAAATCCCTAATCTGCATTATTATAATACATGTAGAATAATCTGTACTAAATGTGAAATGCGCAGTGCAACAAAAGATAACCACTGCCAACTGTATCTACTATCATTTAAACTGAACAATGTGACGGGTGTAATATATCTGTCATACTTTAAGGTTGTCAGGGCAGGAGGTTGGTAGGTGGTCAGATCTGTGTGATATGGGTGAGCAAACTTGCCTGCTAATTCTCATAGACATAATACCACTTTGGTTGTGAATGGAGAAAGATATAGACTGGCCACAACCACATGTTGATTGCTGCAGAGGAGCTCGTGGCCCAGCGACCCAAACTGTAGTGGGAAGTAACACGTTATGTATCACTAAACTCTCATTTCTCCTTCCAAAAATGTGTGGCAGTCATTGACAGCCTCAATGTGGTCCGACAGCTTAATTGTAGACAGGAGAAGGTTCTTTTTTCCAGCAGAATTTGGAGAAAGTCCCACAAGTGTACTCTTACACTATCATCAGTCTGAGATGTACAATGCATTCCAGGACTCATCCCATATTATTCAATTTTTGTTGAATAATGACCAACAACTCAATATGTGGTTGATAAATACGTCAATTTACTATTCTGTGTGAGTAGATAATGGTCGTCATTTGACAGTGAATTGTCTTCTTTTCTTAAGCAAAAGCACTTACTCCTAGGCGCTGTCAACAATGGAAAGGATATTGTTTTTGTTTGTTTGTTTTCAAACAGAGTCAGACATTTTCTGTGAGTTACCTTACACTTGAAGTACAAAGAACTTCAATACAAGTTTGGACTCCATTCCAACTGAAATATGCAGAAAACAAAGGGCAGGATTTATCTGTATGCAAAATCTGCTACCCATTGTATTTTCAAATACAGAAGCATAGAAGTGGGTGCAACCACTTGTTTATTTTCACAGTGCATAGCCCTTACAATGTTAGGAGGCATATAGAAAACATAATGAACATTCTTGTCTATATCATGTTTTGTGAACCGTTACAAATTGAACAGACACCGCCTTTTGTGGCACCCTGAAGCCTGATTAATCCTAAATTTGCAAGATTGTGCCATAGAAGTGGCAATAAAATCATTACCTTATGTAGCATGGAAACACGCCTGTAGTCCAACTTCTTTGCTGTGTGCGTGGCAGAGTTTTTGACCAAAGTCCCCCCTAATTTTTCAATTATCTGGGCATAGAGAAAAACCCACCTGAGCATTCCCTGGACCTCTGCGAATGGCAACAGACATGCACACCTGCCCAAAACACTTCCTGTATCTGGTATGTTCGGCCATCAAAATAAAAGCGTGGCTGTAAAACATGCACCGTTACGCCACACTTTAAGTCCACACAAGCTGGCATGCTACTTTGGCTTTGCAGCGTGGTTTTTTTTGACAAGCCCCGTCTTATTCAAAAATCTCACCCGGTTTTACCTCTTGTTCTTTTGTTCCCACAAACTCGAACAACCAGTCCACCTTAAAAGAACAGGGAGAACGCCCATCGGAGATTCAAACCCTGAACCTCCTGACTGTGAGCCCAATATGCTACCCACTCATCCATCGTGCGGCTATTTAAAAATGTTATGCATCTTAATTTTTACATTTTTGCACCTTCTTAATTTCACTTGTAAATAATGTGCAATGTCATGGAAGTCTGTTATTACACTCAAATGGCTGTTATTTCCTGCATAAGATCTTCCGACATAATGACACAGCCTTCCAGGACAATGGAAAATGAAACTGGTGTGGAGTCAGTTCACAGGCACTGCTGGTTCTACCCAGCTAAAAACTTAATCCAGCACCAACATCAAAGTTCACTAAAGTGGAAAAGGGGTCTTTGTGTAGTGTACCAGTAGTACGGGCAGCCCCAGCAACTGATGCTACAACCACCAAAATAAATGTAAAATCATTTTTAAACACTCATAAAAGTTGTATTATCATTTCATGCTGGAAAAACAACTGTGAAACCCCAAATGAATATGACACGTCAGCCCAAACTTAAGCTTTCTGGATCTTATTTACATTGTTACCATGGCTACAGCCCTAACATTTGGTTTATGAAAGACTCTACATTGCCTCAGGTAGAAACATGACAACTGTATGTTTATTAACATGACAAAATGTTACTGATCACAACAGGGCGTACACCTGCGTCACCCTAAAGATGTTCCCATTGGACATAGGGAAAGAAGCAGGCATCTATCTCTTCCGTCAGTGGAAAAACAAAGTGATGTTCATTTCGTTCACATTGAAACCACACCGCTTTATCACTTGATTGGAGATTCAATTTGGCAAAAAAGGGGTAGAAGTCAGCTTGGATTTACTCATCTCTTTAGGATAAGCAGTACAGAAAACATTCATTCATTCATTTTGTATGCTGCTTATCCTCATTGGGGTCGCGGGTATGCTGGAGCCTATCCCAGCTGGCTTTGGGCAGATGGATCAAACAGTGTAACATGGTTGAAAATGTATTTTGGAAGATCTTGCTAAGCAGGTATGGCTGGAAAATAATTACAATTAATTAAAATGTGCAAGATGTTAAACTGCCGTCTTTACACCTTTGACTTCCCGTGCCTAAAAAAGACACCTAAGCTTAGGCGTTAACTTTGGGTTGTGAAGTCGACCGCGTTCATTGACGGTTCAGTTTTGGATACTTGCAGCCACAGAGCAATATACTGTAGTGTTTACATGACCCACAATGCCCTCTCCCCTCCATCCAGACTATGGTCAATGCCCTCACTGTCAGCCCCCTCCTGGTGTGACTGCAATGTTTATTGTCAGAATGAGAATAAATGTGCACAAGAGGACCTTACAGCAGCACGGTAAATGGAGCCGTTACAGCCCAATCTGTCAGCATGTGGTCCAATTTAATGTGAGTGTTGACAAAACCAATGAAGCCCCCTCCATAAAACAGTATGGGGAATACTGTTGTTATTGCAAGATATGTTATTATTTGTACAGTAAACTGTACAAGTACAAGATGATAGTACAGTAGACAGGCAATCAATAAAGCACCAATGTGATATAATACACTATGTCCTCATATTCGCTCAATCTACTGTCAGTATAGGTTACTGGAGAAGTGACCTACTGGAAGCCAACAAAAAGACAAGGCAAATCTCCAAATATTTGACTGTGAAAGGCCAGCAGCAGCACCTCACCCACTTTCTTTGGCCTCCCTTAGAAAGGAAGTGATAAGGATGCAGTTCACTTCGTAATGGGCGTGAACGCATGTGTCACAGCTTCTGGAAGAGGAAGGGTGTAGTCAGCTGATGTGTCAGCTGAATGGGGTGTCTAAATGGTGAAAATGTTAAAAAATGTGACATTGTAATCAACCACAATCGTTATACCTTGAGATTCATGGCTGGCTTGCTAATTAAAAAGATAACGAGAAATTGATACAAATAATTAACATTGGCTAAACAAAGTTTTCAAATAGATTCCAAATACTTTGCAGTCCCATTCATTTATTTTGTTTATTTTATTAACTGAAAAATATTTGTGATCTTACGTTTTAATGGTATATGATGTAAATGCACCCTATTCTACTGCAGTAAAAGTTTAGATACTTTGTTGTAAAAGTCTGATCACCTCCTGGTGAGCTTGGTTATATAAGCAGTCAAAAGAAGTCATTCATTCAGCAAAGCATTTGACTTGCTGCAGTCCAGTTGTCCAAATAAAATGCTGTCTTTTCCTCTCTGTGGAAGAATGGCAGTGACAAGCACCTTCTAACTCAAGCACATCCTCATATCCCTTTTGGATGAAGGCAGTACTGCAAGCACCTCCCTTTTGACATTTCTTTGTATTATCTGTCTGTCTGTTTAGCAAGAATAATGATGTCTCACCTACATCAAATACATTCCACAGGCTGTAGAACGTCATGGTCTTGTCATTTATCACTTGTCATTTATATGCATTTAGAATTGTTCTATGCATGTAAAGCAGATTTTAAAACTATAAGAATGTGTAACAAAAAAAAGGGCTTTGTGTTAACATTTATGAGCCTTACGCGACTGTGTTAGCGGGAAAAGAATTACAGACTCAGCTGCTGAGCACACCATTGACGGGCAAAGGAACTCACTTCCGGTTCATGTTTCCATGAACGTTATTAATAGCGTAATAACACAGGTGAACTCACACAGTATATTTACAATATGTGCATAAGACAAGACAAGTGCAATATTTTACGCTAACTGAAAAATGTATGCAAACCGAGGCAAAATTTTGGCATACATTTGCAACGTTAACTGAAAAACATGCTAAATGCACTGTATTTGCAGAAAAGGGAAGGGTGTACTCACTTTTGTGACATATTATTTGGATGATGTTTAACGGGCCAAATGAAAAACTGTGGCTTCGTTTTATAGTCATCGACAATTGCCTTAATGGAAATAAATTGTTGGAGTGCAAAAACTCCGTTTTCAAAAGTCCTCCTTTGAAGCATCTGAACAAAAGTAAAACATCTGATAGGAGAGACTTGAAGAGAGTTGTGATGGTACTGTATAATAGTGTCAATGAGAAGACAGAGTTGTGTTTTCCACCTACTGATCATATGTCGGCCACATGATCACAACAATGACATCATTTGGGGCCGCATAACTCCACACTTAAAGGGCTTCATTCATAAATGCTGTCAGACAGTTGGTAAACAACACCACAGATATGCATCACATGAAATCCAACGGCAGGGAGACACAAAATGAGCAAATCTATCATGGGAAGAAGAGGGAGCATGTGTTTGCATAAGGATGTTCTGCATCGTGTGTTAAACATGGCGTGAGGAGAATGTTTCACTCATTTCACAACAATAATACAAACAACCTAATATAGAAGTGTTTAAAGTACAACAGGGGGGTGATTTTCCGCCCCCAGCACATTCTTTTTACCGTCCCTTGGCACAATCTAAAAATACAACAAATTCATTATTAATAAGCTATAAGATACGTTATTTCAGAAATAACTATTTGCTTTGTTGCCTATGACACAATGCTAAGATACTACCCTAAAAATATTAAGGTGGCCCTTCAAATTCTGCCATACCTGTCAAACCTCCTGTTTTCACCTGGAAACTACTGTATTCTGACCTTTTTCCCCGGTGCCCATGTTTTTTCCCATCTCCTACCGCCTGGCAGGTCGTGGGGGCAGCAGCCTAAGACCCAGACTTTCCTTTCCCCAGCTACGTCGTCCAGCTCCTCCCAGGTGATCCCGAGGCGTTCCCAGGCCAGTTGAGAGACATATCTCTCCAACGTGTCCTGGGTCTTCCCTGCCCTGAACACTTCCGCAGGGAGGCGTCCGTGAGGCATCCTTACCAATTTTCCCATTGTGGCACAGCACAAGGCAAGTCTAACACAATCAAACTCATCACACATTTCTAGAAGGATTTTTGCAACACCACAGCTTCCTGAAACATTGACACAATTGCAAAGCGTGAGAAACTCCCATGGGACGACAAGAAGTCATTGGCTATAACCTCACTACGTTATGCATAACCGCCACTACATTGTGATTAAAACTATACCCCAGGTCCATTATTGGAAGTAAAAGGGTCAGTTTTTCTCATACCTACTTGCTGATTATTATTCTCTGTTCATTTGTTTAAGACTTTTCTAACATTCCACAGTCCAGTCCAGTCTGAAGTCAGCTGGGATAGTTTCCAGGATACCCCTGCAACCCTAGTGAGTATAAGCGGCATAGAAAATTGATGATTGGATGGATTCGTGATGATGATATCGGGACACCGCTACATGTTAACATACCGGGTACCTATTCATTTTGTTGTTCTGTGTGCTACTGTGTAGTTGAATAACTTGCCTTTGCCTTTGTCTTTAATTTTGTGAAATAATTTTCCAAAGAAATGTGACTTAAAGTCCGGTACGACATATACAGTTCCCTCCAGAAGTATTGGAAGGGTAAAGTCATTTCCGTTATTTTTGCGGTAGACAGAAAACATTTGGGTTTAACAACAAAAGACGAATATTAGATAACATTTCGGCTTTTTTCCCCAGGCATTTACATCTGGATCCAATGCACTGCTTAGAAGATAGCACCTTTTGTTCAAACCCACCCATTTTTCATGTGAGCAAAAGTATAGGAACATGTGACTGACAGGTGTTTTTTCGTGGCATAGAAAAATAATCATTTCATAAAACATTTATCTTACAAGTGTTTAGGCTCATCTATGAAGAGTGACAAAAAATGTGACTTCACTCCTACCCTCTGCAGGTCTTGCAGCTTTAAAAACAAATCACATTTTCTGAGTTTGTGGGTTTGTGGTTTTTACAAGATGTAAATGTTTGTGTGTAATGGCTCAATAAAATTTGTTGGTTTCATCTTTTATGTTAAGTTGGCAAAATAAAACAACTTTTACTTGATGTTGTAATTTTTTGGGTCGTACTGGAATTCTACATTTTTTGAATAGGTCTTTGATATTTTGTAGAACCTTTTGGAAACTTATTAATATAACATATGCATACAATGTATATAACATATTTTCTTTTTTTCCTCTAAACATTTATTGTGGAATTATATGCAAAAAATGGTCCAGTCTTACGATGTTAAAAAATCGCTGATCTAGATCACCCCCAAAATTGACTCAGCTTTTCCATATCCCATTTCCAACAATTCTTGAAAATTTCGTCCAAATCCATTTAGATTTATAAGTATTTTTTATTTATTTTGAACTCAAGTAAACACATGCACTCTAGCAAAAACACCTCCCTGGTGGAGGTAATAATTTTGCTCATTTCAGCTTGGGTGGGTTTAAACCAAATGTACTATCATCTAAGCGATACATTTGAAACAGATGTAAATAGCTGAAAATAAAAGCTGAAATGTTTCTCTCTGGTCTCATATTCATTTTTTGATATTAAAGGCAAGTGTTGTCCGTCTACAGCAAAAATTGACCTCACTGTTCCAATACTTTTAGAGGGCACTGTATACTGAAGTACCTGAGGGAGGTATCAATCAAACCAACTATGCCTGGGTCTATACCTAATGATTCACCTGGTCAAAAAGGACAATTTCCCCAAATTTTGTAATACAGTACACATATTTATATGTACACTAAAATGCAATTTCCTTTAGGTTCAGGTTCTTAAAGTGCCCGGTTTGGTTCATTTTCGGTACATAAAAGGCAGAACAAATGAAAAAATTCAAACAATATATTTTTTTAAATAAATAAAAGCGACTCATTTTGGTGATATTTCACTTGAATATGACAAATGTAATTACTCAAGTTTTTGACAAAACAAAATAACTTATCCACATTTTGTGCAGAAAGCACAGTGTACAGAGTTTGCAGTGACAATATCTCCGGCAGTGGAGATAACTCACTCACTAGCAACACAGGTAGTGATCTGAAGCTATCGGTGTATGCTGCTTTTCTTTCTTGTACATGGAACACAAAAATAGCCTAAAATATAACCGAACATGCAAAACCGAAACGGTTGGATACATCCATGTGAACCGTTACACCCCTAGTATATACCATACGTACATGTATGTATCATAATATATCATCATGTAGTCAATGCTTTGGCATAATACTGTACAGATTGGGACATGCATGATTGTTTGCCAACCTCAGCCTCACTGGGAAACTCAGTGTGTGTTTATCAGTAATATGCTGCACTGGTTACCACGGTGATGAGAAACTATTCCTGCACTGATGCATAAATACAGAATGCACCGGGATGTCAGTATGCCATTCACACGTGACAAGAAAGCAGCTTGATGAACGTTTTGGGTGCATTTATTTAGGTGCCGTCCTCTTTTGACCTACAAGTACACGTCCTCTGCAGATGCTGCATCACTGCAGTGCTCTGCAGTAATTAAGTCCACTCACATTGTCGCAGCAGCCTGCTGCACCGACAGAGATAAGGGCTCTGTGAGACGCATATTCAGAAAATTGGATCTAATTGGATATAGGAGGTGTTTTTTGTGAGAAACGATGTGATGGTCAAATAAGGATTAGGATGCCAGCAAATGCTTTCCTTTAGTCATGCGTCTTCCCACTAAGTATACAGACTAGCTCTTGTTAGCAGAGTGTGAGCACGAGTGTAAGTGAGCATGCACAGCGCATTTTAATATTATGCAGACAAACATAAAGCAAACATGACAAAAACGAGAAAAGACATGCACAGGTGCTACTAGAGAGGAAAAGAAAGGGCGGGAGGGAATGAGAATAAGTGAGAGAGAGGAAGACGAAGGGGGTGGGTGGGGCATAGGAGGAGACTTGAGAGACTTCAGAGAGGAATAGCAGCCGGGGAGCAACTCAAAAACAGCTGTCCGGCAGACGTCCCAGTTAACAGAACAGCAGCCGAGGGACAGATACTTAGGAGGCGGGACAGTGTCAACACACACACACAGCGCAGTGAGGGCAGAGGGCACTACCTACCTCGGGAGGATCTTTATCTATAAGGTGAGACAGTATTGATTTGTCATCTGTGTGCTTAGAGTTGGTGAATGTCACAATGGTTGTACAATGCAGGCCTTTGTTTTAAACTAAATCTCTAAAGCTGATTTTAAGAGAGACACGTGTGATACATGCACACGGTGTAGAGCAGGTTTTTGAAGTCCTTCAACAAAAAAGCAATGTGGACATGCTTCTCCAGAAGAGTAGTCCACATCAAAGGCATGATCGTCTAAATATCAGAGCTGGTTCGTGTTGATCACCCAAGTGGAAAAGATTAGAGTTGGGTGATATTCACCAGACAAACACAAAGGAATGACTTATTTTAAGCAGGGTGTGTGGGAATTCTTTTCATGTTTCGTGTGCTTTGATTTGGGTTCCCTGCGCTCATCTCACGCCAAGGATAATGCTGGCAAAGGCTGCAGCCATGCATGCGGGTGGTAAAAGGGGAGCAAGATAGACGGAACAAGTGCTCCACCCTGCTATTCACACTGCCATAAGGCCCCTCAGAAGTACAGCCTTTGCCTATAATTGAGCTTTTCTTCATGAAACAAACACTTGAGTCTATTCCAGGGCTACCATTTTCACTTCAAGCAGATGAGGTCTGAAGGAAATCAAAGCCTTGTCCTCCATAAAAACCTTGCCCAGTGGAAAAATCTTGCACCTCTATGCTGATCCAGTGGTGCCTCGTTATTAATTTGTTCTGTCAAGAAGTAAAACGTGCAAAATCCCAAAATAAATATTGTTACTCCAATTAATCCATTTTAGGCAGCCAAACATATAAGACTAATTAGTTTTACTTGCAAATCACCAATTTGAAGATGATTTATTAACGATGAATGAATTGGATAAATAAATATTTTACCTATACTCCCTTTACACAACATTAACTAAATTGATTTGTTATTTCCTCGCCAGCAAACTGACAAGTTTGTGTAACATTCTCATGTGACTCTAACAATTGAACGTACCTTAAAGGATACTACGCTTTGAATTTCACAGCTTCATTATATCACATTATTTTCCTAAATATATTAAATTATAAATCCTGCTGTTTTGTGGCTGAAAATGGCCTATTATTACTGTATTAACACATTTATTACCTAAATTAAGCATTTTGAAGCATTCAGAAGAAGCATTCAAAGATGTTGTGATGAAATGTGGTTTTCTTCACTGGTCACTAGGTGTCAGTAATATTTCTGTAATGTTTGGTGAGACACACAAGCACCAGACATGATCGCCAAAACAACAGGCTTTTATTGCAGGTTTGAATTATCTCACAACAGGCACAACAATCCCCAACACGAGCTCCTGTTGCGGTCATAACCCAACCCAAGCTTAAACTCAACTCTGAAACTCCGACGTCACTTCCCGTCCCCTAGCACCAGGAAACATTTACAGCAACACACACCAGCACAAGCCTTATTTATGTCTTAAATGGCTTATTTTCCGTAATGTCTTTTATATTGGGTATTACGTAAAGGTGTTTATAGAGGTGTTACTGCACGTCTAAAAGGCTCTAATAATGTTAAAACCCGTATTTAAAGGGACCTAAAGAGGATATCTACGCAAATATTCCATATATAGATTTAAAAATATCCTACTTTGTGGCAATTCACTTATCACGATGGTTCTGGAACCAATTACCCATAATAAACGAGAAATTACTGTATTGTGTAAACAAAAATTGGTGTTGGGTGCCTGATTGAAGATGGATGAATAAACAAGCAATACAAGAAGTCATCCATCCACATCTTTCATACCACCAGATTCAACGTTCCAAAGGGCAAAACACAAAAGTGTGTTATGCACAATATTGTACCATAACCAAAAACAGCAACCAGCTTTGTGTTTTGTATGGGTTATTTCTTGAATTCAGTAGAGTCTCTCATCTTCTTTATCCATGCTGGCACTTGCAACGTTCTTTGGCTGTATTGTGGCTTATTTTGCAGCCGTGATCAATAAGAAAAGCAAAGACTTGTGTTACTTAGCAAAGCACTACAGAGTCAACTTCTGATGACTTCTGGTTTTGGGTTCCATGCTAAAATGCTGCTGACAGAGACATTTTGTCACAAAAATAAACTAAGAGCCCATATAAATTCACACAGTGTATTAATAACACGACAAGACAGGCGCCATATTGAATGCTAACGAGGAATTGTACATGAACCGAGGCAAAATTTTTGGGTATGTTTTTGACCACAAATAAATATGGTAATCAAAGTTCTTCTGTGTTTAGAACACTCTTTTGGGACGTTCTATAAAGAGTCAGTCATGATTAACCATGAATACCAAACATGTTAAAAAGCTATTTTCATCAAGCGCAATCAGATCTTCAATTGGAATATTTAGGGTGTGCATCATTTCTATTTGAGCCAAATAGGGGGAGTCACATGCAGGTCATATTTATACCCGCTGCCCTTCAAGCTCAGTCTGGTGCCACAGTCAAACTGCAATGTTGTCATTGGGTTACTTCACTTATAATACACTGACCCAATTTCATCGCACGTGACTCGCCCTCAAATGCCCAAATACCAAAATCTTTCGTCACCTCGCTCCTTATGCTGCCCCCGTGCTAATAAGTAAGTCCCTGAGCAGAGACTGATGAGGCAAAGCTGCGTATTTAAAGAGGCTGGAGCGGCTCCAGGTCACTCCATGCCCGCACAGATAGATCCTGCTGACCCAATGGCACTGTGCTTTATCTCCCTGGATGGGCACTCAGGCTAGTATATTTAGGGAGAGGTGCTATCATATTCCCACTTCCGCAGAGGTGTAAATGAAAGCCATGACCGCATTCTGTTGTGGCGGCACTGCTGGGCTCAGACTGGTCACCACGTGCCGCAGTACCCCTGTTTGGAAAAGCACTAAACGTTGACTTAAATAGATTCATTTGATCTGCAAATGTTTATCTGTTCCATGTACCTTTAACTGTTGAGTCAATTGCTGCTGATCCAGAACAAGTTTGACTAGCATTGCTACGATTCTTGAGATTGAACATGTGAATCATCTTGAGGGAGCTCAGTTTTGCGTTACCACGCCTCAGGCAGGTGTGTCAGCAGCAGCCAAAACCGGCGTGATTGTTTTTCTCATACTTTTGCGGGTGGCCTCAGGAATTCCTCTCATGTTTTCTATTTAAACCCAAGTAGGCTTCCAGCAGGATGTCTGATGTGAAGGTTGGACCATCAGGCTTTTCACCACACCAGCTGACTTCTCACAGGCCACAAATGTTGACCTTGGCTGGGATGTGCAGGGAGATGCTCCCTGTGAGACTACCAAGTTAGATTCATGCAGGCCAGGACATTTAACCTATAATCCTGAGGTATGCTATAGAGGGATTATTATTGGCACACCTGGTCATTACACAACTAAAATATGGAGTTGCTCCCACTGTTCGAGCTATAACAGCTTCAACTTCTATATTTTCAATGGTCTCAAAATTTGTATTCTTCCAGAATAAAATTTGTGAGGCAATCTCTGCTTTAGTTAATCCCGCAGGTGTTTGAAGAGGTTAAGGTCAAGGCTCTTTGTGGACCAATAAAGTTTGATAGCAAGCATAGATCGACATGCGCCCATAGTTAGAGAATGTCATTTTTAGATTGCAGCATGTGTTTCCGTGTACTAAATACATATCTGTGTTACCCCTGCACGGACCTGAGCATCAGCTGTCAAAGTCAGCAATGATTTAGGAGGAGTAGCACTTAGAGATGAGGTCAAAAATAGCATAGTGTTAAATACTTTGTTAGGCTACATGTGTCAAACATTTCTTTACTCAAAAGATTTTTTACTTGCAAATGATTATTAGGCAGCAATGAAGCATAAAACAGAAGGACATACATTTTTTGTATAAATCACAAAATTTGAAGAAAGAATGCTCCCTTTTTTATCACAGTAATCTGGTACCAGACCTGACTGTGATAAGTAAATTTCTGCAAACTAGGATTCCTTATTTATAAATGGAATATTTTTGTAGTTAGAGCGTCGAAAATCTGCTTACAAGCTTCTAGATATGTTCTTTACCATTATTAAAGCTCTCTAAACGTGAAATAACACTCCTATGGTCACCTTTTCACTTGTATATTGTACTCAATATAGTATATAATAGAAAATAAGTAATTTAAGACGTAATTAAAACTCATACCTGTTGGTTGCTATAAATGTGTTTCAGTGGCACAAGCAGGAAGTGATGTCAGGGGTTCAGAGTGGAGTTTTAGCTTGGTGTGGGTTACGGCTGCAAAAGTAGCCCGTGTTAGGGATTATTCTGCCTGTTGTGAGATAATTCAACCTGCCATGCAAGCCAGCGGTCTTACCGGACATTACAGTAGCATTACTGACACCAGTGCAGAACACTACATATCATTGCAGCGTCTTTGAATGCGTATTGTGAATCTCTTACACAGTATTTGTATTTTAGTTAATTTAGCCATTTTTTTATACAGCTATGCTTAATTCAGGCATATTTTTTGTCCAAAATACATACAATTTGCTTAATCATGCATATTTTCTTGACTAATACTAGTCTTATTCAACTATGAAATGGGATGATTTAGTAATATATTATTGAAAAACTGTGATGGAGTAAAGCTGGAGTGGCACTTCCACTTCAGCATTAAAAAGATCTTAATCCACATGAGTGGTGTTGTACAGTTGGAAATGCACAATGACGTCTTTAAAATCAGCAGTGGAGCCCAAAAACCAGCATGAATGTTTTCTTTCCATGCTCATCGCATCTACTGCTGCGCAAAATGAAGCCAACTCCCGCAAGTGAATAACTTATTTTCTAAAACACAAGATAATGTTGCTTATTTTGTTTTAGCCATACACACACACAAACACACACTGTTTTTGGGCTGTAGTTTTCCAAAGGCACCATTATTAAGGACAAAAATCTATGCTTGCGTGTGGACAAGAGCCAAAAACACAAAGAAAAATTTTCCTTTTCAAAATATCTGCATTCTAATACACTGCGTGCATTCAAAACTGCTCTCAGCCACAAGAGTCCTCATGCACGCCACACCAACACGCCAATACACAAGAAGCATTGAGCAGAGTGTTGCTGTGTTTGTCATTACCATGTACATCACTTGCTAGGTCTCAGCGTTATTTGTCTACTAATTACCTTTGCCTTAAATAAGCGTATGAAAACTGGAATAGCAGCGCTCTAGCTGCAGCCAGTGCTGGCCTATGTCTGCTGAATAAACACAAGTACATCTTTGATAACGCACATACAGTATGCCTCTGTGGAGTGTTTTCTTGAAGTACTTTGTTTTCTTTAAGAGTTAACTGCTTTTAGTGGTATACTGTCAAATGGTCACTTCTGACAGACCTCAAAGTGAATGCCTATAAATGGGCAAAGATCTCTCTTCCATGTTGCCACTCATCACACACACACACACACACACACACGCACACACGCACACCCACATACCATACACAGAGAGAGTCTGTTTATGAGAGTGTTTTCTCTTTGTCTTAACAATGTCTCACTATATGAGCCAAACCAACTGAGTCGTTTTGCAGAGTTCATCCCACACTGAGCTTATGGTGACATTCGCTGATTTGTTTGTAATGGAAAACGCTCAGAGAAGTCTGCATGCAATCAGGAATCTTCATCAAGTTCACTACCCCTTACTAATGTTGACTCACCGTGATGGGGTTTGAGCTATCTAGCCAGCCTTTTCATTTAAAGTCAATCTTGGGCCTGCCAAAGCCAAATCAGTTCACAATCTGCATCACCCTCTTTCTGAAAATCCACTTGCCCTGATTATATATCGCCCACCCAAATCCTTTAACTCATTTGCTTTGCTCTTGTCCATTTTGTGCGTGTCGGTGCAGCAGCTCTCTCCTAAAGTAGGGTGCCCTCCACTGATCCTATTAAAGTCCCCCTTTGCCGCCCCTCTTCCCAATGCGCAAGCCAGCTGTTCTACATTAGCACATCCACAGTAGTATAGACCAGAGGAGGCACAAGAGAGAAGAACAGTAGTCTCGCCTGTGAATATTCTCATTCGTCCATGTCATTGTGTTCTTAGGGCATTCAGTTGATTGCAACTGGACTGTTCAGGTTGTTGTTTTGCCCCTCATCCGAGCAGGCTTTATCAGTTTAAAATCATAGACTAGGTGGGACACACACCAGTCAGACAAAATAGGATAGCTCTAGTCTAGTTTGGGTTGGAAGACTTTCGAATGACTGTCAAAGAGCCAACCTTTACTGTCTGGCCCTGCCTCCTACCTCCTACAGGTTAAATAGACTGGATTTTGCACCAGGCTCTCAGATTAGAGCTGTCCTGTCCAGTCTGACTGGTGTGTGTCCCACCTAGTCTTTGGGCATAAACTGATGAAGCCTGCTCGGATGGGAGGCGAAACGCCTTCTATGACAACCTAAAAAGTCCAGTTGCAATCAACTAAGCCTAACGTTCAAGCCTCTTCCAACTAAGACCACCTATCAAATGGTGAATAAAAGAGTTTTTGAGATGCCCCTAAAAATGTCTAATGGGAAAGTAGCACAGAAGGGCACAATGTAAAAGGAAACACCTCAAAGGTTAATACTAATAACGCGAAGCTTTGACGCTTTTTACAAAATAGAAAAGCATACATATTCCAAGTGCCCATTCTAACACAAACCAACAGGAGGTCATCAAAACAACTGCCTCACTCAAAAATACCAAGTAACACATGTGAAACACACCATGTAACGGTGCCACACAAATTAGAAGAACAATGATATTTATACGAATGCATAACCTGCAATGCATCCTGTTGAGAAAATATGCATGTGGACTTCCCTATATGCCTTGTGGGTTATAAATTATAAATTGGGTTATAAATTAGTATAAAAAAGTATGTTTTCAATACCGGCATAATCCATGTGATACAGTTACACGGCATGTTCCCTTCGCAATACTTGTTTTTCTTGGTTACACCACGAGTGAGCTAGGCATTTTAAGCTCCTGTTGGTCTGTGATGTGTGAATAGAAGTGCAAATAATAAGCTGATTCATTGCGTTTAAAGAAAACCTCAAGTACGTTGAAGTTTGTCTCTGCCTACTGTTTGTGCAATGCAAGCATTACCAGTGTAATGTAAACGAAATGAGCTTTTTACAAACAACAAAAAAAAATCAAAATCAGCACTGCAAATCAAAAAAATAATGTTTTGATCTAAAACCCATGAATGCTGAAGTGTCATATGCAAAAATCAATCCTTTATCATTTTGGAGTCTTGAGATTTAGGCTTCATTGCAGGAAAGCAACAGTCTCTCTTACGGTCTTGCCCAGTTCTCTCTCGGCAGAGTTCATAGGTTTCAATACTAACTGCCCCACAGGCCAATATTTTTTTTTTTTTCATTATTCTCTCACAACCCCCGAGACAGACGGGCAAACATGAAGTCAGACAAACACACACAAAAGAACATTATCAACATCCTTTTCAAATGAAAGAAGTGGCTGTCTTTGTAGCCAACTCCTAGAAGTTGCTAGATGATGTCATGGTCTGATTTGCACATAATTTGCATACGATACAATTCTGTAGGCAAAAAGTGTAACGTAGCTAAAGAGAGACAAAGAAAGTGAGTAAAAAAAACTTAATTACTTTTACAACTATAAATAAACTTGATTCTTTAGTTTGTTAATTTAAAATTGGCCATCATTTCATCAAAATAAAATAACTTGAATATTTTATCTCATCTGAAGTTCTCCCATCACACATTGGCTATTGTGGTGAATACAGTATATGTCATTCATTCATTCATTCATTTTCTATACCGCTTATACTCTCCTCACTAGGGTCGCCGGGATGCTGGAGCCTATCCCAGCAGACTTTGGGCGAGAGGCGGGGCACACCCTGGACTGGTCGCCAGTAAATCGCAAGGATACAGTATATGTATTGTAACAAAATAAAGAGTAGCAATAGACTAACAATAAAATATAAAAATAATAAACACAGCCTCCTCTTTTATTCAGGCTTGGTGAAGATTAAGAAACATTTTGCGTTTAGATGTCAGTGTGTAAAACATGGCCAGAGCCACCCGCCACAGCATCGCAGCTCAGGCATGTGTGACTCATTTCATGATCTCAGAATGGCTTGACTTGTGACTGCCTTTGGGCTAGGCAAACCTGTTCAGCGCACCAGTACCCAAAACCAGAAAACTCCCCAATGATGCCAGAAAAAGTCGCTAGATTTGTCAATAGTCGCTTTTAGGAAAATATGTTGGCAAGGGGGCTTGGAATATCGCCAGATGTAGCGACGAAATCGCCAAGTTGGCAACAGCGGTAGCCAGACACATTCTAAAAGAAGGCTTCTATATTAGCTAAAATGCTGACATTCTTTGTACTTGTCTTTCATTTCAGACAGCAACAGTCTTGACCGGAAGCCGCCACTCAATCCGTGCTGCAGCTGTTGAAATGTATTTGTGATACCTGCATGGACGATGTAACACTGAGAATGTAACTCCAGGGGGGATCTGTAACATCCACAAATTGTAGCGCAACTCCAGCTTCTGTAGTTACAGCCATGCCAGCAAAAGCGCCCATATACCTGAAACCCACCAGCAGCAAGAAGGGGAAAAAATGCCGCCTGCGCGATATTTTGTCACCAGACATGATCAGTCCGCCACTTGGCGACTTTAGGCACACCGTCCACATTGGCAGAGGTGGACAGAAAGATACCTTTGGAGACATGTCCTTCCTTCAGGGCAAGTATGAGCTCCTACCAGGGAAGGGCGAGTTCCAACCTCAGTATGGTGTCCAAAGCGAGTTTCTGCGAGCAAACAGTACAGGCAATGCGTCATTTGTGGAGACCCCCTCTCCTGTTCTCAAGAACGCCATCTCCCTCCCGACCATTGGCGGCTGTCAGGCACTTACCCTCCCGCTTGTTTCCTCCACTGTATTCTCGATGCCATCAGAGTCGCTGGGAGACACAGCGGGGCCTACAACCCCCCAGAAAACGGACAGCGTTGAGGATGTGCCGATGGACACTTTGCTGCACCCGATTGACAGCTTAAGCAGCACGGCCTCGCGTCCCTCCAGAGATGCCAAGTTAAAGCCTGACGTCCTTCTGGATCTGCTTCAGAACAAGTCAAAGCCCAACTCTAAAGCAGTCACCAAAGCTAACATGGAGAACAAGAGAGAGAGCAGGATTGACAAGCCATCTAGCTACTATATCAATAGTCACAGCAACACGCGCTACAAAGCCAACGGAAGCCTTCACAGCAACACAAGCAGCGACAGCTTTGAAAGTCTTAGCGCAAAAGAGGACGACAAGACCAAAATCTACAGTGACAAAGGCTACCACAACAAAGGCAACATTTTTGGACAATTTACCCATAACATTAACTTGGAATTCAAGGAGCTCTCCAAGCGCAATGGAGAGTGGGTGGACAGAGACAGTGGGGTGGAGGAGGGCCGCATCTGCGATTTTGACTTTGAGTTTTCCAAAGAGAAGAGCACATCACAGGACTCACTCGCCCGGATCACAGGGTCACTGCTCTCGCTTGAACTTGATCTGGGCCCATCCATCATGGATGATGTGCTCAACATAATGGATAAACCCGCAGTGAAGAGCAGGCCTTGAGCGGGAAAAAAGGGAGTGATCATAAGATCAAACGCGAGGTTGAGGAGAGAAAGGACTCAAAATATGGAGTGTGCGATCAGATTTTATCATTGTGATGGAATGAGCTATGTTTTCATCATCAAAACATACAACTATTCCGGCTTCTACGGAGTGTTGTTATCTTGCTTTGAGTTTTTATTTTTGGCCATGCTGGCATGTTCATATGCATGTACTTCAGACTTACTCTATTGTGCCTTTGATTACCAGATTTTTGTAAATATTCGACACAAATATCTGCTCTTTCACGGGATTCCACGCAATATACATTTTTTTACACAGATTTGAGCGTCAAACACTGTTTGTGTTGGTTTTTTGTGGGTTTTACAAAGCACTATTGGGTTTTGTTTATTCGATGACTTGTGATTTTCTATGACAGAACACTATGCATATTTGTGTTTTGAAATTATAACACAAATAAAATGTTTTTGTCTGATCATGTCTTTTTTTGCCGTGACTCTAAGCATGCCATAACTCTTGGCCCTCACGTCTCACCGGAAAACTACCGTATATTGCCCGTCTTTTTGAGCAGCACAACTTCTGATCTGCTCAGCATAACAGTGTCCAAACTTTTTCCCCTAAAAGCCACATACTGAAAAACTTGTGGGATGTGGAGGCCACTTATAGTTTACATTACAGTGTTGTGTATACTGTAGCTAAGAAGTTACATACATGTACAGTATATTTAAAGCGCTGCGTTATACTGTAGGTGACATAAAAACATACATTTTGCTAATTTTTCCTTTTTTTTTAAATTTACCAATATTTCAACTGTCCTCTTGTACATTTTGTTCTCAGAATATTTTCTTAGAAATTGTCATAAAATATTTTCTAATTTTTATTTTATATAAAACTTTGACTTTTCTCTAATAATGTTAAATATTTTCCCAACCTAAATTTCCAAAAATGGTTAATTTTACTCCTTACTCTCTCATAATATTTTTTCCCTGATAGTACGGTATAAATTCTTTCCTCCTAATATTATGACTTTATGCTCAAATCAAATGATTATTCTTTAATGTAGTTTATAAGATTCAATAAATAAATAAAAACATTTTTATTTTTTAATTCAAGTTTTACTTTTTTACAACATCCTGAGGGCCAATTTAAAAAAAAATCACAGACCACCAAATTACTACTCGTTCTTTTCATTTTTGCTGTTGTTTGATTTTGTATTCATGTTTTTTTTTGGTAATTTATTTTGCTTGTTTTTTAGTTTGTGCTATTTAAAACACCAGAAGTCACTAATGTAGCTCTTTTTTAAGTCTTACTGCACATATTAATAAAAAAAAAAAGAAATAATTAACCATATTTAAAAAATCCAGCCATTTACCAGTCAGTTTATTGGTTCAATGGAAAACAAAAAAAAAGGTAATTTTCATCACTTTCTAAAAAATAAAAAAGGGACAGCCAGGGTAAAAAAGACCGTAAACAGGACATGTCCTGTGAAAACTGGACATTTTGGTCACTCTACACAGTAATCAGGCCTTTAGCCAGCATCGTTGGGAGTTGTGGTGGAAGAGCAGAATTCCCCATATTTTCACAAATTTTCAGAAAAAAATGTCTCTTATTTTCAAGTGCAAATTTTATGGAAAAATTCTGTCAAAAACATAAGACAGAAAATGAGAAAAGACGTTTGAAGCCCAAAACACAAGGGAAATTAGAAACATACCCAGAGGGGAAACAAGTAGAGCTTGACAGAAAGGGCAGATTGGATTTATTTTCTGTCCTCTGACATTCTTTACATTCTGTCTCCCTGCCCTGCAGTGGGAGCACCGGTGGGTCTTCACCCGGCGCCTGCACCATTTGTTTGCATGTAGAGGGGACTTGCAGAGGAGGGGTCTTTGACATTCTCTGCATTCCAGCCACAGAGCACAAGTGTCCTGGACACACATAAATCAGCTGTTTCAAGGGAGAGCGGGAGGGAGGGTCTGGTCACAGTATCCATCAGCTAGATTGTACAGAGCTGTGGGGGTTGTAAACCACACACTTACAACCTGAAAGCAAACTTTGGTCAGTGCTGAGCGATAAAAGCATCCTTTCCTTCAGTGCAGTCACAATAAAGACATGTTGACCCAGCAGTCAGGAAGGGGAGGGCAGCGGCATGTAGACTCACCTCAGTAGTGGCCTTTGAAAACCTTGTTATGTGTTTCCTGCCATGCTTGTGTAGAAGGAATGAGATCTTTAACGCTAGAGATGGGAAAACTATTTTAATGTGCAGATAATTCACCAAATTAAATTCCTCTTCAATTATTGTCAACGCTCCAAGCTCCAATGTGGCTCCAGATATCCATAAACAACCCCAACCAGCTCATGCAAGGCATCCGAAGAATCCATCAAAGCAGATGTTGGAATGAATGCAAAAAACCAAAGTCATCACAAATGACAGCCCCAGCCATTGGAAAATCCCATCATTAGTGTAAAAAGTCTGAAGAGGCATGCTTGAGTAATGAAAACCTGCGCTGTCAAGGTAATTACAATTCTTACACCGGCAATGGTGCATCACTGACTTGATGACAGCCTTCATCCTATAGACCCCGAGCGAGCTACATCAAGTTTAAAACAGAAAACGTTGCCGCAGTGCTGTAATATGTTGTGTGGCGTGTTTTAAAAAAAATTATGCTGGGGTTCCAGAGATCTTTGGACACAAAATACCAGGAAATACCAATCATTTATGAAATCCAGTACAAACATTAGACATATGCTTGACTGTGAACAGTGCGTCTCTGTTTTATGGCTGTGTATTCAACATTAATGGACTATTTTCACGTTTCAACAGAGCAGAAGAAACTGTAACTAAATGCTTAGCAACACAATAACCCCAGCGTGATTCATTGGAGTCAATAAAGAGCTCATTTAGGTATGAATGCTTAATAGAATGACACAGTGTCAGTGACTGCATGTTGGAGACAAGGGTTTGGGAATTTTCCAGCTTTACCTTCCATGAATAAAAACAAAACTATGTAATATTTGCATTTTTTTGGACAATGGCTTAAAATGGTCATGATGGCAAAACGCATGTGTATTTTTGCACTGAAACATTGAAGGGCATCACTTTTTTTACACTTTTCATCACTGAAACTGGAAAAGAAGAAGGAAGTGAGGTTGCCTCAAGAACCCTCCCTCTCCGAACTATCCATTGTTTATTGTTGTCGTGCATTTTTTTGTTGATTTTCTGTTGTTATACAGGTGCTGCTCCATAAATTAAAATATCATGAAAAAGTTTAAGTATTTCAGAAATTCTATCCAAATACTAAAACTCATTGATTATTTAGATGCATTGTACACATTCACACATATTCCAAGTGTTTATTTATTTTAATTTTGATGATTATAACTGACAGCTTATAAAAACCCCAAACTCAGAATAAGAAAATTTCAAGGCTAAACAAACAGCAATTTCTCATTCGCCTCAATCGATTTGTCAGTGTCAGTAAGTAAATCGACATTTTTCTCCCTTGATATAGTCTATGAATTTATAATAGGTATCGCTCTACAATAACAATAATAATAATATGGGCTACCTAAACAGGGACTGTTATCACTCATCCTGTATCTTGCATTTTGCTCAGAGTCAATCACTGCCAGTCAAACAACATACTACTTGTGTGTTACTTCTTACTCATCGTAACACAATTTTAGTGAATGTTGTTACTGTGAATATTTGACTTTTTGGGTTTGCTGTGTGCTCATGGCTGCGTTCCGATAAGTTGCCGTAAAGTATCCTCATCATGACGTCACAGCCATGATGATATCGGTTCAGACTGGCTGGGGAGCGTTTGATAATCACTTTGAAATTTCACTCCTATTTTATTTATTTGATGTTTACTGGCAGATGACAAAAAATAGACCATCAAGTGAGTAGTCTCATTTTGTTATTGCTTTTTTCAACATGTTTTGGTGTCCTGAGCACTTTAAGACAGTCCATCAGTTTACATATTTTTAAATAACCATCTATTCTTTTGAGTAAGGTGTCATAGTCCAGAAAAAATATATAAATAGTCAAAACCTTGAGGAAAAAATGATTTAGTCAACAAACAAGAGACTGAGTGCTTCAGTGTCCTGGTGTGAAGTAAAGTTGTCACTAAGGTGCAGGCCAAGGGCCACAAGAGCCAAAGAAAGCATAGCTAAGTAACTAAAAAAAACATGCAAATATTTCCACCCCAGCATCAGAATGGAGGTGCATAATGTGCACACTGTTCTTCACATACTGTAGAGGCCTTAGTGAAGGAGCTTCTCATGTGCTTTAACTGTGAAAGGCGAATGAGAAGAAAACATTAAGGCAAGATGGGACCAGAGACACAAACTGAAAAAAAAAACAGTACTCTAAAGAGAGTACAGAAATCAGTACTCTCTACCCTACTTGTTATAAATAGTCAAGAGGGTAATTCATAATGGTAAAGAACTAGTCAATGAAAATTGCTATTTAAGCATACCTGTATTTCCTTTATCAATGAATGGAAAAGCAACTTTATTATTTTTAAGGTTTTATTGAGTAAAGAGTAAAGAGTAAAGAGTAGTAAAGAGAGCATATTTGGCCATTGATGATTATGCTATGTGAGTGTGAGCTTATGAGACTGACAATGCGCTGCGCTGACAGACTGAATGTAAAGGTGTAATAATAGCAAACATTACCTGGATGAGCTTACTTGAATCTGCACTGCATCAACTGCTTTTTTCTTACCCCTCAGAAGCACACCCCCAGCCTTCTCTACAGCCTTGTTGCCTTTTGAAAGGAGGCTTCAGACCTGCTGTGCTAATTCATCATATAGAACAGTACAGTTAGATCGTAGCGGTGGGCTATGCATAGTTTGGTTTTATTGCACTGTTGACTGTTGTTTGTCTGACAGTAACCATGGAGAATCTAGTTTGTATGTGCAGCACGTGAGGGCCCTGAAAGGAGGGCGAGAGCCAAACACGACGCTGTCACCTCTGAGGCACCAAAATATTTCTGTGACAAAACCCAGACACATTTAGCCACAGGGCCATGCGAGTAGAGTCAAACATAGGAATACAAATGTAAGCACACAGTGGGAGGTTGCATTTTATTGAAATCAAAGGATACTTACTCTACTTGTTTTGTAACAAGTTTTTTCATACTGCTTTTGTTACATGCTGTTACATACCTTCCTTCCTTAGACCGTGTTGCTGTCAAAGAAGTAGTCAAGGATCACACAACCTAAGTTTTTCAAATTGTATTAAAAAATAAGACCAATATAACTGTTTACAATGCTGGACTCTTATTATTAATGAGGAAGGTCAAGAAAGAGTCCAGAAAGAAAGTACACAGACTTTCTGCACCCTTTGAGAAAGTGAAACTCAAGCTTATGCGCCTGGAAAGTAAAACTAACGTTTGCGTGACTGTGACAGGTAACCATGTGTGACTGCATCTGTTGTGCGTCTCCCAGTAATTGTCTGTGAATCCTATCCAAGTGCAACTCTTATTTTGCTAGGTGAGTGTGTGTAATAAAAAGGCCTCTATTTGAAAGAATTAGACTGGCAATGCACTGAGCTATTAGACTGTGCAGTTGTCCCTTGGCACTTTGTGCCTATAATTTTGCGGTTTCACTCATAATTTTTAAAAAATATATTCACAAATCCTATTGTTTCATGCTTGAATACGAGCTCTCATGAGACATACAATATAGATTGCATATTTTAGTAAAATGTACATTTTTTCCCTACATTAAGCATTTCCAAGCATAAAATGGCTAAATGAACTAGAAACAAATATAAGGCATTATGAAGATGCATCAAAAGTCATGGAGATGATATGTAGTATTCTACACTGCTGACTTGGTGTCAGTAATGTTACAGTAATGTTCAGTGAGACAGAATACAGTACAAGCACCATACTTGATCACAGGCTTTTTTGCAGATTTGAATTATATCTCACACAATAATCCCAAACTAGTTTTGTAGCCTCCTCCCTGAGTCACCACCTTATCGTGGTGGAGGAGTTTGCGTGTCCCAATGCCCCTGGTAGGGTCACCCATGACAAACAGGTCCTAGGGGAGGGACCAGACAAAGAGGGGCTCGATAGACCCCAATGATGCACAATAACAATGGACTTCGTTTTCCCTCGCCCGGACGTGAGTCACCGGGGCCCCTCTCTGGAGCAAGGCCCGGAGGCGGGGCACGATGGCGAGCGTCTGGTGGCCGGGCCTGCACCCATGGGGCCCGGTCGGGCACAGCCCGAAAAGGTAACGTGGGTACCCCCTCCCATGAGCTCACCACTCGTGGGAGGGGCCAAAGGGGTCAGGTGCAAAGAGAGCTGGGTGGCGGTCGGAGGCAGAGGCCTTGGCGGTCCGATCCTCGGCTACAGATGCTAGTTGTCGGTACGTGGAATATCACCTCTCTGGCGGGGAAGGAGCCTGAGCTGGTGCAGGTGGTGGAGTAATTTCGTCTAGATATAGTCGGACTCACCTCAACGCACAGCAAGGGCTCCGGAACCAGTCCTCTCAAGAGGGGCTGGACAATTAGAGGCGACGAGCAGGGGTGGCAATTCTTGTTGCCCCCCGCTCCAAGCCTGCACGTTGGAGTTTAACCCAGTAAACGAGAGGGTAGTTTCCCTATGCCTTCGGGTGGGGGGATGGGTCCTGACTGTTGTTTGCGCTTATGCGCCAAAAAGCAGTTCAGAATACCCGCCCTTTTTAGAGTCCTTAGAGGAAGTACTAGAGAGTGCTGGGTGACTTCAACTGTCATGTTGGCAACGTCAGTGAGACCTGGAGAGGTTTGATTGGGAGGAACGGCCCCCCTGATCTTAACCCGAGCGGTGTCTTGTTATTGGCCTTCTGTGGTCGTCACGGATTGTCTATAACAAACACCATGTTCCAGCATAAGGGTGTCCACATGTGCACTTGGCACTAGGACACCCTGAGCCGCAGTTCGATGATTGACTTTGTGGTTGGGTCGTCGAACTTGCGACCACATGTTTTGGACAATCAGGTGAGGAGAGGGACGGAGCTGTCAACTGATCACCAACTGGTGGTGAGTTGGTTCCGATGGTGGGGGAGGATGCCGGTCAGACCAGGCAGACCCAAACGTCTGCTGGGAACGCCTGCAGAGTCCCCTGTAAGAAGGAGTTTCAACTCCCACCTACGAGAGAGCTTTGACCACTGTCCAAGGGAGGCAGCGGACATTGAATCCGAGTGGGCGATGTTTCGTGACTCCATTGTCAATGCGGCCGATCGGAGCTGTGGCCGTAAGGTTGTCGGTGCCTGTCGTGGCGGTAATCCCAGAACACGTTGGTGGGACACCAGTGGTAAGGGATGCCATCAAGCTGAAGAAAGAGTCCTATCAGGCCGCCTTGGCCCATAGGCCTCTGGAGGCAGCTGACAGGTACCGGAAGGCCAAGCGGTCTGCAGCCCTGGCGGTGCTGAGGCAAAAACCCGGACATGAGAGGAGTTCGGACAGGCCATGGAAAAAGACTTCCGGATGGCTTAAAAGAGATTCTGGACCACCATCCGCCATCTCCGGCGGGGGAAGCAGTGCACAGTCAACACCGTGTATGGTGGGGACGGTGTGCTGCTGAACTTGACTCGAGATGTTGTAGACCAGTGGAGGGAATTTGACATTGGGGTCGGTGCCCCTGGACTGGCAGACCGGGGTGGTGGTCCCGCTTTTTAAGAAGGGGGACCAAGGGTGTGTTCCAACTATCGTGGGATCACACTCCTCAGCCATCCCGGTAAGGTCTATTCAGGGGTTCTGGAGAGGAGGATCCGCCGGATAGTCGAATCTTGGATTCAGGAGGAGCAGTGTGGTTTTCGTCCCAGTCGTGGAACTGTGGACCAAGTCTATACTCTCGGCAGGGTCCTTAAGGGTTCATGGGAGTTTGCCCAACCAGTCTACATGACTTTTGTGGACTTGGAGAAGGCATTCGACCGTGTTCCTCGGGGAATACTGTGGGGAGTGCTCTGGGAATATGGGGTATCAGACCACCTAATCCAGGCGGTTCGTTCCCTGTATGATCGGTGTCAGAGTTTGGTTCGCATTGACGACAATAAGTTGGAAAGTACTTAAGAAGTTGGAAAGCCCTGGCGGGGTCCAACCCTCACTTTGCCCTTTGTCACCGATTCTGTTCACTACTTTCATGGACAGAATTTCTAGGCGCAGCCACGGCGTCAAGGGGTTTCAGTTTGGTGGCCGCAGGATTCGATCTGTGCTTTTTGCAGATGATGTGGTCCTGTTGGCTTAATCGAGCAGTGACCTTCAACTCTCACTGGACCGGTTTGCAGCTGAGTGTGAAGCGGCTGGGATGAGAATCAGCACCTCCAAGTCCGAGTCCATGGTTCTTCCCCGGGAAAGAGTGAAGCGCCATCTCCGGGTCGGAGATGAGGTCCTGCCTCAAGTGGAGGAGTTTAAGTACCTCGGGGTCTTGTTCACGAGTTATGAAAGGATGGCACGCGAGATGGACAGGCGGATTGGTGTCTGCAGTGATGCGGACTCTGCGCCGGTCTGTTGTGGTGAAAAGAGAGCTGAGCCAAAAGGCAAAGCTCTGGATTTACCGGTCGATCTACGTTCCTACCCTCACCTATGGTCATGAGCTTTGGGTAGTGACCGAAAGGACAAGATCGCGGGTACAAGCGACGAAATGAGTTTTCTCCGCAGGGTGGCTGGGCTCTCTCTTAGAGATGGGTGAGAAGCACTGTCATCCGGGAGAGACTCGGAGTAGAACCGCTGCTCCTTCGCACTGAGAGGACCCAGATGAGGTGGCTCGGGCATCTGGTTAGGATGCCTGCCGAACGCCTTACTGGGGAGGTGTTCAGGCCACGTCCAACCGGTGGGAGGCCTCGGGGAAGACCCAGGAAACGTTGGAGAGACTATTCCTCTCAGCTGGCCTGGGAATGCCTCGGCATCCGCTGGGAAGAGCTGGAAGAAGTGGCCGGGGAGAGGGACCTCTGGACTTCCCTGCTTAGGTTGCTGCCCCCGCGATCCGACCTCAGATAAGCGGAAGAAAACCTTTTGAAAATACTTTTGTAGCTGGATAGTGGTTCTGTATTAATTTTGTGCTTTAAATTGAATGTTGTTCCTGTCATAGTCTTAGAGGTGTTTCGGCATGCCCGAAACACCTCACCAGTGAGGCGCTTGGGAGGCATCCGGACTAGATGCCCGAGCCACCTTAACTGGCTCCTCTCGATGTGAAGGAGCAGTGGCTCTACTCTGAGATCCTCCCGGATGGCCAAGCTCCTCACCCTATCTTTTAGGGTGAGTCCAGCCACCCTACGGAGAAAACTCATTTCCGCCGCTTGTATGAGCGATCTCGTTAATTCGGTCATGACCTATACTCATGAACATAGGTGAGGGTGGGAACGTAGATCGATCTATAAACAAACAGCTTTGCCTTCCGCCTGAGCTCTCTCTTCTCCACGACGGTCCGGTATAGCGACCGCATTACTGCTGACGACCTCGCGACCTCGCGCTCCAACAGTCCCTCACTCGTGAACAAGACCTCGAGATACTTGAACTCCTCTACCTGAGGCAAGACCTCGCTCCCAACCCGGAAGGTACAGTCCACCCGTTTCCGACTGAGAACCATGGCCTCGGATTTGGAGGTGCTGAGTCTCATCCCAGAAGCTTCACACTCAGCTGCAAACCGCTCCAGTAAACGCTGAAGGTCACAGCCTGATGAGGCCATAAGGACCACATCGTCTGCAAATAGCAGAGACAAGATCCTAAGGTCACCAAGCTGGACTCCCTCAACACCTTGACTGCGCATAGAAATTCTGTCCATGAAGATTATGAACAGAATCGGTGCCTTGGCGGAGGCCAATGTTCACCGGAAACAAGCTCAACTAGCTGCTGGCAATGCGAACTACCTTCTGCTTCGATTGTACAAGGACTGAATGCCACGTAGTAGCAGACCAATGGCTTTCATCTAAAAAAACCACACTTGTTAGTAGGGACACTTGTGTTTCAATGTACCTCTGTTTAAATAAATAAATGAATACAAAAAAATACCTGTAGTGCTTATTGCTTCTTTCTGGAAAGTAGATGTACTCCATGACAATTCCAGCAGCAGTAGATACAAATAATGACACTGACAAACGTTGTGCGACTAAACTAAATTCCCCAATGAGAATACTATTTTCTATATCCATTTCTGCTCAATATTTGTTCCTGCTTGTGGCTCCACTGTCACTGTACAGTGTGGGCCAAGGGTCAAAAAAGACGTGCACGTGTGCATAAAAAAAATAGTGCCGTTAAAAGAAACTTCCGTTACAGCCCAATTAAAATCCATGTTAAGGTTGTAAACAGCTTTTCTATGCAGTAACTGCTAAATATTTCTTTAATAAATAAGGAATCCTACTGCATAAATGCTCCTATCATGGTCAGTTATGGAACCAATTCACCACAATAAACAATGGATTACTATATACTATTTAACAATACAAAGTATTTTCTCGGGAATCATCTTAATTTTCAATACATCACCACACTGCCAAAACTGCAAGAAATATGCATATTAATTGTCATTCCAGTATAGAAAAAAATAAGGCTTGGGCTTGACACAGCATGACTGTATGCTCTTTATACATACAGTATACTCTATAAATGCCACAAAGGTATGATATTTTTAGGACTACATGCCTCTATCCATCCATTTTCTATGCCGCTTATCCTCATTAGGGTCGCAGGTCTGCTGGAGCCTATCCCAGCTGACTTCGGGTGAGGCGTGGGGAACACCCCGGACTGGTCGCCAGTCAATCACAGGGCAGTCAAACAAGCATTCACACACACATTCTTACCTAAGGACAACTTTGAGTCACCAATTAACCTAACATGCATGTTTTTGGAACGTGGGAGGAAGCCAGGGTACTTGGCGAAAACCCATGCATGCACGGGAAAAACATGCAAACTCCACAAGCAGAGATTCAAACCCCTTGTCTTCCAAATCGCCTGCCTGTGTGGCCAACATGCTAACCACATGCATCTAATTTTTATTTAATTTCACACGCACCCAGCAAGGTTATGTAGTCACCAATAGGTACAGTATTTATACATTTACACTTTGCTATATTTCCTCCAAGGAGCGGCTTGTGAATTCCTCCAATGCCATGCAGAAGGAGTTGCTTTAAGCTTAGGGAGTGTCTCCCAATTTAGATCCTGGGTGACATCATTCACCATCTCTTGATCTTGTGAGTCGAAAACAGCATCCCTGTCGCTTTAATGAGATGGCTTGACTGCCGTCACCTCCTGGGAGCCAATAATGCGGTCAGGTCATTGAGGCTGCATGGGAGGGGCATCTATCAACAAATGCATGCCTGATGCCTGTCCTATAATTAGTCTACTTTTTCATTTCTGGGCAACAAAATTGTTAGGCCCAAACAAATGTCACCCTCCACTGGTTGCAGACTAGTATCGAAATCCATCCATCACAAAATAAACCAAAAAATAAATATAAAATTAATAAATAGATGTAGTGATCCCTCGCCATCTCTATTAAAGATATTTACTTTTCCAAAAATATTGTTAAATAGTATTATTATTGACTATTATTAGTCAAAACATATGCATATTTAGGCAAATATTGCATTTTTGCCTCAATTATGCACTTTTAAGTAAAAAGCACGCTGTAGGAAAATGCACATACAGTATAAGCCTTATACTGTATGGCATTCAAAAGATGCATTTAAAGACGTAGTATTCTACACTGGTCACTAGATGTGATTGTGATATTGGTGAGACACACAAGCACCAGACATGATCACTGAAATAACAGACTTTTACTGCAGATTTGAATCATCTCATTACAGGGACAATAATCCCTAATAAAAACACGGCCTACTGTAACCCACAGCAAGAAGAAATTCAACTGCGAACCCCCGACGTCACATCCTGTACGCCACTCATTCTGGTCCCGTCGAGAACACATTTACAGGAACATACACCAGCATGAGTCTTATTTATGTCGTAAATGTCTTATTTACTCTTATAATGTATACTATATCTAGTAATGTGGTGTAACGTGACAATAGGGTGTTATTTAATCCCTAGAGGGTTCTAATAATGGTACAAATCTTATTTCAGAGGAATTAAAAAGCTTATCTATGTTCTAACTAAAATCAGCAATCTTGAAGTATAAACCTCCACCTGAGCATTTTCTAAGTTTTCAATTCTGTTGTTTCCAACTGATACGGAGACTTTACCGATCCCCAGCAACTTTTTCTTTGTTAAAAACAACTAGCGTTGTTTGGCAAATCTCTTCTGTCACTCTGCGGTTTCTTTCCCCAACGAGTAGCGGAATAGACACCTAGTTGGTTGTACAGGGTCACAGATGATTTTCTTAAAAAGGAACAAAGAGCAAAAGTTACATATAAATAAATAAACACATTTATGATGTAGGCATGAAAAAATGACAGCAGCCCCCACTGGACTGCATAGCATGGAGTCAGAGCTAAATCCTGCTGACATTGGATAGTGATAGTCAATCACAGTGCTGACACATAATGTACATATTTATATGTATAATGACAAGGGTCTCACAAGCAATGTAGCATAACATAATATAAGGCTCATGAAGCCAACTGTCTAATATATTACTTGCAGTAATCTCTATATAGCTCGAAACCATGGAATTGTTTTTTTAAATGGAGGAGTAATCAAAATAGGCTAGTTTACGCTAACATAATTTTAAATCGTCAGCCCGTGCACTCCAATTTCAGTTGCCAAGGGGCGGGCACAGCAATTTCTTATTTGCAAAACTCCCTGCAGCTCTTAGTAACCGACAAATAGTCAAAGTCACACCTACATAACTTTGTCTGTAATTAACCTAGCTATTGAACACGTGTGTGTTTACACACACAGTTACTGTGAGATTACGTTAACCATTGCACTTCCTAGATTTATTTGGATACTCATTGAAATACTTTACTTTACTTGGAATATATTAAATACTTTATTATGTTTAATACTTGGAATATATTTAAAATATATTAATATTTAAAGAAAACTGAAATGGGTCACAACACTATTTGGAAAATGTCTCTCTTGGAAAAATGGAGGTTTTGGAAAATACATCTATCGGGGTTATTGTGCAGATCTAAACACATACAGGACGCGCAAATGTCTAAGTATGTAACATAATGAACTTTACAACGTTACTTTCATAATTCAAATACTAAAGCCAATATATGCCGAGTGGCGTATCAAAAATAAAATTCTGGAAAAGATGGTGGCAGCTGGTGCACATATGAGTGGTACCTGACTGGCACACTTCTTAATTATAGTGCTTTTGTAAGTAAATGTTAATGTTTTATATGTTTTACATTACCATTGTTTTACATGTTTTACATGTAACGATTTACATGGATGTATTGAACAATTTTGTATTTGCATGTTCA
Source organism: Oostethus manadensis (assembly GCA_024372805.1). Lineage (NCBI taxonomy): Eukaryota > Metazoa > Chordata > Actinopteri > Syngnathiformes > Syngnathidae > Oostethus > Oostethus manadensis. Next base: position 3,769,595 of record QODF01000040.1, read on the forward strand.
GTTCCGTCCACTTGTGTACCCTTTTGGTTATAATTCATGCTATTTTTCTCATTAAATATTTTACTAGAGTGATCTAAGCGCTGCGTGCGGAACAAACGTCTTGACTGAGACTTATCTAAGACTAGAACACACAGACTACTGACTGAGCGGGAGGAACGGTAGTTGCTCCCATCATAGCAAATGCCAGTGAGAAGTCTGAGGTGAAGGTGAAGACCCTCCCATCTCACTACGGTCTTCTGTTTGGGAAAACTTTGGCTTCCCTGTTAAAATCACAGATGGACAAAAGCAAGTGGATAAATCCAAAGTTGTGTGTCGACATGTTAGCACACTTAAAACAGTATCATCTGGCAGTGAATGTCACATCAACAAGAAAGAAAAGCAGCTTAGTGCAAACACTAATAGTTTCAGCTCACTACCTCTGAGTTTCCTCCACTGCTGTAGATATTGTCCCTGCAACCACTGTATACTGTGCTCCCCCCCCCAAACTTGAATAGTTACATTTGTCATATTCGGGCTGTTTACAATTTTAACTTGTTAATTTATAATTGTATACATATTTTTTTATATTTTTTAAATGCTACAGGTAATTTTATTATTTTTCCATTTTAATAAAGTTAGAGTCTGAGTTATTTGAAATATCACAGAAATGAATCGATGTTATTTATGTAAAACTAAGTATTGTTTGCATCTTAAAAAATAAAAGCATTTGGAGTCATTTTTTCTGCCCCTTTTGTACCGAAAATTAACTGAACCGAGCACTTCAACAAACTCAACCAAACCAAAATTACATTTTAGTGTACCGCTACACCCCTAGAAAATATGGGACAACATGGCTCAGGTGGCCATTGTCTCCAAACTCTGAGGTTGCTGGTTTGATCCTCTGTCCTCCCGTCGCCATGTCAAAGCCTTCTTGGGCAAGATACTAAACCTCGACTTGCTCCTGATGCTGTGTTATCAGTTGGTAAACTTGGAGACAGTACAGTTCCTTGAAGTTAGAAAAGTGCTGTACAAGCGAGAGCAAATTTACCATTAAACTGTCTAATACTAGACGTTCAGATTTCATCATTAATTTAAATACAACAGTTGTTACAGCTGGGGTGTTGTATCTGTAACACAGCAGTAAAACATGGACTTTATGCACACACTGAGCATTCAGGTCAGAGGACTACATTCCTCCCGTTAGGACCAGCAAACTTGAGGATTCTGCCTTTTAAGGTAAGACTCTACTCCTGGTTCCCCTTATCCCTCCCTGCAAACGTGATCCCTCTGGATCACTGAGTGCCCCGGACTTTATGTTAATATTTTGTCACCAAGTAGCCTTTAGAAAGTTTTTTTTCAACAGCATTTTATAGGGCAGCAGCTGGTGAGCATTTGTTTTATGCTTGTTTGGAGGAACTTTTACACATCAGTGTTGCACTGTTGAATTATGACTACACATTGCATAGGAAGATTCCAACTAAAAAGAGTTATGTAGGTACTATGTCAAGGATGTTCTCATAACGGCTTGACCTATAACCTGCTGTCTGTGCTCCATGGTATTGCATTGCACTTCTGCATGAAACACATTAAGTTAGTGTGTCTGTGAAATTAATCTAATTTTCCCATGACACGATGGAGAGCAGGGGAGCAAAGCAATATAATAGTAACAGCTCAGCTTCTTCACTGCACTGTCAATCAACATGAAGACCTTTAGAAGACCTTGGACGAAAGCCCAACATGCATTAAGACAGGGATGTCTAAAATGCCATTTGCGGCCCTGTGGCTGCTTGTTTTTTATTGGCTTGCGGAACATTCTAAAAATATAACTTAACAAGAAAGAAAACTATAAAAAAACAAGACTTATTTTATAAGAAATATTAAAATATTAAAATAATATAATTAAAATATAATTTTAGTCAAATGAAGTTTAACATTATTGTTTTAAAGTTGCAATATTATGACAAACAAAAACTGTTTTTGGAGAACTAAGCTGCAGAAAAAGTTCTAATGTTTAAAACACACGGAGCAGAAATGAAAAAAAGAACATCTGTAGATTTACGGGAATAAAGTCAAAAAATTAAGAGAAACAAGTTTTACTCTAACACAAGAAAAAGTTAGAATTTTATGAAACAAAGTTGTAATATTATGAGAATATGTTGGCATATAATGAGAAACAAACAAAACAAAGTAAAAATACAGTTGTAATTGTAAAAACGTTGGGGAAAATCCATGAATGGTTATTTGTCTGCCTTGCGTTTGGCTGGCAACCAGTCCAGGGTGTACCTCGCCTGCCGCCTGAAGTCAGCTGAGGCTCCAGCAACCCCTGCGACCCTAATGAGGATAAGCGGCATAGAAGAAGAATGGATGGATGGATGGAAGTTTACAAAGATTAATTAAGAAGAAAGTAGAAATGTTAGAAAAATTAAAACAACAAACAACATCAAAAATTGGGGGAAAAGCGCAAAGATACTAATAGTACTAATCATACCAATAATCCACTTTTTCATCTATATCACAAAGCTGAGATAATTTTTTCTTGAAGCAGACATATGTATGCACCTCTTAAGCACAGTAAGAAATGTGTTGCTTTCCAAAACAGCAAAGTGGCCCTTGGGTGCTTTCATTTTTCACTGTGTGGCCCTTGGTGCAAAAAGTTTGGACACCCCTCCATTTAGAACTAACAGAAGCATTAACATTGAAAAATACTTTATTGCAAGAATGTCTGGATGCAAGGAGCAGGATCTTACATTCGACATTTTATGTACGCTTACTGTGCTTACTTGATGAAAAACTGAACTTTTTTTTATATAGAATTTTGCCCATTATCCACAATCCTTGTGAGACACAAACACATATGTCTTTCTATTTTCTGTGCATTCTAAAGATATAAAAACAGGTTTGCTTTGCTGTCGCATGAACCCATGTCAACTGTTATATAACTGACCTTTCTCAGAGATCACAGGTCGTGGCGGTGCATGAACACCGCAGCCGTGAAGTCTCCCAAAGTCAAAACTTTTGGCTGCCAACAGTTTGCATATCATGGTATTTTGGGGAGAGGTACAACAAGCCAGAGGTGGGTGACTATGAGTTATTGAGTCCTCATGGCCTCCTACAATTGTGACATTTATAATTGGAGCACGGTTCAACAGGCTATGCCTGAAATAAAAATAGAATACTGTAAAAAGACAAAAGTATCCAGACACATCAGTTCAGTTGAATATATTATTTGGGACCACTGCATAAGACAATAAAACAATACCTGCACTGCTCTAGTCTCTGCCAGGCAACCTAATCCGTGACAATTACAATCACAGTGACAGTAGATACAAATAACTTGTGTGAGAGCCATCTGCCAGGGCCTTGAAGCTAAATTTACCATGCTGCTCAATATTTGTGGCCGCTTGTGTCCACACAGTCACCGGTGCTTCCCCAAACTACCGTGTGAGACGAGGGTCACACAGGACATGTGCATGTTAATCGCGCATCAAAAAAAAATAGAGCCGTTAAACAAAACTTCTAATTGAAAGACAAGTCATATGTAGTATTCTACACATTACTAGGCATCAGTATTGCTACATTGATGAGACACACAAAATTGCATCAGTGCTTTTCCAGGTACTTAGCCTACCTAACTGTTTGTCTCACCATTTTTGTATTAAAAATGGTAATTTATGTCTTTTTTAGGATCATATGGAATATGATTTCTTTAGAAATCATACAGCACAAGGATGGTGACGTCCATTTTCTATGCCGCTTATCCTCATTAGGGTCGCCGGGGGTATGTTGGAGCTTATCCCAGCTGACTTCGGGCGAGAGGCGGGGTACAACATGGACTGGTCACCAACCATTCACACTCGCATTCATACCTATGGACAATTTAGCCAAACATGCTAAATAAATTTGGGATGTGGGAGGAAACCGGAGTACGGATGGTGACACATTTTACTTTTTTCATCATTCAGGCTAAGCCTCGTAAGCTCATGTTGTCAGCAAGTGAGCGAGTGAATCATATTAAGACCAACACAACCTCAACTCCAATTCAGCTCTTTGCGTCTAACCTGTTCTGACAAAACTTCTTTGGCGGTCTGCTCTCTGTGTGGTTTGTGGTGGTCAGAATAGTTCCAGCTATTGTGTTTTTGAAAACTGTTTCTTAAAGCATACTCTAACAACACAGGTCAACAACATTGTTTACCACAGCCCCTGTCTCAAAGTCCTACAAATTCATCTGTGCCACATTACATTTATTAAAATCAAGGCTCCAGACTGCGACAAAAATTTGAAATATTGAGGTTACAATTTTCATGTACTCGCAAACACTAGACCAGTTTATTTCCCAATTTAATTGTATTACTATTATTGAATATTTTTTGTTGCTGACAAACTTCTGCTCCACACTTAGGCCCAGTAATGCGCAAATGAGCTGGTGTGCCAACTGACATTTACTCCAAAAAAAGAAGAAGACGGGAGATGTGTGTGAAAAAACGGCGATGCTGGAGTTATAATTTTTGTAATGTGATGCTATTTACTCATTATGTGGTGGGTACAAAACAAACACTACAAGCACAATGTAACCGAGGGTCTTTACAATAAAAGCGCTGCATTTTACATTCTGTCGGAGTGCTCCGAACAATATTTTCGGAAAAAAAGCTTCATACAACATTAAATCAAAAGTACAAAATGAATACAGACTCACCATTCATACGAGCCCGGAGTTTGTTTTCGGAGAAGATTATCACATTGTTGCCTGTGGGTGACAGGCAGTGTGCTAGCATGAATTAACTTGACACGGAACAAAATACAAACAGGAGCTCTTAACGCAGACATAATAACATAATCAAAGTTTAACTTTATGCATTCAAGCACAACACCAGTATTAGGAAACAACCATGGATTGGGAAAATATGTCTATTTGTGGCAGCATCGGACAAAGTTATACTTTTACACTCGGTCTCAGAGCACAACTATGGTGCATTCAATAACCGCTGGGAAACAGCAGCATATTATTTTCCAATAAAATATCTCCAAATTTATATGCATTTATGTATTATTCAATGCAGTTATTTACAAAACCTTTTTAAACATGTCTATTTTTTGTTATTGCTTCTAAAAGTGTTCCACGGCCCGGTTCAGCCCTGCCCACGGATCAGTAATGGGCCGCGGCCCTGTTTGCAACTCAGCATATTAGCTGTTATAGGCTGGTGGTTTCTGGTCTACAGCAAATATTGAAGGAGTAATAAATAATCGTGCAAACATGTATATGACTATTGAAATCGCATGATTTAATTTTAATGTGTATATGATGCCACCAAAGAAGCCTTTCAGAAGCTATGAACAGAAAGAGTGGTTAGAGAAGACAGTTTCTATTTATACCTCAATTATTTATCAGTAAAACAGCGGAAATTAGAGGAAATGTGAATATTTACGTTATATTATACATATTTAAGTTGATTTAGTTATGCACCCCTACATTTTCTGCTTGCGCTAAAATTCCAAGTTATGGGTCACTGTGCTAGTAAAAAAAAGTTAGTCTGGAGCACTGAAAAGTCGTTTTTTAATTAAGAAATATCTATCAACCATGATTCTTCAATGGCTCTGCATGAAAATCTAAAATTTTCTTGGCTTTTTTGGTTTCCTTTGAGAAACTTCTATGTACTAAACCACATGAAAGCAAATTCTTACACTGTATTTTTTTTTACAGTAACATACAGTAATTTGCTATGAAATATCTCCACAGTAACTTACTGTAATTGAGATTTTACAGGTAATTACAATAAAGTTAGTTATTTGCTGTAATGTCACTCCTGTAATTTTAGTTAACTACAGTGTTTTAATTAGAATTACAGAGCCTTCTTGTACATAAATCAGAGTGAATGGCCTGTAGTTTTATACATTTACTCAAAGTACTGCAAATATTAGCCAGTAATTAACTGTGAGCTTATAATGCTGCAAATTCCTGTAAATTTGACATGTTAACAGTGAACTTACCACAACATTTAATGAGTAAAAAACAATGACAACAATGCTGCATTTCTATTACTGTTCAAAATATACAAGTTCATAATATCAACATCAACAAATGAACAAATAAAATCAATATCGTCCATGGACAGTACTGCACATTTTCTTGTGCTGTAAATAAGATAATAGATGGCCGATAAATAAGCAGAACATTGAAAATACCCACTGTACTCTATCCTTGAACATCCTTACCTACTAAACAGACAGCTCTCATGGTATCAGTGACACAATATTTGTTTAGCTACAAAAGTAGAGAGAACTTGAATGCTAATGCTAACAGCTACAATTGAATGTTTTTGTGTGATTTTTATGTGTTGTGATATTTATTCTCTATGCATTTACAGATAAAATGGAGCATAAGGACTTGTATGACCCTCATGAGGTTATAAATCACTGAGAAAACATGTTTCTGGCTGGGTTGGACCACTTTGGGTGTTTTTGGTTTGTATATTTTTGCTTTGTATTTTGTTACATTCAACCTCATATTGACTGTTTATTTACACAATAGCAGTGTAGAACTATACCACTTCCCCACATGTGATCAACCTGATTTTAATACATTATCCTGAACTTTAAAATGCAGTGGATATGAAAACCAAACAGGGCCACGACCTTTTAGTTTCAGAAACTCTAGCTACCTGGAACTAAAAGTTCCAGATGACAGTGCTTCTCACCCTATCTTTAAAGGAAAGCCCAGCCACCCTGCGGTGAAAACTCATTTTGGCCGCTTGTACCCGCGATCTTGTCCTTTCAGTCACTACCCAAAGCTCATGACCGTAGGTGAGGGTAGGAACGTAAATCGACCAGTAAATTGAAAGCTTTGCCTTTCGGCTCAGCTCTCTCTTCACCACATCAGACCGGTGCAGAGTCCGCATCAATACAAACGCGCACCAATCTGCCTGTCCATCTCGCGTTCCATCCTTCCCTCACTCGTGAACAAGACCCTGAGGTACTTAAACTCCTTCACTTGAGGCAGGACCTCATCCCCGACCCAGAGATGACACTCCACCCTTTTCTGGGCGAGGACCATGGACTCGGACTTGTAGGTGCTGATTCTCATTCCAGCCGCTTCACATTGCAACCGATCCAGTGAGGGTTGAAGGTCACGGCTTGATGAAGCCAACAGGACCACATCATCTGCAAAAAGCAGAGACCAAATCCTTTGGCCACCAAACTGAACCCCCTCAACGCCCTGGCTGCGCCTAGAAATTCTGTCCATGAAAGTAATGAACAGAATCGGTGACAAAGGGCAGCCCTGGTGGAGTCCAACCCTCACTGGAAACGGGTCCGACTTAGTGCCGGCAATGCAAACCGAACTCTGCACCGGTCATACAGGGAACGAGCCGCCTGGATTAGGTGGTCCGATACCCCATATTCCCGGGGCACTCCCCACAGTATTCCCTGAGGAACACGGTCAATGCCTTCTCCAAGGTCCACAAAATGCCCAACCATGTAGACTGGTTGGGCAAACTCCCATGCACCCTCAAGGACCCTGCCGAGAGTATAAAGAGTATAGGGGAGGGACTAGACAAAGAGTGGCTACAAAAGACCCTGATGATGGCTAAAAACAACAGACTTCGTTTTCCCTCATCCGGACGCGGGTCACCGGGTGAGCGTCTGGTGGCCGAGCCTGCACCCATGGGGCCCGGTCGGGCACAGCCCGAAAAGGTAACTTGGTTCCCCCCTCCCATGTGCTCACCACTTGCGGGAGGGATCAAAGGGGTCGGGTGCAAAGAGAGCTGGGTGGAGGCCGGAGGCGGTCCGATCCTCGGATCCTACAGAAGCACCTCAGCATATTATCTACTTATTTTGTTTGAAGGAAATTCCAGTCATGTATTTACAGCAGCTTATTTCACTAACTTTGACACTGTCCATCTAATTAAAATCAGTCATAGCAAGTGTTAGCAATGATGCTAAGGTTAGCTACATAGCTAAGTGTCTCTCACACTCACAATGCAAATAGCTGCTTAGCTAACGTTAGCTAGAAATAATATTACTGTTAACAAGCTAATGTTACTACTAGCTGGAAGGCATAAACCAACATAACACGCTTGGTTCATTTCCTGCTTATAATATTCACCCATTTACAATAACAATAACATTACCTTTTCCACACATCCAACCCGTTTCGCTAGGCCGTTTAAGAAAAAGGGCGGGCTGTTCGTGAGGCACTCCGGAAGAGCTTCTTCTTCTTTTCATAATTCCCGCTCACTTTAACGTCACACCGCCACCTGCTGTACAATTATGTCTTTGCTTTTCACAGTTAATTACTGTGATAGTACAGCAGATTTGGATTACATTACTTTGCTGTGAAATTACAGTTACATACTTTAAAATGCAAAAGTACTGTAAATGTCACAGTTATTTGTTGTAGTATTACAGCGGATTTAGATTACGGTATTTTACTGTTTAATGCTGGGAAATCCTGCCAATATTTAACAGTGTAGTTCATGTCCTCTTGCCTATTAGCCATGATTAGGAAGGAAAGGTGAGCAGCACCCTCTACTGTTCGCTGCAAACACAGACAACTTGGTTTCTGAATTCTAAATGTAAAGAACATTTCCAGGCTTCCAAAAATAAAAAAAAATTAAAACATTGCAAGCGGCAGAAATTAGTTTCCTCCATGGGGTGGATGGAGGAAAGAAGAGTAGAGTCGCTGCTCCTTCTCACCAAGAGGAGCCAAATGAGTTGGCTCGGGCATCTAGTCCAGATGCCTCCCGAACGCCTCCCAGCCGGGAGAAGATCCCGGAGCAGACCAGGGACACGCTGGAGGGATTATGTCTCACAGCTGACCTGGGAATGCCTTGAGGTAAAACTGGAAGAGGTGGCTGAAGACCGGGAAGTCTGGACTTCCCTACTGGTACTGCCGCCCCCGCCACCCGGAACCGGATAAGCAAAAGAAAATGGAATGGAACATTGCATTGTAAAAAACACATACATAAATTAAAGACATCATAGCACAGCTCTGACTATGTATCCATTTTTCGTTCACTTTTCTAGTCCAAGCAGCAGTTTCAGCAGGGAAACCCAATGTGGAGACGTTGGATCTAGACGTCTGACCTCGGATGAAGGCCCGAGAACCAATTGGTCGTCTGTGAGCCCCTCTCCTTTGGGCCCTGGTGTCCCACATCTGGGGGAGGTGCGTTCTCTCCCTTAGTTATTTTCCAATGGGTCTTCTGAACTACTCTTTGTCTAGTCCAGTGTTTTCCTAACTTTTTTGGCGCGTCCCGCTTTTGGAGCTATAATTATTTTCTTCCTTGATATTTTTTGCAATGAAGCAAAAATGCAACAAACACGGCAAAACATTGGGGAAAAGAGTACCATGAGCTACCCAGCATGCCTTGCAATATATAGGTGTTATTGGGGGCATGGGTATTGTGCATATTTATTTGTATTCCCTCATGGTCCAGTAGGTAGATTGATTTGTGTGTTGATGTGTTGAGGTGTTTGGATGGCTTTTTTTTAATACATGCTACAGATTCCATCTGAATATTTTGGTCAAACGTGCCACAATAGCGCTGCAAGTCATGTTGCCAGATACAGTTTCCATGTTAAAGGTGTAAATAAAAGGGGTTTGGAAATGCTCGCTGGACCGGATTAAGATGCTTGACGGGCCTCACATAGCCCGTGAGCTGCAGATTGCCCACCCTTGTCCTAGGATCACTCAGTCACACCCATAAGGTAGTGATTAGTGGAGAGCAGCTCCAAAACATGCTGGGTTAGATATGATGGTTATTTTTATAATCTGTTCGTTTTACTAGCTCAGATTTCACAAAAAACATCTAAATCATGCTTTTAAAGCATGCCATTGCCACAACCAGACCAAAGACACAAGCCATTGCTGAAATGACAGAAAAGAGCATGAAGTCCATTGTCTCCCTTTGTGTGTGAGACACTGGCAACCTGTTGGTTTGCATGTATACATGATTAACAACAAATATAACCATTAACACTGTAAACATCAGTATTATCTTTGTTTTTTTCAGCAAAAACATGTCACCCTAGATGTTTGTGATTGAGTGATGGTTCGCTTAGCAAATGTGTCACGCAATGGGAAACTAATTAAACAACACAACAAGCTCAGTAGTTTGAAAGTGAAATTTTCTGGGTGTCTTTTGTCCTCTCCCAGGGATTATGTCCATGAAAAGCACCGTGAGAATTCTTTTTCTGTTTTTCAAGGCGAGACAAAAACTCATCCGTAGTGTTTTACATGTTTGGGTCATATAAGTGCCTGTGAAATCTAATTATACACCAGCTATTCCTATACAGGATACCGTGGACTTTGGTTCTTGTCTTGTGTGAAACCCAAACATGTCTGTGGCCAGTAATTACTTTATTATGTGGTTGTGAGCTAAAAAGAATGAGTCTAAGTAGCGTGTACTTGCTGACATGTGTGGAACCACTGGGTGGCACACTGCCCGCACTCTATTATTTGACCAATATGCTTTAACTGGGTCACAAAACACAGTATCACAGACTTGTCAGGTTTACTATAAGGCACAATGCAGAGGATTTTTTTGTGTGTGTACAAATGGTTGTAGAAAGTGTGTAATTACATAATGAGATATTGTAAAATTTCTTTCTTTCATTCTTTGTACATTGTCTTGGTTGATGAGATGGAATAAGGAGGTCGATAAAAAACGGAATATTTGTGGATTTCCTATCAACCTTTTTTATGGAAAAATCCCCCCATTAATGTTTTTTCTCTCACAAAACACATCTCATTCACTCTAAGTCTATATTAAATAAATATCTTTCATAAAAATAGTAATAGTCGCTCCATGGCATTATCACTCCATCCTTTTTTCACTGTTTCGTGGTAGACTATGGTCTATTATTAGTCTTAAACAATTGAAATACAAGTCATATGTAGCATTTTGGTCACTAGGTGGCAGAAATGACACAAAACATTGATGGGACATTACATTATCTAACACTCAGTCAGTCATGGCGTGTCTGACATGAAAGAGTGAAAAAGAGGTCTACCGTTTTGTGTGGAAGTGGTAAATGTTGGCTTCTTATGTTTAGAAGAAATACATTTGGGGATAACTGGTTAGCTTGCTACTTTGCAAGAGTTGCACAATGTGACATAAAAAAAATGAATAATTGGAGAGTCCAGGTGACTATAGGCATGTTATTTTAGGCCTACAGGCCTTTAATAATGTCTAAAAAATTTAACTATTTATAAAGGCATAAACAGGTGTTCTATGATCTATCTACAAAAACATAGCATTTAATGCAAAAACATTGAACTGATCCTATATTGCAAAAAATAATTTATTGCGGTCTTAGAGCCACTCGGACAAGAACAGGAAATGGAAAGCAAAGTTGAGAGTCAGACCATAAAATACATAGCAAAATTATACTTGCAGTACTAGGTTTGCATGACCTGGAAGGTGGTTGTCACTGCCATCTTTTCATAGAGAGAAAAAGACAGCATTTTTTTGACAGTAGAAGCTCCAGCTGTTTAGCAGCCAGTCAAATGCAAGATATCATTATGCTTTGCTGAATAAATTAATAGTACAAGCCAAAAATGCAAACAAAATAAAATAAGGCCGGTTTGGGTGTTGCATTTAAAGGAGCCTTATAGTCAAGACACCCTTTGCATGGCATCATGATGTCATCCGCTGATTCCATGAAGTAAAAATTCCAGCAGTTCCATGATGATTACCATACCAAGTGCTCTATTTAAGCTCCCAATTTATTCCAAATCGAAATTTTGTTTTCTAAATTACAAAAATCTTCTTATTGACTTCTTATACACACACACACACACACACACACCACCACCACAACTTTGATTTAATGTGAAACACGGGCAGATTTCTAACATCCACAGCCGTCATGCAGCCAAGAAGCCAGTTTTTGGTTTTGCCCCAGAAGACTTTGATTGGTTACCTCAAAGTGCCATCTAGTGTTCAAATATGTGTGGTGCAATGTTAACTTGCACACTGGAACATTCATTCATTTATTCATTTTCAATGCCGCTTATCCTCATTAGGGTCGCGGGTATGCTGGAGCCTATCCCAGCTGGCTCTGGGACAGAATAGAAATACATAAATCCAATAAAACAAATGTGTTTATGTGGGTAAAAAAGACAGAGAGGGAAGGACAGGCAGAGATGAGACATCCTCTGTACTTTATTCTGGCCTCCTGTGTCTGTCCCTGCTGACTTTTAATGACAAGACCATCATACCATGTTGCTGTGCCAGGGTGTTATTAAAGTTAAGTGTTTCCAGTCTCTCAGTGTCCTGCATACAAATAGAACATGGATCAATAACAGCACAATAAAGGTCACACAAGAAAAGAAAAGTCGGAGACTGAAACATGTGTGATGTGTGACTGCACCATTGTGTATGTGCAATATGGATGCAGCCACATCTTATACATGCAACTACAGCATTAGATGTAATGCTGCTGAAGGCCTCCCTCACTTTTTTCTGTTTGCTAATACCAAGTGTTAAAACCCAGAAGGAAATACTCCTGACCTTCTGAGAGTGATAGTTAATTATATATACATTTGCCTAATTTACAGTAAATTTTCACACTATGGCTTCACCCTATGCCACCTTTGACAGCCATTGCGTCCCTGGTTGGAAGTCATTGTGCATTTCCTCTGCATGCTTTCATCGAGGATCATTAAATGCATAGCTATTTTGCAATAAAATGGCAAGCAATGCCATTAACCTTTTGGCGTCACTCACAGAAATGTCTTAAAAGGCTCGCCGAGGATGACAAAGGAGTCACTGAAACACCATCAATCCCACCCATCAACCAGTGTATCTATAGTAACAATGGGAGTGGCAAATATTTCCAGCTCCCACATTTCCTAAATGCGGTATCATCAATCTCTAACACTAGCTAATGTATAGTTACCCGTCTGGGCATCTTTGATTGATGATTTCATCAGAGAGGATCATGCCCCTTTCTAAAAGGCAAACCGGTATTTTTAAACCTGTCTCATTCTGTCACACGATGCAAAACTATAAATGATGCACATTCTATATGCATGGATGTAATTAATCGTGAGGTGCACCATAGTGTGGAAACATGAGTGTGATGCATTCCATCAAAATACATTGATGAGTCCGCCGATGGCCCAGTTCTGGAATCCAGAATCAAGGGTAGTGCAATTAAAATGTAAATAGTCTTTATTGGCTGCTCAGCAGAACACATAAGGACAATGGGTAAGGGTGTAACAACAAAAAGCTATGGTGCCTGATGTAAAAGTAAAATACACCACCAAAAAAGGTTATAATAAAAAATAAATGGTAAAGATGTCAAACTAGGAACACAGACCATGAGGAGCTACCAGACTGGCAGAAATGTGACAAAAATACAAACATGTTTCGAAACTCAAAAACAAAAAATTGTGTCGGCTCAAAAGTCTTGAAGATGCAGTTGAACGACGTGTGCCGTGCATTCATGAGGACCAGTTGAACAACGCCTTCCTGGCACCACACGAGTGACAAGAGTTTTGATGAGAAACACCTGTGGCTAACCAGGTAATTTCTCCCCTCAATTAAGTCCAGGATCTGAAAACCGAAAAAACACAAAGCGTGAGGGAGGAGAAACCAAATCAACACAACCAGAGAAGAACCAAAAGGTCACTCACTTGCAGCAGCTAACTGGTTTCACTGCAGGGTGTGCCAGTATACTGTATATAGTACTTGTACAAAGTATACTGGCATGGGTGGTACTCGTACAGTACCCACAATGGTACAGTTTTTTTTTTTTTACATTTTTTCTTTAGAACAAAATCATACTGTAGCTACATGTATCAGCATACCACAATCCATTGATTTCTGTTGTAATTGGATGTTTAAGGTCATCAAGGTTAGTGGCTAGCGGTAAAACATAAACAAGTACTTTTATATAGAATATAGCCACACACAAAAAATAACACATAGTGAGGTCTAGGGATCTCGCAGGCCAAGCACAAAGAGAAAAGTCTGGGGCCCCCTTCCAACTAATGCTGCTGGGAAATGATGTGACTACAGCCCACAGTCACAGCCATTGACAAATTAGAAAAGTCCGCTTTCAAACAGTCACTGACTCATTCTATGACAACGCTTGAGAACCGAAGCAATGCGTCGTAAAAACACATCTAATTCACTCTAAAATGGTAATAATTTAGAAATGTGTGGTAATTCAGTTTTTACATGTTCATGTCTTTTGCTTAACTGGTCATTTTTTCTCATCCAACGTTGAGATTTTGCACTTTGTTTGACACTCCTTGAACGCACCATTGTGGCTGTGAGAGTAAAAGTGAAACATACTGTATATATAGTCGTGTCTCGCTAAATCACGGTTTGAACATTGCTCCTTTACTTTATCGCATTAAAAAAAATTAATAAATGATTGTTGTTGTGTGGTTTACTGTGAACTATTATTAGTCAAAAAATGCATAATTAAGCTAATTTTACGTATTGGCCTAAATTTAGCATTTTCAAGTCTAAAAAGTTCTAGGTCTATGATCGACTTTGTGGTCGTATCATCAGACCTGCGTCCGCATGTTCTGGAAACGTGGGTGAAGAGAGGGGCTGAGCTGTCAACTGACCACCACCTGGTGATGAGTTGGATTAGATGGCAGGGAAGGATGCCGGACAGACCTTGCAGACCCAAACGCGTAGTGAGGGTGTGCTGGGAACGTCTGGCAGAGTCTCCCGTTCGTCAAGTCTTTAACTCTCATCTCCGGCAGAGCTTCGCCTGCATCTCGAGGGAGGACCGGGATATTGAGTCCGAATGGGCCGTATTCCGTACCTCTATTGCTGAGGCAGCCAGTTGTAGTTGCGGCCGAAAGGTGGTCGGTGCCAGTCGTGGTGGCAAGCCCCGAACCCGATGGTGGACACCGGGGGTTAGGGCTGCTGTCAAGCTGAAGAAGGAGTCCTATCAAGCATGGATGGCTTGCGGGACTCCCGAAGCAGCTGACAGGTACCGGCAGCCCAAGCAGCACGCGGCTTCAGCGGTGGTCGAGGCAAAAACTCCGGTGTGGGAGGATTTAGGTGAGGCTATGGAGCACGACTTTTGGTCGGCCTCGAAGAGGTTCTGGCAAACCGTCCGACACCTCAGAAAGGGGAAGCAGCCCCCAGTTCACACTGTTTACAGTGCGGACGGGGGCTTGCTGACCTCGACTGTGGATATAGTTGGTCGGTGGAAGGAATACTTCGAGTCCCTTCTCAATCTCACTGACATACCTTCCGTAGAGGAAGCAGAGTCTGAGGATACGTAAGTGGACAGTTCTATCACCGTGGCTGAGGTAATTGGGGTAGTTAAATCACTCCCCAGTGGCAAGGCTCCGGGGGTAGATGAGTACCGCTCAGAATTCCTCAAGGCTCTGGATGTTGGAGTACTGTGTTGGTTGACACGCCTCTACAACATTGCATGGAAGTCAGGAACAGTACCTCTGGACTGGCAGACCGGGGTGGTGGTCCCCATTTTTAAAAAGGGTGACCGGAGGGTGTGTTCCAACTATAGGGGGATCACACTCCTCAGCCTTCCTGGGAAAGTCTACTCCAGGGTGCTGGAGAGAAGGGTACGACCGTTAGTCGAACCTCGGTTAGAGGAGCTGCAATGTGGTTTTCGTCCCGGTCGCGGAACACTGGACCAGCTCTACACCCTTGCAAGGGTACTCGAGGGTATGTGGGAGTTTGCCCAACCAGTCTACATGTGCTTTGTAGACCTGGAAAAGGCATTCGACCGTGTCCCTCGTGGTGTCCTGTGGGGGGTGCTCCGGGAGTACGGGATTGATGGTCCGCTTCTACGTGCCATTCGGTCCTTGTACAATCGAAGCAGGAGCCTGGTTCGCATTGCCAGCAGTAAGTCGAGCTTGTTTCCGGTGAACGTTGGCCTCCGCCAAGGCTGCCCTTTGTCACCGATTCTGTTCATAATCTTCATGGACAGAATTTCTAGGCGCAGTCAAGGTGTTGAGGGAGTCCAGCTTGGTGACCTTAGGATCTCGTCTCTGCTATTTGCAGACGATGTGGTCCTTATGGCCTCATCAGGCTGTGACCTTCAGCGTTTACTGGAGCGGTTTGCAGCTGAGTGTGAAGCTTCTGGGATGAGACTCAGCACCTCCAAATCCGAGGCCATGGTTCTCAGTCGGAAACGGGTGGACTGTACCCTCCGGGTTGGGAGTGAGGTCTTGCCTCAGGTGGAGGAGTTCAAGTATCTCGGGTTCTTGTTCACGAGTGAGGGAAGGTTGGAGCGTGAGATCGACAGACGGATCGGTGCAGCATCTGCAGTAATGCGGTCGCTGTACCGGACCGTCGTGGTGAAGAGAGAGCTGAGCCGGAAGGCAAAGCTCTCTGTTTACCGATCGATCTACGTTCCCACCCTCACCTATGGTCATGAGTTATGGGTCATGACCGAAAGAATGAGATCGCGGATACAAGCGGCGGAAATGAGTTTCCTTCGTAGGGTGGCTGGACTCACCCTAAGAGATAGGGTGAGGAGCTCGGCCATCCGGGAGGAGCTCAGAGTAGAGCCGCTGCTCCTTCACATCGAGAGGAGCCAGTTGAGGTGGCTCGGGCATCTAGTCCGGATGCCTCCCGGGCGCCTCCCTGGTGAGGTGTTTCGGGCATGCCCAGTCGGGAGAAGGCCCCCGGGAAGACCTAGGACACGCTGGAGGGACTATGTCTCACAGCTGGCCTGGGAACGCTTTGGTGTCCTCCCAATGGAGCTGGAAAAGTTTGCTGGGGACCGGGAAGTCTGGACTTCCCTACTAAGACTGCTGCCCCCGCGACCCGGACCCGGATAAGCGGAGGAAAATGGATGGATGGAAAAAGTTCTAAATGAACTAAAATACAATAACAGTCTAAGGCAATACCAGATGTTGATGGTGTCACTAGTAACGGACTCACCAATGATGCCAATTTTTCTCGAGTCTACAGTGTGCAATATCAAGCTCAATTTATACTAACACACATTTAAAAAAGGATTTGGATTATTCAATAAACACCATAAATATAGCACCAAGATTTAAAAGTCTGATGACAAACATTAAGTTAAACGTAAGGAGCCTGACCCTAGTCCAGACCCTAAACCCTAGCCTTAACCCTAACCAAGTACACTAGTTTTATGCACGCAGAAGAAATATTTTAAAATAAATGCTGAAATGAATACACTAGGGATTGTTTTGATACTAATGATGACATCTGGCTATCAATGCAAAGCTGTTATAATGAAATTGATTATTTCAGGGCAAGCAGAGGATATGTAAAAGAGGAAAGGTATTGAGTGAGTGCATGCTTGTAACCGTGCCCGTTCACCGTGCGTCCCCCCACCCACCAATATGCCCAAATGTACTATACTCAACATGCCTTTTGACTCTGGAACACTCCACAGCTCTCCATTTTGTTGCATTTTCCTGGTTTCAGTTTCAAGTTCAGTTTGTACAGTACAGAGAATAGTAAAAAAAAAAAAGTAAACAGATTTTATCAGTTGTCAATAGTATTTCAAATTGGGGGGGGGCACAACAACATTTGTGGGCCCTAGTGGAGGCATGACAGAACATGACTGAGAACCACTGCATTAACCCAAGCTGAGTTCCTAATAATTTGGCATATGCTGCTATTACATGTTTACCAAGGCTGTACAACACAGCATGTTCCCTTCAGGTGCATATTTTTAGCTTCTCCGGGTTGTGGGCTGGCTGAGATATTATATATAAGTGGTGCAGAGCTGCCAGTGGATTTGCAGATATTTGTCTTTACCAGTGAATAGCTGCTATCAGAGTGGCCAGCTGCTTCACAAGCTATCAAAGGTAGGCCCTCTGTACTCGCTCAAAGCCAGAATGGAGCTGCAGAATGGAGACAGAAAATAGATCAGTCAGTCAGTGATTTACTGCCATGCTATCAATTTGACTTCCTAACAAGGCTGTTTTGTGGGGGTTGTCAACTGGGGGTCTGTGGGCTCCATTCAGACTCCAGAATAAAATGATTGAATTCAGGATAGCGAGACACAGAGAACTTCTATCACACAAAACAAAATGAGACCACCACTGCTTGTTGTTATTGTCACTTTCGTAAAAACAGATGCTTTAACATGCTCTGGGATACGATTTTTATCCTTAATAATGATCGTAATAGCTGAATGTTTAATACCAAAAAAGGGCTGCCAAAATTGGTGGCTATTTCTTTTCTCTCAGTGCTATGATGTTCATTTTCATTTCACATGGTGATGGCTTTTTTTTTTTCTAGGCGCAGTTCCAACATAGGAGTCAGCCTTATGTTTGGGAGACATAATACAATGCAAAAAGTTTATTGATATGTAGGGATGTACAATATTCCATTCCATTTTTCTCCACTTTTCCGTGTCGTGGGGGCAGCAGTCTCAGTAGGAACTTTCCGGTCTCCGATCTCTTCCAGTTCCACCTTCAGCGTGTCCTAGGTCTGCCCCGGGGCCTTCTCCCAGCTGGGCACGCCGAGGCATCCGGTCTAGATGCCTGAGCCACCTCAATTGGGATCCTCTTGATGTAAAGGAGCAGCGGCTCTACTCTGAGCTCCTTCCGGATGGCTGAGCTCCTCACCTCTCTTCTAGGTTGAGTCTAGCCACCCTATGGAGGAAACTTATTTCCGCCGCTTGTATCCGCTCACGACCAAAGGTGAGGGTGGGAACATAGACTGATCGGTAAATAGAGAGCTTTGCCTTCCGCCTCAGCTCTCTTTTCACCACGACAGTCCGGTACAGCAACAACATTACTGCAGACGTTGCACTATTCTGTCTGTCGACCTCACGCTCCAACCTTCCCTCATTTGTGAACAAGACCCCAAGATGCTTGAACTCCTCCACCTGGGGCAAGACCTCACTCACAACCTGCAGGGTACCATCCACCTGATTCCGACTGAGAACCATGGCCTCAGATTTAGGGGTGCTGAGTCTCATCCTAGAAGCTTCACACTCAGAAGCTGAAGGTCACAGCCTGATGAGGCCATCAGGACCACATCATAGCATAGACGAGATCTTAAGACGAGATCCTAAGACCACCAAACTGCCTTGACTCTGCCTAGAAATTTAATTGAAGGTTATGAACAGAATGAGTGACAAAGGGCAACCTTGGCGAAGGCCAACGTTCACTGGAAACAAGCTCGACTTACCACTGGAAATGCAATTATACTTGGACCAAATGGCATGTACCATTCCAGTACTCCCAGAGCACCCCCCACAGGACACCACGAGGGATGCGGTCGAATGGCTTTTCCAAGACCACAAAGCACATGTAGACCGGTTGGGCAACTCCCACGTACTCTCCAGTACCCTTGAAAGGGTGTGAAGCTGGTCCAGTCTTCCGTGATTGGGATGAAAACCACATTCCAAACGGTTGTACCCTTCTCTCCAGCACCCTGGAATAGATTTTCCCAGGGAGGCTGAGGAGTGTGATCGCCTATAGTTGGAACACACCCTCTGGTCACCCTTCTTAAAAAAATGGGGACCACTACCCCGGTTTGCCAGTCCAGAGGTACTGTTCATGACTTTCATGCAATGTTTAAGAGATGTGTCAGTCAAGACAGTTCGTCAACATTCAGAGCCTTGAGGAACTCAGGGCAAAACTGGACCACCCTTAGGGCCTTGCCACGTTGACAGAATGTTCAGCGTTAATGTCTTCAGACTCTGCTTCCTCTACGGAAGGTATATCAGTGGGATTGGGAAGGGCATCAAAGTATTCTTTCCACCGACTAACTATAGTTGAGGACAGCAGGTCCCCATCCCCAATGTGAACAGTGAGAACCGGGAACCGCTGCCCCTTTTTGAGGCATCGGACAGTTTACCAGAACCTCTTAGAGGCCGACCAAAAGTCGTTCACCATGACCTCACTGAGCTCCTCCCATGCCTGAGTTTTTTCGTTGACCACTGCCAAAGCCGCGTGCCACTTTCGGTACCAGTTAGCTGCTTTGTGAGTCCCACAAGCCCACCAATCCTCAATCAATAGAATGCCATCCATGCTCAATAGACTCATTCTTCAGCTTGATGGCAGCCCTAACCTCTGGGCCTCCAGAGGTCCTGATCTTGCCGCCATGACTGGCAATGACCCCCTTGCAGCCGCAACTGTGACTAGCTGTCTCAGCAATGGAGGCACAGAATAAGACCCATTCAGACTCGTCCTCCCCCGGGATGCAGACGAAGCTCTGCCGGATGTGAGAGTTGAAAATTCGACAAACGAGAGATTATGCCAGACGTTCCCAGCACACCCTCACTACACGTTTGGGATCTCTCGGATCTGTCCAGCGTCGCCATCTAATCCAACTCAACACCAGGTGGTGATCTCTTGAAAGCTCAGCCCCTCTCCTCACCCAAATTTTTTGTAAAGGATATCCATGTTGGAGATATGGGCCATTATCTTATTTAAAAAATAACATACAGTTACAAATCTAACAAAGCTGAGCTGCATTTTGTCCCACTTTATTTGACAGTCCTTTAAGAAGGTGAAGCTTGATGGTTTTTTTGCCTCATCACAGGTAGTTTGCAGAGATTTTGGTAAAATGTCTTCCTCCGAAACACGTATGCATCCACTGTGTGTACTGAAACTAGTTCTCAAACAGGTCCAGTGTTTATGGGCCAAAATTAACTTAATTAATTTATGTAAGCTTGTATGTAACCGCCAAAAGCCGAAACATAGAACGGCATAACCCGAGGACCGCCTGCACAATGGCACTAAATTACCGTTTTTTCCAGACTATAGAGCGCAACAGAACTTAAGCTGCACACTCTAAATATGAAGAGAAAAAAAAAATTCTACTACACTGATCTATAAACCGTAGGAGTCCATATTGTAAAAAAAAATCGATTGTCATATCAAAATATTGCTAGTTAGATACATAACAAATTTGAGGTAATGTAACAACATACAGTTGAAACCAGTAAATTATTATTTCTACATTATTTCTAAATTATTTCTACATGATATAAAGTTGTTAAAAAAATGAAAAAATTACTCAAATGTCTTGTGTTCTTTATTTTATGAGAAATGCACCACATTTAAAAATTTACCCAACACTGCATTTCCACAAAATATTGGTATTTGATTGGTAGAGCAGATGCCTGCTTGAATTTGAATCAAACCGGAAAAGTAAACAGTGGCATCCACATCAGTAATGATGAGGGTGTGCCCACAAAGCACAAAATGACTGTTTGAAACTGCGACGGAGATTAAATCCAAGATAGCGTGCAAAATTAATGACAGTATTATCTGTAGGGCTATCATTGACAATCTGCTCTCAGAAATTTTAATTTTAACTGTATTTGGTGTCATGTGCTATTTCTGTGATGAATTATTATGATAATTTGAGTGAGGTATCTATTAAACATACAAGATGGCTTGGGTATTTTGAAATTGAAATGGTAGCGGAATACATACGGTACAATAAGAATGCGCTTTTGTGAGAAAAGACATACAGATAAGTGTTGTATTTATTCTAGGGCAGCACATGTACGAGGTGTGTTAGAAAAGTTCCAGGACTGTTGATGTTGATTGCATTCTCTGACGTGATGGGCATCTTCCACCGTGAGTTCTAGCCACAGGGCCAAAGAGATCCTGCGACGTTTGATTTGTTCAGAGAAGGGGAAGAGGCAAGAACTGTGGCAGCCTCACCATGACAATGCACCGCTCACATTGCTCAGAGCATTCTTGATGTGTTCTTGAATATTCTGGAGAAGCCACCTGGCTCTGTGAGATTTTTCCTCTTTACAAAACTCGGATGGAGGGCTGGTGTCTGTTTTGAAGACGTGTACAAAATGAAGAGGGCCATAATGACGGAGCTGTTTAGGATCACACAAAGAATCATTCCAGGAATGCATGAAGGCGTGGCAGAAAAGGCTGGGGAATTGCATAGGACTCCAAGGGGATTACTTTGAAGGAGAAGCTTCAAGTAAGGGTTTGTATTTGAAATACAGTGGAACCTCAGTTAGCGTACACCCCGGTTAACATAAAGAATTTCACCAAAATCTTTGGCTCGGTTTGTGTACATTTTCCGCTTAGTGCACAATATGGCGTCCATCTTGTCGTGTTATTAATATACTTTATGAGTCCATCTGTGGTCTTAAAAATATTTTTATCACAAAACATCCTTCTTAACAGCATATTATAGGGCAGAAACGTTTATCGGAATGTTGGAATTGGTCAATGAAAACAGAATCTACTGTTAAATGTGGAAGCAATTTGACAAAAGCTGTCATTGTGAGGAAAAAGACCATTTGCGCGGGAAAGTATTTCCCACCATTTAATTGGGGCAGAATCTCATTACAAACATTAGCATGGCACCTCCCAAACTAAACACTTGAAACTCCGGCAAAAACGGCAAAAAAAAATTGAAACTCCTCTTTTACCGTGCGTGAATGGAAGCAAGTGTGGTTAGGTGGTGTCCTTGTCAATTTCTCTGTTTTTGCCAACTATCACATCCTTAATGAAGGTAAGAGTAACCATAAATGTTCATTTATGCATTTGAAATAGTTTTCAGCATGTAAAATTATATTTAAAAAAAAAAACATTTTGTGTTAACATTGTTGGCTTCCTGGAACAGATGAATTGGAGTTAGATTATTTTGAAAATGGATTTGGATAAGCGGCATAGAAAATGGATGGATGGATGGATTTGGTTAGCGCAGTGGCTCCCCCCTTTTGGTGATCAAATTATTTTCATGTATTATGAAAAATTATTTCAAATGTATGTATTTTTCAATGTATTATAATTGTGTTATCATTATTATTATTATGACTAAAAAATGCATATTTAGGCAAATGTAAAATATTATTGGCCAAATTAAGCATTTTCAACCATAAAAATGTTATAAATGAACTAAAATGCAAATGCAAAATGCAGTTTAAGGCAACACAAGACGTGAATCAACTGTAGTCTACACTGTATATGTCACTAATAACAGGCACCAGCCAACCACAGGTTTTTATTATTTTATAAGTGTTTATCTCACAACAGGCACAATAAAACCACAATAATATTAACAAGAAGAAAAATCATTGTCATAATAATAACATGGGCTACTGTTGTACGTTACTGTACTGAACTGAACTGACATTTGTTGAAACACACACAAGCATTAGTCTTATTTACAAGTCTTAAATGGCTTATTTTCTCTAATTATGAGTGCAAAGGTGACTATAGGGGTGTTATTTTGTGTTTAGAGGGCTCTAATCATAATATAAATTTTATTTAGAAAGACATGAATAGGTTTTGTATACTCTAACTGTGAAAATATGCAGTTTATTAATCCTACTTTGTGGAAGGTCTGGAAGCAATAAAACGCGATAAGGAAGAGATTACTGTAAACCTTTTGTGACATCAGTCCTGGAACTTTTCTGACCTCGTCAGTTAGGTTAGTTTCATAACAAATGACTTAAGTGTGTGTGAGTCATGAGACTTAATTTATCATGTCCCTATTTGAGTGTTCAGTTCACACTGCCTCAAATACTGTATTTCCTGTCCTTCTCCAGACTGCACTTTTTATGGTTAAAAATTTCAGCAACACTCATTCCACTGCCTATTCTATAGTTCGGATGTTTTCTTGAGCCCTTTTTCAAAACAAAGTCACATATAAAGGTTAGAAGCTCCATCTTGCATCAGATGGATGGGTACTTAAATGTAAAAAAAAAAAAGAACATGCAGCTCCTGAGGGAATGACAGAAAGGCTGACATTCACCTATCTCAACTTCTTTTCAAAAACCTTCTGAGCGAGTATACAGACCTGATCAAAATCTTAAGACTAGTAGAAAAATTGCCAGAATTGACTTTTTGCACATTTGGATCTTAATGAGGTTTTTAGTAGAGCTACAATATGTAAAAGCAAGAAGGGAGAGTGTGACAAAAAGCACTTTGAAAAATTTCATTTATTGAAAATAACAATTAAACTGAAATAGGCTGTTTATCAGCTGATCAGCTGATTAAAACCTCATTAAGATCCAACTGTGCATAAGGTCAATACTAGCCATAGTCTTAAGATCAGTGGAGGACAAAGTACACAAACCATGTACTTGAGTTAAAGTAGAGATACACTATGTAAAATATTGCTCCAGTAAAAGTAAAGGTGCTCCCTTCAGAATTTCACTTGAGTAAAAGCACAAAAGTATTTGCCCTTAAATGTTCTTAAGTATCCAAAGTACTATGATTTATTATGGCTATAATATACCATTTTCGTTTTTGTCGAGAGTCTTGCCTAAACAATATGTGAAAAGACATTATTGACACTTATGCCTATTTAAATGATCATGAGCTCAAAACCTTGAATCTAAATTTCCAACCAAATGAAATAACACGATTTCAGAGCAGGCCATTTCAATTTAAGGTTTATTTTTTACCACAGTTGCAAGTTCAAGTGTAATAAAAAACCTTTATAATGTCTCAACTATTAAACACAGGTTCACAAGTTTTCTTTTACTATAAATATAACCTGATCATATCAGATCACCGTAACAGAAACTATTTTTTGTATCAAAAGAAACATTTTGCATTAACTCCTATACTGCTTAACATAAAGCCTGGTGATACTTGGTAAATAAAATAAAATACAATTTAAAAACAAAACCAAGGTGACCTTAACATAGTGTGGACATTTCAGAACAAATTACAAAAATTGTCATAACAAATGACAAAAAAACAGGCATCAAATGGCAAGGAACAATTTGTGTCAGTAAACATCATTAATAAGCATACCATGAATTCTGCTTCTGGTGAGTGTGTTAGTACAGTATGACACTGATAATCTAACTAAAGTAGCAATATTTTTTTTTCAGCTTGAGAAGGAGCTGATTCTCAAAGTTTTTTGAGGCCATTTTTGCCCTCCTGGGACTGAAAATAAGCGCTGTTGTACTGAAAAGACGTTCACAAGCTGCAGAAGCAGGTAAAGCAGTGTTGACCTTCAAAGACCACTTACAGACTGCTGGGAAAGACTTGAGAATTTCTTTGTCATCAGCTTTGCAGCCAAGGTAGCCATCTAACTGCTTGACACCTTCATGACCATGAGTAGACTTTATGCTTTCAAAGAAGTCCTCTTCCTCAGAGGCACTGGAACCATCAACTGGTGTTTGATTCGCAGGCTTTTCCTCCAGACATCCTTGATGTAGTCCAGCCCTGAAATAGACATTTCCACAGATGCTAAGAATCCAAACTTTTAAAACTGATTTAAATATTAAAAAAATGCTCAGTTTCTTTGAATCCTAAACTGATAACACTTTTCAAAAACAAAAACTAAAATAATCTTACCTAGTTTGACAATGTGTTCATCTGATGTCCAGGATGTTTTAAATTTCGGGACAAGGATTGCAGCTGCAATAAACTCCGGCTCTACCAGCATGTTTCCGAAGCGCTGCTGCAGGCCTCCTTGGACTGCATCCACCAGAGGTTTGCAGCACCTGGAGGTAATGCGAATTCGGTCCAGTTTCGAGATGAGGAGTGTCAACGTAGGCAGGAGCCATCCCATCTGAGCATCGATTTCTGCCCGAGGAATGTTGAGGGCTTTGGCTACGGGGCTTATGGTTCTGGCATACTCTTCCGGAAAGGCAATTTCAACTGGACTCAACCTATCACAAATTCAGACAACAACAATAAATCATTTTGTGTCATTGCACTTTTAAGTGTGTGTGTGTGTGTTTGTGTGTGTGAGTGAGAGAAAGACAGAGTCAAGTGCCATTTTTCTGTATCTACTGATTGATTCCTTTCCTGTATCTACTACTCAAATTTATGAATTTTGCACACATGTCCTATAATCTCTGACGCAGCCACAGATCTGCAACACTTATTCCATAATGCATGGCACTTTGCAAATGCTGACCTGGACAGCTCCTTGTAGGCTTCATTTAAACAGGCTTTGGCTGCATCCACTGTGGAAAACAAGTTTATTAAGTGGCAGGCACAACAATGATGCTTTGGAAGTTGGAATTGCAAGCCATCATCCTCATCTAAAACATCTGTTACCTCTACAAAGTTCACCTCAACACCATCCACATCCTCACCATCTCCATCACACATCTCATCCTCAGTCTCCTCTGAAGCGGAGTTGTTGTTCTCATCTTGCTCTCCATATATACCAAATGCCTTTAAAAAATTTGTCCCTAGTAGTTCGAACATCGCAAATACAAGTGGCGGAAATGAGTTTCCTCCGTAGGGTGGCTGGACTCACCCTAAGAGATAGGGTGAGGAGCTCGGGCATCCGGGAGGAGCTCAGAGTAGCGCCGCTGCTCCTTCACATCGAGAGGAGCCAGTTGAGGTGGCTCGGGCATCTAGTCCGGATGCTTCCCGGGCGCCTCCCTGGTGAGGTGTTTCGGGCATGCCCAGCCGGGAGAAGGCCCCCAGGAAGACCTAGGACACGCTGGAGGGGCTATGTCTCAGGGAACGCCTTGGTGTCCTCCTGATGGAGCTGGAAGAGGTCGCTGGGGACCGGGAAGTCTGGACTTCCCTACTGAAGCTGCTGCCCCCGCGACCCGGACCCGGATAAGCTGAGGAAAAAGGAATGGAATGGAATAGTTCGAACAACCTTGTTCTGAATGTCAAACTCATTTAGTGCACAAGCCAAAACATCAAAAGTATGTGGGCCTTTGAGCTGCCTGCATGCTAGTGTTACTGAGCACCTCTCCAGGCTCTTAGGGTCAACCCAGTGGGCGGTGACACAGATAAAACCTCTTCTCCTTGAACTCCAACAATCTGTTGTTGTTGCTATGAAGTCTATCGCTGACATTGCTTTTTTCATATTATTCTTCATCTCAGGTGCTGCCTCATCCAACTTACGTCGCAAAGTGGCCCTCGACATGAGGGAGGTGTTAGGCTGAAGATCATGCAAGAAAGCTCTAATTGATGGTTGTTCCACCACACTAAAGGGTTGGAGACTCTGGGTCCCAAAATTCAACGCTGCATGAACAACATTCTTCTGTGTGACTAGCTTAGTTTATCCCAATGTCAACGGTCTGGATCTTGAAGGAGTCTCCTCGCTTTCCATTTTTCTTTTTCTTGGCAATGTTAGGGGAGTGTGTCTCTGCAAGTGGCTACCATGCTTTCTCTGCAAAAAGGAAACATAAAAAAAGAACTGATATGTGGTATGTAGTTAAGTAAAAGGTAAGATATTTGACTTTGAAATATAGTGAAGTTAAAGTAAAAAGTCTCCCCAAGTGAAAATACTTCAGTAAAGTACAGACACATGAAAAAGCTACTTAAGTACAGTAACGATTTACATTTACTCCGTTACTGCCCACCACTGCTTAAGATTTTGATCAGATCTGTATCTAATCCTCAAGTGTCTTTCTCAGGGTCAACTTCTCCTACCCTTTCAACTCATTGCAGCAGGAAAAATGAGAAGTGACAGACGTCATTGACCCTTGTAGGTGCGGTGCGATAGGTGATGTTGTGAGATTTGTTTCCTAGGTAGCTTCCACATCACTGCTCTTTAGTGCTAAATATAAGAGATGACCTTTGGGGTTATTTTTGCCTGCAGAGGCACACATTCCAAAAGATTTACAATCGTCCCTCGCCACATTGTGCTTTGAATTTGGGGGCTTCAATCTATCACTGCATTTCAAGCATATATTCATTAATTGGTAGTTTCATGGTTGAATACGAACTATTATTAGACATAAAATATACATATTTAAGCAAGCATTTTTGCCTCCAAAGCTCTCCTGTGATGAAGAACCTTCATTTGTAAATGATAAAACATCAACATCAACGTTGTAAAAATATTGGCACCACAACAAAAACAAAGATATTTGTAAAAATAAAACTAATAAAAAATTATCTTCCATCTATTTTCTTTCCAACCTGATAATGAGTATTATCAGGTTCTGATAATAATCTGATATCTGTATTCTGATATCTGTGATACCAATCCAACGCCGATACTTCATGCAATTACACCTAATGTCTAGTGTCTTTCAAAATGCGGCATACATCAAACAAATACCTCAAAGTAATTTTCCTTCTTTTAAACTAGTACTATATTAAGGTAGTAGTGTGATGACACAGCTCATGGGAAAGACTCATGTATTATATGAATTCTATTTGATTATTTGTAAATACACAGTGGTGTGATTCCTTCCTTCCTGACTTCTTATTTTGCTGCATGTTTGTCACAATTAAATGTTTCAGATCATCGAACAAATTTAAATACTAGTTGATGACAACACAATTGAACACAAAATGCTGTTTTTAAGTGAAACTGTTGCGTTACAGATGGAGCAGAACAAATTCACACCTACATGACCTGTCAGAACACAACTTAATTGAGATTAACTGAGATCTATAAGTCTGGAAAAGGGTTATAAAGCCATTTCTAAAGCTTCGGGACTCCAGCAAGATAAAAGAAAAGGTGCAGAACCTCACAAACATAACTTAACAATTTCATAAACAACAACAACCAGGATAACCACAATATTATCAACAACCAGAACATTGACAGAGCAAAATGGGCAAAAAGACAGGAAAAGTGTCTTTTAGGAAAAAACATAAACTGAAAAAAAACATAAATTCAAAATTAATAATAATAAATAAAAAATAGTGTGTATAAATATATATATATACACATATGCATGCCATGCATCTCAAACCACACTCCCTCCAAAAGCAAGGGACAAACTAGGATGACGCCAAGTCCGGGCCAACCCAGATGCCCCGGGGGGTCAGATACGCCCACCAGCCCAGTCACCTAACCCGTGGCCCAACGGCCACCAATCAAGGCCCCAACCCGCGGCCTAAACAGAAACAGTTTTTTGTGCACTGTGAGCAAATATTTGACTTTGTGAGACCCATCTTGAACATCCTTTGTCCTGTATAATGAGTCCTATGAAGAATTTTGAACTGAATTAGCTGTAGATTTAAGTTTTTTGTCATTTTAAATGTATTTGAACATATTTGTATCCATGTGTTTTGATCCAAATTACTCAGTAGGTCTGTTTCCCATTTTGCGGTCGGTAGGTGTATTAAATCTTCTGTTTTATTGTTAAGCCTATATATTTTTGATAATAACTTTGGGGCGCAGAGGTTACACAATTCTGCCACCTTGGTTGGCATTTGCAGGTTCAATTGATTGGTCATGTATTTTTTTCCTATTATAGATTTGATTTGGTGGCATTCTAAAAAATTCGTGCTGCTGCTCGCATATTGGGAGGTGAGTTTATCAAATGACACAAACTTTCCTTCCATTATGATATTATCTAAGTGTGTTATCCCTTTGTTTTTCCACTGAGAAAAGTTTATCATTCTTTTATTTTGTAGGATGTCAGCTGTTCCAGATGGGTGTCAGCTTACATGGAATGAGGCAACATTTGTTTGTTTTAAGAAATTCCCACCAAACTGTCAAAGTGGAGCTGATGTTCATACTTTTGTAACTTTTTTGATGTTTAATGGTTGAACTGATGAAGGGTAGATCTCAGATTTCCAGATCATCACACAGTGCTTGCTCTATACCTCGCCATGGCTCGTCTGGATGACTCGGTGTGAGCCATTTGGAGACATATTGCAGTTGATTGGTTAAGAAATATTGAGAAAAGTCTGGAAGATCTAATAAGTGATGGTTTGTCTTTCCAAAGGAATTTTGAGATGTGTGAGTCCAGTGACTTGAACCAGTTGGAGGATGGCTTGATGGGTATCATTAAAAACAAATAATTAATTTTAAGTAGAACCATCATTTTACCCATGAGTAATATGAGTAGACATCTCCACCGCAAAAGATCATCCTCTGTTGTTTTCAAAAGCTGAACGTAATTCAACTGTGTCAGCTCTGACAACTTGGGTCAAATGTTTATACCCAAATATCGGATATTCCCTGTCCGTATTATGGCATCAGGAATACCCTGAAAGTTACAGTTAAAGGGTAGAGCTATGGTCTTAGACCAGTTAATAGCATAGTCAGACACTGGATATGCTATTATTTATAAGTGTAAACGTGCGGGAAAGGGATGCTTGTGTATTCTGGAGAAAAAGTAATACATCATCAGCGTAGAGACTTATTTTGTGATCCATATCTCTGGTGCGGATTCCTTTGATTTCTTCATGTTGTCTGATGGCCGCTGCTATGGGTTGCATAAATATGGAAAACAGTGAAGGGGACAGTGGACAGCCCTGCCTTGTGCCTCTGTGAAGGCTAAAGCTTGAGGAAGTTTGATCATTGGTCCTCACACATGCATGTGCACTGGTATGAAATATTCTGATCCAATCAATAAAACCTGGTCCAAACCCAAATGTCTTTAAGGTCAAAAGGAATTTCCAGTTTACCCTGTCAAATGCTTGTTCTGCATCTAGAGAAATGATTATAGTTTCCAAATTCTGTATGTTAGAATAATCTGAGGTTAATTGTTAGTTGAGGAGTGTCTACCTTTAATAAAACCTGCTTGGTCTAGATGGATTATGAAAGAAGTTATTTTCTCTATCCTTCAGGCCAGAGCTTTACTGATTTTTAAAAAATCCACATTGATTAAGAATATTGGGGCGGTAGCTAAATGGAAGTGTGGGGTCTTTTCCTGGTAATAAGAGGGTGATGTTAGCTAAGTTCACAGTTGGAGGCATTTTATTTTTATTTTTTATCTCTAATAACATTTTGTAGAAAGCTGGCACCAGTGTAGTGCAGAATTATTTGTAGAATTCAGCAGGTGCTGCCCATATTTTAACCAGAGTAGCCTCATTGCATCACATCACCCCCATTATACAGCAACTTCACTGACTCCGGGTCAAGCAGAGAATGGACTATAAACTCCTCCTACTCACCTTCAAGGTTATACATAACCTCAGCCCTCCGTACCTGACTGACGTTCTCCACATTGCCACTCCAACTCGTTCCCTCGGATCTTCCAGTCACCTTTTTGTGCCCTCTGCTTGCCTCAGCACCATGGAGAGCAGAGTTCTGCCTTCTCTACTCCCAAATTCTGGAACTCATTACCAACTGACATTTGAAATATTGACTCAGTCCCCATCTCCATATCCAGATTAAAACCCATCTGCTCAAGACTGCATACTCCCTTTTATTTGTTTATGTTGTTTTTATTCTTGGTTGTCTTGTCTTGTTTATCTGTGCCATGTGCAGTGTCTTTGAGTCTTAAGAAATTACAAATTATTTTTATTTTTATTTTTTTTAATTATTTTTATATTTTGTGTCTTGGCCAGCCATTTTGCCAGATAGTTTGCATGATCGAGATGCCCTTACATGCTGAACAGATTTGCTCTGCCAGGGAAAAGTATAAGATACTCCTCCTGTCCCACAGATTTTATTCAATTTTATTGCCGACATCACCATCCTTGTAATAAAGCCTGATAAGCATGATAACACCATGGATAAATCAGTGAGTTATAGGGGGAAGTACTTAAGTACTGTGAGTGCATACAGTATATGTATGCGTGAACAAGTATCCCTGTAGGTGTGCAAGCATGCATGCCCACAAGCCCATACACATGCGTGATGGGGGGTATGCGTGCATACCTCTCACCACCCAGCATGCCCCGACCCACACAGCCAGGACGAGCCCCCACCACCAGCCAACGTCCCCCCAGGTCAAGCAGAACAAAGACCAGCCCCCTGAGACCAAGCCCGCAGAACCCCCTCCTCACGCGACCAGAAACCGGACGCCGGCAGGCCGGAGGACAACAAACCCCCGAGATTAGCGAGTAACAGCACCCCACAAGGGCAACCGGGCACCGGGGGCCACACACCTAGTGGGCCCTGAGCCACCCCTACCAGCCGGAAAGAAGCCCGCCCACGATCGGAAGAGCCACAACCTCCACACTCCACCCAGCCCACAGGAGCGGGACACGGCCCGCTCCACGCCACCCCGCGCCCCGGCCAACAGCCCGCCCCACCCAGGGGCAGAGGAGGCATCGTCCCCCACTCTGCAGAGGCCACAGCATCCACCCTCCACAGAGCCAATCCCCGTGTACCACCACTAAAATAATAAATACATAAAAAAGAAATTAACAAATAAAATAAATAAAACAAGGCGCAGAGAGGCAGGGGGACCCAGAACCACAAGCCAGTTCCCGAACCGTTTCCCCCCAAAAGGAAGGGCGACCACAGCAAGGCTGACAAAGGGGAGGCCAACGGGCGGGAGAGCCAACCAAATAGGAGCAAAGTCGCCCACCACACCACGCCAGCCGACACCCGCCGAGCAGCATAACACTGAGAGGGGACGTTACACCCACAAGCCCAGAGCCAAGAAGGCCAAATCAGCAGCCGACCATCTGGCAAACCCCACCATTCACCAGGACCCAGACCACACACACTCCCGCCCCCATAGCCAATGCCGCACGGTCCACCCAACAAAGGCACAACCCCAACAAAAATCAGGGAGAGGCAGAGAGTCGGAAAACAGCACAGCAAAGACAAGCGGCAGCACCCCAGACACACCCAGACACACCCAGCCCCACGACGCACACCCCAACTAACCCCCGCCCCCATCCCAGGCCCACGTATTCCGCGAGCGAGACCACACCCCACAACACGGCTGAACCCCACCAGCAGCCACTGCAGTGCAGCATCCCCAAGCCACCACAGCGACATGCAGATCGCCAGCAGCATTGACCCCCCACCCCCTCGAGAGTGCCAGAACCTACCCCAGGATGGCCAGAGGGAAGCACTGCAGACCGCACCCCAACAAAAACCCCAGCATCAACCGGCTCCAGCGACCCCCGCCCCCCAGGGAGGGCAGGAACGCAAATTACAATTCTTTGTATCATTATGTATCATTATTATTATTATCATTTATTCCGCGAAAATAAGAGACTCCATTCCATTTTCTTCCGCTTATCCGGGTCCGGGTCGTGGGGGCAGCAGTCTCAGTAGGGATGTCCAGAATTCCCGGTCTTACCGGGAAGACACCAAGACGTTCCCAGGCCAGCTGTGAGGCATAGTCCCTCAAGCGAGTCCTAGGTCTTCCCCGGGGCCTTCTCCCATGCCCGAAACACTTCACCAGGGAGGCGCCCGGGGGGCATCCGGATGAGATGCCCGAGCCACCTCAACTGGCTCCTCTGGATGTGAAGGAGCAGCGGCTCTACTCTGAGCTCCTCCTGGGTTGCTGAGCTCCTCACCCTATCTTTTAGGGTGAGTCCAGCCACCCCACGGAGGAATCTCATTTCCGCCGCTTGTATCCGCGATCTCGTTCTTTCGGTCATGATCCATAACTCATGACCATACGTGAAGGTGGGAACGTAGATCGATCAATAAACAGAGAGCTTTGCCTTCCGGCTCAGCACTCTCGTCACCACGACGGTCCGGTACAGCGACCGCATTACTGCGGACGCTGCACCGATCCATCTGTCGAGCTCACGCTCCAACCTTGAGCGGGCTCCAACCCCGAGATCCTTGAACTCCTCCACCTGAGGCAAGACCTCACTCCCAACCCGGAGGGTACAGCCCACCCGTTTTCGACTGAGAACCATGGCCTCGGATTTGGAGGTGCTGAGTCTCATCCCAGACGCTTCACACTCAGCTGCAAACCGCTCCAGTAAACGCTGAAGGTCAAAGCCTGATGAGGCCATAAGGACCACATCGTCTGCAAATAGCAGAGACGAGATCCTAAGGTCACCAAGCTGGACTCCTTCAATGCCTTGACTGCGCCTAGAAATTCTGTCTATGAAGAATATGAACAGAATCGGTGACACAGGGCAGCCTTGGCGGAGGCCAACATTCACCAGAAACATGCTCGACTTACTGGTGGCAATGCTAACTAGGCTCCTGCTTCGATTGTACAAGGACCGAATGGCACGTAGTAGCGGGCCACCAATCCCATACTCCCGGAGCACCCCCCACAGGACACCACGAGGGACACGGTGGAATGCCTTTTCCAAATCCACGAAGCACATGTAGACCGGTTGGCCAAACTCCCACATACTCTCCAGTACCCTTGCAAGGGTGTAGAGCTGGTCCAGTGTTCCGCGATCGGGACGAAAACTACACTGCAACTCCTGTAATCGAGGTTCGACTAACGGTCATACCCTTCTCTCCAGCACCCTGGAGTAGACTTTCCCAGGGAGGCTGAGGAGTGTGATCCCCCTAAAGTTGGAACACACCAACTATAGGGTTCTCCGGTCACCCTTTTTAACGGGTGACCGGAGAACCCCTCTGATAGACTCCAAGAAGGCTGGGTACTCTAAACTGCCGTTCGGCACGTACGCACAAACCACAGTCAGGACGCTTTCCCCAGCCCGAAGGCGTAGGGAAATAACCCTCTCGTTCACCGGGGATGACTCCAGCACAGAGGTACCAAGCCCGGGGGCTATTAATAAGCCCACACCAGCTCTGTCCCTCTCCCCTGCAGCAACTCCAGAGAAGAACAAGGTCCAGTCCCTCTCAAGGAATTTGGTTCTAGAGCCCAAACTGTGGGTTGAGGTGAGTCCGACTATATCTAGTCGGAATGTCTCTTCTTCTGTCTTCTGCCTCTTCCACAAGCTCTGGCTCCTTCCCCACCAGAGAAATGACATTCCACGTCCCAAGAACCAGATTTGGCCGCAGAAGACAAGGTCGCTCGAACACCCGCCCTCGAACACCGCCCAAATCCCATTGCACCGGACCCTTATGCTTGCCCCTGCAGGTGGTGGGTCTGCGGGGAGAAATAAGAGACTCATTGCAAGTTATTACAAACACTTGATTGCAGTTGTTGCCGCTAAGGGTGCCCTAACTTCTTAATAGGTTTAGTGGACAAACAATTTTTCTCACCATTGTATATGTGTGCTATGTGTACAATAACTAATATACACTGCCCTTTAAACATGTGTGTCCTTTTGTGTTTCATGTGACAGCTAAAAGAAAAACAGTGCAAACTTAGAAGGTCCTGTAGAATTGCAGATACAAAATACAAAGAAAATATATCAACATTTTAAAAGAGTCAAGATTTGACCTAATTAAAATTTCGAAGTTATTTACTATCAAGGGGTGGTTATTAAGCTTATTTGCTCACATCACAGTAAAGCTGAAGTCTTATCTCCTATGATGAAAAATACTTCCAAGGTCCAATAATAAAATGCTTAAGCCCCAAGAGAAGCTCAGTGCTGACTCACACAGTCATTACACATACCTACCCTGTCTGGATGCTTGTGATTGCCACACAACTCATTTAAAAGCAGCACACACACCAGCCTTAACTGCAGTAGTAATAAGAGAAAAATATAAGGTGTCTTTCATCACTGTTCATCATCTAGGTGGAGGTGCAGTCATGTCACAATGAAAGCAAAACAAATAATGATTACATAAAATAAATTATTCTATTTGTATGTATGTATGCATTATGAACGTATTTTCTGTATGATTCCTGTAGTTTGTAACGTTAAAGTAAAAATCAATGTATTTGGACATTTTCTGATCAAATCCAGGGCAGAAACCTAAGGTGAAGCTGCCTCTTACCTTAGGAGGCAAGCCCTGTAAAACTCAGTAAGTGCAGAGAGTTTTAATGGAGTTGGATTGCCTGCCAGTTTGTTGGCATGTCTCCAATAATATGGTGTTGCTGAAATATGGATATTTTGGCTTGTTGCCAACAGATGACACAACAATTATGTGACATCCTTTTCACATTAGATAAGCATAATTTAATGTGTGCAATGACAAACATTGCTGAATTTGAGCATACTGTGATTACTTTTTGTGTGTTTAAGAATAAACATTGGGACTAGACCCGATCTGGGACAATTTAGACAAGCATGTTATTATTTTGGAAGAAAGGCAAAGAATGTTGGCGTGGCAAAGGCATTGTGATTGTTTCTTCGCCTGCAAGCTTCAGGCGAAGCTTCAACCTTATTATGCCTGTTTTGTGCTACATAACTACTGTCGTGGAGGCAATCAAACAAAATAAATTAGCGAGTTATTTCAGCAATGGTAGCATCGCAGCCAATAGAGTCCTCGCTTGACCAATATTATGAACTAGACTTCACAGCAGGGTAGTAATAATCAGCATCTGCTACATTTTGATAAACATAAGTTTTATACATTTTTATGTTCAATAAATCTTAATTTCCTTTCGGGCTTATCCCTGCTTATCCCCTCAGGGGTCGCCACGGCGAATCAGTTTTCTTCCGTTTGATTCGCATGTTTTGATTTTGCAAAAGTTTTAGGTCAGATGCCCTTCCTGACACAACCCTCTATACCAGGGACATGATCTACTCTGATGATAGAAAGTGTAAAAGACAAAATGACAATGACTCACCATTTTAGTATACTTTCAATAAATAATATTTAACTGAAAAGTAACTCTACATGAATTTGCCCTGCTCTACTTTGCCATGTTTGTTGTTGTGCGGCTACGACAATGGTTCTCAGTTATGTTCTGTCATGCCCCACCTAGGCGACAGAAATGTTTTCACGCCCCCCCCCAATTTTAAATACTATTGCAAAACGGATAATCTTTTGTACTGTACAAACTGAACTCGAAACTAAAACCAGAGACTCAAGAGTCCAATTGCTTGTTGAGTACAGTCAATTTGTACATGTTGGCAGCTCTGCACTGGCACTCCCCGCCTATTACGCACCCCCTGACAGTTGTAATCAACACCAATGAAGAATTATATGAGAAAAGTGTTTTTGCTTAAAAACAGGCATTTAAAAGTGTTGCACAAGATCCCTGAAGGATTTCTTTTATTAAGAAAATATCCTGTAATTACACTGAGGGATGGGTGGAATAAATGTCTCCCTCAAAACAATGAAAGTAATCTGAGGGTTCAGTTAAAAAGCTTTCAGCACTGTTCACTGGTATCCAAACCATATAATCACAGGCTTTAAAACATCAGTAATGGAGGCTGACTCACGCTTGTGTCAAGGTTGTAATAATCTAATTTGAATTTGGGCACATGAAGTTTTAACTTTATGACATGCAAGTATTTGGTCCTAATCGTAGAAATGAGTGTGTAAAGTGACAGAGGATGAACACTGACAGAAAGTGGGCAAAGGGATTTAAATGAAGATAGCAGCGTTCCTCTCCACTGCTGAGGACTCCATTAATGGCTTGTCACCACACTGCCAAATAAAGAGGACAAGATGAGATCACTTGGCTGATACATCTCCACAGGGGATTCAGATGGGGAGTCATCACTTAAAGGTTATGGGGCAACGGGTGAGGCTGACTGACAGTTAAAGACAAAGTGCTTTCAGGTCTCACAAAGCAAGAAAGAAAAACAGGATTGTCCATCACATTTCTGCATTTGTTGTTGTTTCAAAGTTACTTTCAATGCTTGCAAAAGCATTCATTCAGATCAACCTTTGAACAATTTATAAAAAATTGCTCTGGCTATTTCATCAGAAACAATATACAGTAATCCCTCGCCACTTTGTTGTTTGAATTTGCCAGCTTTTCAAAATGATATTGACTCTAATGAGGATAAGCAGCATAGAAAATGAATGAATATATTTGTCACCAGGTGACCGGTGAGACACATAAGGACTAGACTTGATCGGAACAACAAGCTTTTATTGGAAGTTTGAATGATAACAGGCACACTAATCCCTATTGCTGAAACAATGATATTTTGACCAGCTCTTCATGCACTAAAATCAATTCTCAAATCAAACCAAAACTTTGATGTTTTTAGTCTTTTTGTCGTAATGTTTGTCTGAAACAATGTTGATCATAAACGAAACCATTTGTGAATTGTGAATATAGTTTTCATTTGTATAGTAATCGTTTTTAAATGATTTTAACATTTTAGTTTTTTTTATTATTAAAAGTACCATTTTCACACATTTTTTAATGATTTTGTTGTCTGTATTTTTTTCTGTTGTAGTGTATAGTAGCTTGGTTATACTGTAAAAGATATGTAATATAATAAATATTGCATCAGTAAAGTGGTAAAGTAGTGAAATGGTGTATTATGTTAGTGATTTATTTAATTAACAAACTAATTAAATGTATTGTATTCTTTACGGTATGATATGAAATACACTACTTTTTTTTTTAATTTACCAGACACATTAGGTGAATTAGGAAGCAAAAAGTATTGGTACCATCCTGAGTAATAGAACAGAAACCAAATCCGTGGTATCGCACATCACTACTTTTTATCAAAGCTCAAAGTAATTAGCACCCTATTAGTCTACGGTCAAATGTGTCAATACGTGTGTGTGTGTGTGTGTTCACAATCACAGCGTTTGCAATTCTCTACTGCCAAGTTTTCTAGTGTTAACCTTTTCATAGTACTACCTTGTGTCACCATCACCTTATGTTCTGCCTGCAAAACAATAAAAAGACTGCGTTCCATCCCACCTGCTTGTTACCTTTGCGTCTGATGTCCAGACAAGGAAGGAAGCATCAAAGAAGCATCTTCAAAGGTGCCTGGGCTTTGCAAATTTTTACCACCGATTTATTTGTTATTTTAGTCGGGTCGCAGAACCTTTGACTTGGCTCACATCCACTAAGGTTCTTTTCAGTGGACCCCACATGCCAACTCCGCATTTGAGAAGCTTAAGTCTCTCTTCACTGCTGCTTATTCACCCTAACCCGTCTTCTCCATTTTTTGTTGAGATTGATGCTTCCACCTCCAGCGTTGGGGCCGTCCTCTCCCAGCGCACCAACTCTGACCACAAGCTGCACACCCGCACCTTCTTCTCATGCCCCCTGACCTCTGCAGAGAGGAATTACAACATTGGCAACAGGGAATTATTGTCTTGGCACTACAGGAGTAGAGGCACTGGCTGGAGGGCTCGGAGGTCCCCAACATAGTTCTCACGGATCACAAGAACCTGACTTACCTCCGCTGTGCTCAGAGAGTGAACCCCAGATTGGCATGCTAGGCTTTTTTCCTAACCAGGTTTAATTTCACCTTGACCTTTTGCCCTGGCTCCCAGAACTGTAAACTCACAAGCAAATGGCCAGACGGAGTGGGCCAACCAAGATTTGGAGGACGCCATCAACTGCATTTCCCACCAGCAACCCGCCTCTTGGGCTCTCAACTTACCCAGGATCGAGTATGCTCGCAACACCCTTGTCAGCTCAGCCACGGCACTTTCTCCTTTTCATGGAGTCTACAGGTACCAGCCTCCAGCCTTCCCCTCTCTAGAAGCGTAGGCTGCAGTTCCTTCAGTGGCCACCCACCTGGCATGGCGAAACCCTAGCGTACCTTTGGCTCGTACCTCAGAGCAAAAAAACAATGCCTGGCCAGCCATCATCGCTCTGCGAACCCTGATTATAAATCTGGACAGAGGGGTTGGCTTTATTCAAGGGATCTACTGCTCCACACTGACTCAAAGAAACTGCAACCCAGGTACATCGGCCCATACTCTATTGAGAGAGTCATTAACTTTGTTCTGCTACACTTTCTGGATTTCCTCAGGATACATGGGCGTTCCACGTTTCACTCCTCAAGGCCGTCACCTCTAGTGACTTGAGTCCTCCTGAGGTACTTCTTCCTTCTCCTAGGCCTAGGCCACCCTGCATTTTCAGTCAAGGCCATTTTAGACGTCAGAAGAAGGGGCGGGTGTTTCCAGTACCTGGTCCATTGGGAGGGGTATGGCCCCAAGGACAGCTCCTTGGGTCTCTCGCTCCCTCATTTTAGAAGCCAGGTAGGCCGCCAGGTGGCGCCCCTCTCCCGAAAGGGGTCCGCGATGACTATTTGAGAAGCACTGAGATTATGGCCACATGGGGCGTGTGTCAATTACAGCTCAGCATTCATTTGTTCAAGAAAGCACAATTATTTTGTTGGATTTAATTGTATTGTGCAGGTGTACAAAATGTTGTGGCCAATATGTGTATTTAATTCATTTATACATGCCATTGTTTGGAGCCTGTCAGTTCAGAAGAAAGAGGCAACCACAAACAACTTGCAAGCAGTAATACATTTGAATCCTAAAAGAATAACATATACAATCAGTCAGAAATGTGAATTACTGTCAGGCAAATAAAAATAAATTGTCAGGCAGAGATCAAATTCTGAGGAGCAAATAAAACCAACCAAGTAAATATACAACTGTTATCATGAACAAACACACAGCCAGCAGTGATTAAATCAAGCAGACACCCACTGACTGGTGTGTGGTAAAGACCAGGTTCTCTGACAGTTCACACCACACACAATAAATGTCCACCAATTACAATGAATGTTTGACCATGCATTTACCAGTAAAACCCTGCATATTCAGCAATTACGGCTCTGCACATTATTGTAAAAAAGAATCTTCATATTAGCTGTCGGTCATGTATACAGTAAATATATGATAATTAGGAGTGTCACGGTACACTCAGCTCATAAGATGAAACAATACACAAACAAACCTTATTGGGTTCATGAAAACAGGACAGGACAATATTTTAACATCACTTTTAAGAGATATAAACTGACAAAATGCAGGCATCCTAAGAACAATGCTTTTAACTGTTGTTTTTTCCACAAATAATAAAGAACTACACATAATAAAAGTTCATATAGTAATGTCTGTTGTCTCTGCTACCATTAATCATTTATGCTGATGTGTATTTATGTAAAGACATGTGACATAAAAGACGAATAAAAGACGAAGTACAGTTGCCATGATACTTGGAGTGATGCTTGGAGTGATGCTTAGATGCTCATATCACATGTTTTGATAGTCATATGCAGCACTTGTGTTTGGGTCTGACATATCTTAAGTAAGAACGAAACAAATGTCAAATAACTACAACTTCTGGTTAGACATTAACACCACCACAGCTGTTGAACTCCAATAAAAAAAAAGCACCTACAGCGTGACACTGAGAACACCAAGGTAAGTTAGATTGGAAGGTTTATAGTGTGCTTAAAGCACTTAGTGTACAGTTCTACTTCTGCCATTTCCATATTACATGCATTATCATTTACAGTGGCGATACCACAGTCACAGTCTGATCTGACAGACTTGTTCCTGCGAGACAGCTGCTCTCTAAATGAGAAATATGGTCATGTTTTAATCTTGCGAGATCTCATCACAAGAAATCTGAGAGAGGGCGAGCTCTTTTTGTGGCCAATGGTTAACCACACCAATGACAAGGGCATTGGCCCACCACCAGGG
The DNA here is from genome assembly GCA_024372805.1 of Oostethus manadensis. Taxonomy (NCBI): domain Eukaryota; kingdom Metazoa; phylum Chordata; class Actinopteri; order Syngnathiformes; family Syngnathidae; genus Oostethus; species Oostethus manadensis. The sequence continues at coordinate 3,810,508 of QODF01000040.1, forward strand.
GGCGTCTCACCACCAGGAGGCGTTACACTGTGGCCTGCCATTCATTCATTCATTCATTTTCTATACCGGTTATCCTCATTAGGGTCGTGGGTATGCTGGAGCCTATCCCAGCTAGCTTTGGGCGAGAGGCGGGGTACACCCTGGACTGGTCGCCATTCAATCGCAGGGCACATATAGACAAACAAACATTCACACTCACATTCATACCTATGGACAATTTAGAGTCGCCAATTAACCTAACATGCATGTTTTTGGAATGTGGGAGGAAACCGGAGTACCCGGCGAAAACCCATGCATGCACGGGGAAAACATGCAAACTCCACACAGAAATACCCAACGGAGATTCGAACCCTGAACCTCCTGACTGTGAGGCCAATGTGCTACCCACTCATCCACCGTGCGGCCCCACCTGCCATTTAAACAGTGGTTAAAATGCGTGGATGGCTACCTTTTTACTGGCATTTACTGGACTGTATTGTTTTACTTGTGCAGTAATTCCATTACTCTTTTATTTTCTATCCTCACAATATTTTATTGTTGTCTTTATTCCTCATTTTAAATCGTTTTTAACCGTTACACCACAGACCACAGACCACTGCAATGGCCACGGCATTGGCCACGGTGAAACGCCCCCTGATGGTGAAACACCCCCTGGTGGTGGCCAATGCCGTAGTCGTTGCTGTGGTAAACCATTGGCCACAAAATGAGCTCGCCCTTGTTGGGAAATCTTGTGATACCCATAATGATAATACAGCTAAAATGTACCACAGTTAGAAAAGCTACAATGTTTTACATGTTTATGTTTTCGTGCCTCAGCAATAATGTTTTTCCACAAGCATTGAGATTTTGCACTTTGTTTAGTGGTCCTTGTGCGCACCATAGTTGTGTGCTGAAATGCAGCTATAAAAGCAGCTTTGACAGGCAATCCGGCTTCAAAAATTGCAGTGAACAGGTGAAAACAATTTAATACAGTATATGTGCCACTTAATAGATTCAAAAATAGACCATAAAGTTGATTTATTTAAGTGTTTTCATTCCAAAAGTGAAACTTGCATATAATATACAGTACATTCATGACATGCAATCTGATATATTTCAAATATTTACTTCTTTTAATTTGATGATGACTTAAATCTTATGAAAATCCCAAATTCAGTATATTGGAAAATTAAAATATTACTTATGACCAATACCAAAAGGCATTTTAGAAATGTTGGCCAACTGAAAAATATTCATGTGCAGCACTCAAAACCTGGTTGGGGCTGAGGCCATGCGAGTTTGCTGGCCAATAAAGGACCTGGTCCTTAAACCAGGTACTGGTAGTTTTGGCGCTGCGTGCAGGTGCCAAGTCCTGTTGGAAAATGAATGAAATCAGCAGCAGGAAGCATGAAGTGCCGCACTAACCTTGGACCTCAGAAAACACAGTGAACCAACACCAGCAGATGACCTGGCACCCCAAAACATCACTGACTGTTAAAACTTTACACTGGACCTCAGCTAAAGTGGATTCTGTGCATCTCCTCTCTTTCTCCAGACTCTGGGACTTTGATTTCCAGAAATGTGATTGTTTGGTGTTGGTGACCCTACCTCCCTCTGTACAAAATATATGGATGGTTGTGGCTAACACCCCTTTGCACACCCCTGGCGTTGACATATTGTCCCTGCAGAAATAAAGAGCTGCAAAAGGCATAAACAACATCAGGACCTCCGGGAGCTTCTGTCGGCCTATGTGTCAGTGTGCGTGTCTGGTCTCATTAGAGGTGGTGGTGGTGGTAAGCAGCCAGGTGCCAGCGTTTCCCTCTCATTTGTCACAACACTGCCTTAATCTGCCGGCGCCCATAACCACCTCCACTGAAGTGTGATGAGGGAGGCAGTTCATGGGAGGATAAAACAAAATGAATAGACGGGAGGCTAGACACAGCTATGAAACATGTCAGTCATGAATACATGTACATTTATTCTCCAGCACCTGACCCGATTAAATGCTGTGTCTAAAATAAAGACCAAGACTAAACTTTCTTTTGGTTGCTCACGGTTATGGTGTGCCTACAGGCATTATTGTAACCTTGAACTGTTTACTGTTGCAGGTTTCCTCTTGTTTTGAGTCATCAGCAATCCATTTAATCAATTGGGTTGTTTTGTCTTTTCATGCTGCCCCCTCCATCGCTCCCTCGCTAGCTACATCTCCCTCACTGACCTTCAAATACTCTTCCATCCTCACACACTGCAATGTCCTTAAAACCACTTTCACACACACACACACACACACACACGCACACACACGTGTCTTCTGTCATTAAGTTGTGATGTGATGGTTACTAATCACAGATTATGCCAAATTCAACAATATTAAGAAACACATTTAATTAGTACCAATACGTTACTGCTCAATTTCTATACATAAATTACTTAAAAATTCTGTCAAAATATTTGTTTTTGAGTCTCCATGTATCCAAACATTTGTATTCATTGTTAACAAAGTATTCCTATTTTATAGCTTTTACTACATTTTATCAATTTTTTGAGAACATTTGTGAAAATAATTTGTGAAATGTGAAATTGTTAAAGCAGATGCATTACGGTTGTCCACAAATCTCGTCTTGATAATAAATGGGGTCCAATCAATAGCCCGTCTGTTGAGAACCAACCTTAAGCGGAGGAGGAAGCAATAAAAAGACACTTTATAGATTATGTATATAAACCTTAGGGTGATACATTTTCTTGCCGTCGTGCAATACACTACATAATTTCTGTGCCTGATGTACATGCACTACTGCCCAACATCCGATTCTACATTTCATTTCCGAACAAATTCTCACTGATATAGTTTATGAATTCCAGTGCACTACTAAGAATTAGTAGTACACAGGAATATCGATGCACTCATCTTACATCACTGGTGAAACGTTTGGACAATTTCACTTTTTTTTTGTGTACAGTGGAACCTCGGTCATTAATCCATTTCAGAAGGTGCGACTCTAACCAAAACGTACACTAACCAAATCAATTTTTCCCATAAGAAATCATTCATTCATTTTCTATACTGCTTATCCTCATTAGGGTCGCAGGAAGAAATCATTTAAATTAAATGAATACGTTGAAGAAAGCCAAAAATATTAACACATATTACAGTATATGTGTATGTTCTATATGTACAGACGGCCACAATGTCGCTTGTACTTAAATGACAATAAAGGCCGTTCTTTCCTTTCTTCCAAAACACATTTGTTACACAATTTATAGTAATACAGAGTAATGCTTTCACTGAAGATGTGCTCACATGATGGCAAAGACACGGGTTACATGCATTTACACTTGTTTACTGTTATTAAAACTATAATTGTAAAACTATTTTTTTAAACGTCTTTTGCCTTAACATTTGTGAGACTTGAACAGTTTGTAATTCTAGCTCAAACAGAACAGTACAGTACAGTACGGTATTACTGACACCTAATGACCAGTGTAGAATACTACATATCATCCACAGCGTCTCTGAATGCCTTATATTTGTATTGTAGCTCATAGACCAATTCTAGCTAAAAAAAAATACTTGATTTAGGCAAAAAATATATATACAATTTGCTTCAATATGCATATTTTTTAACTAATAGGTTTTATTTACCAACAAAACTGCTTTAGTAATTAATATACATTTTTGAATCTGAAGCTGTCAAATTGGGACCAATCAATTACTATAATTCTATATAGAGTGGATTCCCGCACATTCACGGGTAAACATTCACAGCTCCACAAATTCACTTGTTTTTGGTGAATTTTTATTTCCAAAAATATCTTTTTTTCCACCAAAAAACCATTTTGTTCATCCTAAGTCATAATAATGTAATTTAATAACTCAGAAACACTTAATAATACAGGAAAAATGTAAAGCATATACATACCGCAGTTAAGAAAGTGCTTCATGTTTACGCTTTTATGCTTAACTGCTAATGTTTTTTCATCAAGTGTAGACATTTTCCACTAGACGGTCCTTGAAGGCATCATACTGTAGTTCAGTGCAAAAGCTGGAGAGCATGTGAATTACTATTTGCTGGTAGGCGTGGAATGTAACGCTCACTAATCTACTGAATTCATCCACTTTGTGGCTTCCAGTAAAAGTCCTGCATTCCATCAGTGCTTCTCGCTCACCTCCAAACACATGTCACTGAGAATCTGTGGGACCGACTTTGCACTTCATCTGGGTGCACGGTCATGGAAATGATGTCATGGGTATTTGCATGTTAATAAGCTAAAAAACATTTCCCGTCTTCTCCTTACAGCGTTAAATGACATCTGCTTTTTTACAAGGAGAATAAAACAACCCCTATTGACTATCTGTCATTTATGATAACATATAAGGTCGACGTCAATTACCATGTCATGTTGAATGAAATCTGTAATTTTTACAAGGTCCTTGGTGCTGCTCATCCATCCTGCCGTTACATTAACTGTCACAACACGTTAAAAGTCCTCAGCTGAGCAGAGAGCCCACATTAATTTAATGACATTTTCCGCGCCACTTGCTATTTGCTTTCAATAATTAGACAACACTCCTCTGTGCGAGTCAAGCGGGACTGCTGGTGGCATAAAAAAAAAACCCTGTTTTTGCCCATTTGTGAATATAGAACAGATTTTTATTCCGTTGGGACACTTTTCTGACAATATGCTGTAAAGGTAAATGGGCTAAATTTCATGCAATGAAAATATATACCAATTCCCAGCAGATGTATTCATTTAGCAACAAATCGCTTACTCTCCGCTAGTTCATAAAGTGTAATGGCTCTTTGACCTGCGCCTGTAAAACAGAAGGAGCAGTAGCATCCAAATATTTGTCTTCACCTTAAATAACAGCTTTTGTTCTTCAGCACAGTCACAGCCTCTTTCCCGGAACTTTCCTTTAGCCACCAAAAGAGGGAAAAAACCGGTATATTGTCAGGATTGCAACACATTTCACTAAATTATGTCACAATCTGTGTTGTTGTTTACGTGACAGTTTCCTTTCATGCATCTTCCTGTTTTCCTTGGTTTGTGTCTGTCTGCCACACCTGTTGCTAATTTCTATTTAGTTCAGGTGCGTTCTTCTCGGTTTGCTGTTGCATTGTTTCTTTGTCTGCTGTGGCTGTCGCTTCTTCCTGCCGCTGCACAGCAGAAATTATTACTAAAAACAATTCTCTGACCTGACGTGGAGTCCGGCTCTCTGCATCCTCGGCGTCGTCGCCACCAAGTCAAAGCCGAGACATAACAATATTAGTTCAAACTCTTAAAGTGGGTCTCTTTGGTTCCACCATTTCTTGTTAACCCGAGACACTCCGCCTTGTTCAATACAGTACCTCTACCTAGTGTTAGAAAAAATGGTGTGGTTCCTAATCCACTGACTTCCATATAATCCTGATGAATGGATGTGCTGTGGGTAGTGATGACAACTCCAATTACTAGTTGATTACACATTTTGGTAAGAGTGTATAGGTAAGGATTTGCACTCATGTGCTTCCACACCGTGACAGAACAGAGCAGACAGATCAGCTAAGATGTAAGAGAACATTGATGTAGTGTTGAAGGAGAAATATTTGGTAGCAGACATACCTTTACCTTACTTGCTACAATCCAGCCATTAGTTGTAGCTACTGATGTCATGGCCTGGAATCGTCATGCCAGCGGATTCTTCCCCCCTGATGCCTGGCAAGGAAAAATATTCACTCTCCACAAGAGAGCGTTAATGCAAATGACAAGTAACAAGTTCACTGTTTACACGGCAGTTCATCAAAACGTTTTGTTTCACATACTTTTATGGCTATTGGAATTAAGGTTACTCTTTTTGCCATTTGTTACTATGTTAAGCAGCATAAAACATTTTGCAGTAGTATAAGGGATTGAAAAAACAGCTATTGGTATCGTGTGTGTGGATAATCTAAAATGTTTATGTGTTCCTGCAACAATTCCTAATAGGTGCATCATTTGAACCAAATATTCACAAGTACAAGTTTATTTTTTGATTTGATACACAATGCAGGGTTTTTGAAAACATGATCAGGCTTTATTTCAAGTACTGAGTTTTATATCTAGGGTTTTGAAAGTTGAGTGAGAACTTCTGAGGTTTGTGTGAAAGTGAAAAAAGAAATGGGCAAAGTGATTTCATGCAAAAATCCTACAACGTATTGAGAGCAGTCTTCATAGTGAGTCACCCAATGGATGCTATGCTGGGACTATGCTATTTATTTGCCTCATGTTGTCTCTTTTTAATAGATAATCACAGTAGTGATGAAAATTCCGGCTCTTTTTAGAGATCCGGTTCTTTTGCCTTCGTTCCCTGGAAAGAGCAGACTCTTTCGGTGAGTGGCTCCTCAGATTATTTTTGTCGTCTCAAATGAAATTATTATCAAATTATGTAAAAAACAAAACTGCAAAACAAAAAGAAAGGCATCATCCATGTAACAGTTGTGTCTTTACTGAAGATTGCCATTCAAAAACTCCTCCTCCGTGTGCGTGTGTTTAACCCCGCCCTTAGTGAACATACAATAAATTGTTTCATTTTAGTTCATTTTTGTTCGTGCTTCACATTGATTTGCTTTATAATAAATATTCTTTTGTTTTTCTTGCTATCAAATTTTTGAACAGTATGCAATTGAGTGACGCGACTAAAAGACTTATAAACCCTTGTCTGTTTCAATTAAGGTCAAAATTGAAGTATAGTCTTATCCTCTGGGTTAATGTTTGTATATCTGACTCCTTTTATAGTCAGTGCCTCACCAACCATGAACCACACCGCATGTCACAGTATAGCACATATATGCAGATTTAAATAAGCATGCTTGCACATGCCTTACTCAAATCTGTAATCCTCCCAGCACCGCAGGGAGGGAAAAACCTTGGGAAAGCTGCATATTTTATTAGTCTTGTAGCAAGTAGCATGCATGCAGATGAATCAGTAGACGGATGACAGAATGTTAGCAGCAGGTGTTCAGGTCCGGACAAGCCTTGGTTTTGTAAACATCTCAGCTATCATATAACGTTGCATGTAAAATGCTAGTCCTTTGTCCTTTTCATTATCATTCTGCTGAATTGAGTGCCCAAAGAAAACATCCCACGTCTTACTGACTCACTGGCACGTCACGTGTATTTTTTATTGAGTACGACCGCTAATAACACGCCATGGGACCAAAGAAAGTGGCAAATTCCAGCAATTTGATCAAGAAAGTGAGAAACAGTATTGAATTCAAGAAAGAATGATGAGGTGAATGAAGAAGAAATCAAGGAAGGTAATGTTGCGAGGTAAAGGTATTAAAGAAATACATCAGAAATTATCAAAGAGTTTGAAAAGCTGTTGTTGGTGTGGATCCCCTCATCTCTCATTCTTCCTTTCCTTCCTATACATTCTTCAGTAAAAACCAAAAGTGATGGTAAATGTTTTTCCATTTCATTCATCTTTTGTAATTATTTTTGCTTTGTTTTCTGTATGCAAAGGTATCATTACTGTCTATAAGATGTATTTCTTCCTCATATTTGTGGTTGTCGAGGACATACATCATTTCTTGTTTTATTGCTGTGGTATTCGTATGATTCGTTTTTTGACCTTTTGGAACGGATTTCAGTTCGTCCCACGCGACTAAGCTACGAATTTTGTGGCTTCACTCGATCACATTTCTAAAAAGCTATCTTACTTAATAAAGCATGCTGTTTTGTGGTTGAATACAACCCACAATTAATTTAAAGTATGCATATTTAAGATAATGTTTATTTTGCCTACATTGCATAAAAATTACCTAAAATGAGATAAAATACAAATATAAGGCATTCGGAAGACGCATTCGAAGACGCTGTGAAAATATGTAGTATTCTATATACTCTACATCTGGTTACTTTGTGTCAGTAGACCAGACTTCATCACCATGCAGTCCCATACTCACATCTAGATACCACCCCATGTGGCTTGGAATTATACCAGTAACGCTGGAGATTTTACCCCCAATGTACCTTGAATAAGCTGATCTGCTTTGCACCACCTCACATTGGAAACATCTCTGTTGGACAAAATAGCACACAGTTTGTGATTATTTGCAACGTCCACTTAATGTATTGTCATTAGTGTAAAATATTCACTCCTACTTCGCAAAAAATCTATTCTGTGGCACACAAGTGATTGACTGATCGATGGATTAATCATTCAAATTTTTATGTCTTAAATTTATGACGGATGAAAACCTACCCATCAATGCCGTCTACTCTTTAAAGCAAGAATTTAAATATTAAGAATAGTAGCACAACAAATCAGAGCGGGGCAAATGGCCGGGGCCCTTTAAATAGAACAATAACGCTCACAATAACATAGTTTTACTACCTCCCATGGGGCAAAATGGCAGAACGTTGCCCATCTATGATGTCATTAGCTGTTGACTCTCAAAAATGTTAACAAAAACACGTTATAGTTTTAGAAATATAATTTTACATGCTTTAAATGCATCTATCAAATATAAATGAAAGGGATACTTTGTACCTTCATTGAAGACGTGACTGTTCCCAAAGACACAATGTGGCAGAAAGATCAAGCACAAACACGAGTTACTGTATTTCTCTAATTCAGTATTGTTTCTCACCTTCTTTGTCAAAATGCTAACACTTGCAACTTTCTTTGGTTCTATTTTGGGTTATTGAGATGGAAAAATTTAATAAATAACTCGTGTCCAAACAGGAAGGTGATGGTTTTTGATCTTGCTGTGTCTTTGGGAACAGTCGCCAAAAATCACGTCTTCAATGAAGTAACCTTAAAGGTTAATTTATCCCTTTCATTCATTATTTATATGTATTTATATGCTTTTTGAATCGTTTTCTGCAAGTGCAGCTATAATTGTAAAATTAAATTACAATTACAGTGTCGGACCTTCTGGAACAAATTGATGATGCTAACCAAGGTTCTATTGTATTGGCATTTGAATGTCTGTTACCCCGGGAGGACATCCAAAAATGCGGAAATACAAAAATGTGGACAGAAGTATTTTTTTGCGTTTTGGGTTGTTACACTATTAATGGGTATTATTTACCATAATTATGCCAAGTAGATGAATAATACCTTTCTTTACTTTTTTATGCTTTCTAAAAATTTTACAGAATTGTTTTAAGCTCAGACACTATTCAGGGAGGACTTAAAGGACATTTTGGTAAATCTTTCTTACAATAAAAAATCATATACTGTAAGTACAGTCATACCTGGCTACATCAAGGTTCAGACATCGCTCCCTCACTCTAATGCATTTTAAATTAACAAATTAATCCATTATTGTTGTTTTATAGCCTATTATTAGTTAAAAATATATACTTACGTATGTAAACATAAAGAAACTGTAGTTTGAAGCATCAAGCTCAAATATATATACAAAGCAGAAGAAGTGTCACGGTTTGCTCTTGGCGGCAAGGTGTAACGACCCCGAGGATGCAGAGAGCTGGACGTCCGGCAGGTAAGTAAGAGGAATCTTTAATAAAGATGCTGCGAAGCAGCGGCAGGAACATAGAAGCGACACGTTACAAGGAAAAAGCAACAAATGACAATGACAATGAGCCGACCACACTGGCAGGCACACCTGAACATACATAGCACGAAACAAAATGAGAAACAGGTGTACGTAATTAACCGAGGGACGAAACTAGAAACGGCCCAGAAACATTTGAAACCATGAAAATAACAACAACACAAAGAAACTGACCAAAACTGTCACGTCAACAAGACACGAATCGTGACAAGAAGCATTCTAATTGTTAATGTAGTGCTGCACTCTACCTTAGCCACCAGAGTTGTTGCAGAAAATAGAATATATATTTGCTATAGAATTGTTCGGTGAGAAAGGCACTAGATTTGTTGCTAGCAAACACTTTTACTGTGATACAGCTCGAGCAATTTTATTTACTTTTTTATGTCTACCATATTGAGTAATAGGAGTGTAAAGCCTAATGGTAAACGTATGCTGTCCAGAAAAAAAACAACAAAGAATACCTAAAATTATCTAATAAGACTTATTTTCCATTCCATTTTCTTCCGCTTATCCGGGTCCGGGTCGCGGGGGCAGCAGTCTCAGTAGGGAAGTCCAGACTTCCCAGTCTCCGGCGACCTCTTCCGGCTTCACCGGGAGGACACCAAGGCGTTCCCAGTCCAGCTGTGAGACATAGTCCCTCCAGCATGTCCTAGGTCTTCCCCGGGGCCTTCTCCCGGCTGGGCATGCCCAAAACACCTCACCGGGGAGGCCCTCAAGAGGCATCCAGACTAGATGCCCGAGCCACCTCAACTGTCTCCTATCGATGTGAAGGAGATGCGGCTCTACTCTGAGCTCCTCCCGAATGGCAAAGCTCCTCACCCTATCTCTTGGGGTGAGTCCAGCAACCTTACTCATTTCCACCACTTGTACCCACAATCTCGTTCTTTCGGTCATGACCCATAACTCATGACCATAGGTGAGGGTGGGAACGTAAATCGATCGGTAAACAGAAAGCTTTGCCTTCCGGTTCAGCTCTCTCTTCACCACGACGGTCCGGTACAGCAACCGCATTACTGCTGACGCTGCACCGATCCGTCTGTCGACCTCACGCTCCAACCTTCCCTCACTCGTGAACAAGACCCCGAGATACTTGAACTCCTCCACCTGAGGCAAGACCTCACTCCCAACCCGGAGGGTACAGTTTACCCGTTTTCGACTGAGAACCATAGCCTCGGATTTGGTGGTGCTAAGTCTCATCCCAGAAGCTTGACACTCAACTGCAAACCGCTCTAGTAAATGTTGAAGGTCACAGCCTGATGAGGCCATAAGGACCACATCGTCTGCGCCTAGAAATTCTGTCCATGAAGATTATAAACAGAATCGATGACAAAGGGCAGCCTTGGCGGAGGCCGTCGTTCATCGGAAACAAGCTCGACTTACTGATAGCAATGCAAACCAGGCTCCTGCTTTGATTGTACAAGGACCGAATGGCACGTAGTAGCGGGCCACCAATCCCGTACTCCCGGAGCACCCCCCACAGGACACCACGAGGGACACGGTCGAATGCCTTTTCCAAGTCTACAAAGCACATGTAGACTGGTTGGGCAAACTCCCACATAGCCTCCAGTACCCTAGCAAGGTTGTAGAGCTGGTCCCGTGTTCCGCGACCGGGACCAAAACCACATTGCAACACCTGTAACCAAGGTTTGACTAACGGTCGTACCCTTCTCTCCAGCACCCTGGAGTAGACTTTGCCAGGGAGGCTGCGGTGTGCGATCCCCCTATAGTTGGAACACACCCTTCGGTCACCCTTTTTAAAAATGGGGACCACCACCCCGCTCTGCCAGTCCAAAGGTACTGTTCCTGACTTTCTTGCAAGTTTGAAAAAGGGTGTCAGCCAAGACAGTCCTCCAACATCCAGAGCCTTGAGAAATTCAGGGCAAAACTCGCCTGGGTTAATAAAAAAAAAGCACTTTTCCTTCAAAATGTGAAATACTTGGACATCGATAGGAGACGAGTTTCGCCATTGGGAAGTGTTTAACTACCCTAAATACCCCAGTCATGGTGATAGGACTGTCCTCAGTCAGTCACGGACTGTCCTCAGTCCGTATCCTCAGACTGTGCTTCCTCTACGGAAGGTATGTCAGTGAGATTGAGAAGGGTCTCAAAGTATTCCTTCCATCGACCAACTATATCCTCAGTCGAGGTCAGCAAGCTCCCGTCCGCACTGTAAACAGTGTGAACTGGAGACTGTGTCACGATCTGTATGTTTGTCATCATGACAGTTTTGGTTTTCATGTGTTTCTGGGCTGTTTCCTAATTTCTTCACTCAGTTAATTACGTGCACCTGTTTTCCCTGATATTTATGTTCAGGTGCGTGCGCCAGTCGGGCGTCGGCTCATTGTCAGTTGTTACTTTTTCCCTCTTTCCGTATCGTTGTTTTGTTTCTGCCGCTGCTTCGCAGCATTATTAGTAAAAGATTCCAGCAAACCTTACCTGCCTGACGTCCAGCTCTCTTCATCCTCGGGGTCGTTACACCATGCCGCGACGATACCGTGACAGACTGCTTCCCTTTCTGAGGTGTCGGACGGTTTGCCAGAACCTCTTTGAGGCCGACCGAAAGTCATGCTCCATAGCCTCCTCCCACACCCGGGTTTTTGCCTCAACCACGCCAAAGCCGCATTCTGTTTGGCCTGCCGGTACCTGTCGACTGCTTTGGGAGTCCCGCAAGCCATCCATGCTTGATAGGACTCCTTCTTCAACTTCACAGCAGCCCTAACCCCCTGTGTCCACTATCGGGTTTGGGTCTTTCCACCACGACTGGCACCGACCACCTTACGGACGCAACTACGACTTGCTGCCTCAGCAATGGAGGCACGGAATACCAAGAAGATTTATTTTCTCTGATTTTATTTTCTATATTGGGCAATACAAATGTGAAGGTGACTATAGGGGTTATTTCATGTCTTGAGGGCTCTAATAATGTTAAAAAAAAACATTTCAAAGATCGTAAACAGGTTTTCTATGTCTTGATGTCCAGGCCAAAGGCCTTATTTCCTATCCACAAACAGATTCCTAATGAGAAGACTTCAAATTAGGCTCTGACTCAGCCTTGCTCCCACAAAGACCAAGGGTAATGCATAAAAGATAAAACCCTTTCATTGTTCTGTACCTGTTTCCATTATCCCTCCGCACATTCAGACAATTCACGCATTAACATCCACACACACTTGGCCAGCTTTTAGTTTTATTGACATGGCAGGCATGTTTAATTGACAAGAAAACCACAAAACAATGTTTAAGGGTTGTTTCTGAGGCTAAGCTGTACGGTTAAGCGGGATGGTCGATGCACAGCCCATGGAAACATTACGATTGAAAAAGATGGTTTGATTTACAGTAGGTTAGGATTGATCCCAGGGGAACCCCACAGGTCATAGCCATAGTCATAGACATACAGTAGTTACCAATTCCAAAAAAGTACTTTGTGTCCTACAGACAGTTCCAGAGATTCCCACCCAGTTTTCTAACCTTTCTATCTGACCATCACATGGTCAACTGTGTCAAAGACAGTGCTCAGGTCTAGCAGAACAAAAACAGATTTTTCACTTTGATCAGAGCTGTCTCAGTGCTGTTGTGGGGCCTAAAACCTGATTGAAAGGCATCAAAGAGGAGACAGTCAGTAAGGAAACAACCTTCTCTAAGGCTTTTCCCAAGAATGGCCAGTTTGATATGGGCCGATAGTTCTTCAGTATTGTGGCATCAGGACTGCTCTTCTTCAGAAAAGCATAATGACAGCAGTTTTAATTGCCTTTGGAAATGTTCCACTCTGAAGTGAGACGTTAACTAGATGAGTGAGTTGTGGCAGCATACTACTCAGCGGAGACTTGAGCAATCTAGTGGGTAACTCATCACATTATTAGACTCAGACAAGAGTGAGTCTATTTGAGTCTTTCAGACTATCAAACAGTTATCTCTTCCACGGTTTTGTCAATGACAGGTGGGAAATGTGCCAGCTCCAGGTTTCTAGCTGGCTGCAAAATGATTTGTTATTGTTAATTAAAGTTATTTGTGTTGTGGAGATGGTTGCATTTTCAAGTTTTCATGAAAGAATATTGCAAAGTGATTACACTTAGATGTAGAAAATAAGTTGTAAAGGCAGTGGAACTAGAGGGTTTGTTAATCTGTTAACTGTATCAAACTACACAAAAGTTGGTGATAATTTCAGAAAAACTACTTTCCCTTGTTCTACACAAGATTTGATTGAAAACATGTAGCTTTTAACTTTGATTGAACTTGGAACTTTGACTTGTTCAGCTTGCTGGCACTCCCTTTCTGTGCAGTGATAGACTCTTCCTTTCTCCATGACGCCCTTTGCCTACTTTTAACCATTCTAACCTTTACAGAAGCAATGGTATCCAAAAAATGACAACACCTGATGTGTATGAGCTCAACACATCATCTATCTTAGAAAAATGGGGCATTTTCAAACCTAATCCTTGCCATAACGTGTGTTGGTTTGGATGTATCAGACAGAAAACAGACAGATCAAGGAAAACACAGAAGCAATCAGATAAAAGCAACATCAAAAACATTCACATTTGAAATAGCAACACCCTTAGTAATGATCAAATCAAGAGTGTGTCCTCTGGTGTGGGTGGAATCAGTCGCATGCTGAGTTAGATCAAACATTTCAAGAACAGAGCTCTTCAGCAAGCTTGTAATTGGCTACATCCACATATACATTGCAGTCAAATCAATGCACACAACTGAAAGTCATTCAGTAAAATCATCAGTAAAAAACTCTGTGGTGGTTGGTAAATGGCAATATAAAGTATGAAAGTACACTGCCTGGCCAAAAAAAAGTCGCCACCTGGATTTAACTAAGCAAATAGGTACGAGGTTGCCGCAGTTGGTCATGTCTAGGTTTACCAACACTATGTGCTCAAAGAATGAGGTCAGCTGACTAACTGAATATACTGAATGAGCAGGTTATTCCATCAATGGAATTTTTCTTCCCTGATGGCACGGGCATATTCCAAGATGACAATGCCAGGATTCATCGGGATCAAATTGTGAAAGAGTGGTTCAGGGAGCATGAGACAGCATTTTCACACTTGGAGTCCAGACCTTAACCCCATTGAGAATCTTTAGGATTGTGCTGGAGAAGGCTTTGCGCAGCGGTCAGACTCTACCATCATCAATGCAAGATCTGGATCTAGATGGAAATAAATCTTGTGACACTGCAGAAGCTTATCGAAACAATGCCACAACAAATGCATGTCATAATCAAAAACGAAGCAAGTTTGCCAAGTAACTTTAAGTGGTTCTTACAGCCGTGCACTCACGGCGGCTGCTCACATAGTTTATCCGATGAGCCTTGCATGGCCACAACTGGCAGCTCCCCCGGGACAAAACTGTGGTTCTCCCAACCTCCGTAGACGCACAGCGGTTGCTGCGTGTGACTGACCAATCAGACAGCTTGAGAATTTAATGCATAAGTTGTTACCCAATGAAGATTTACCTTCCTCACAATTACAGATAATGTCAAGCTGTACTCATTTCATACTCATACTTGGCAAAAATGCATTATCCGTAGCAGATATTTGTCTTAAACGTCCCTATTAGCAACGCAAAGACCCTTAGTGTCCTGGACAAAAGCACTGACGCTGTTGGGAATAATAGCTACAAAATAAAAGCTGACCTTGGGGAGCTTTGGTTGGTGGAGTGGGATGAGCAGGGAGAGGGGCTTTTTTCTTTTTTGATCATAGAATTCTTGATCTTGCCCTGTATGGAGTCGGTCGGGAAATCTCATGGGTGATGGTGGAGACAGGAACAGTAGTGACGCATCATTGGAGGGTGTAGATGCAGCAGGAAGGTTTCAGGTCTGCGGTGAGGCCTGTGATGGTGGTGAGGGAGGAGCTGCTGCATAGAAAAGTTGCAGCTGTGGTTGCTGTGGCAAAATCATTTCTGGGTCTTCTCTCACTCTTCTTCTCGTCTCTCGGTGGCAGCACAAGATCTGGTCCTGACCCATTGTGATGCCTAAAAGCGTGGATGAGGTTATCTTACATGTTGTTTCACACAACTCCACCTCTGTTCCGGTGTGGGTCTTTGCCTTTAAACAGAGCCACTGTCCGGCAGAAGAGATTGAAATTCTCAATAAAGTGCAGTCATCTGGACTGCAAGCTGCTGTCCCGCTCGTTAATTAGCGTGAAAAGTGCTTGAGTGGCTTCTTTTTTGCTTCTAACACACACCAGCTGCAAAACTAGAAGAACAATTAGTTAGCCTATAGTTATGGGACCAAATGACCTCATGTGAATAAAAGGTAATTCAGTTAACTATATACAGTATTGATATTAAAAATGAGGAGGTGTCCAAATCATCACGCTTGTTAGTACTGACATACAGTATTTTGGTGAGTGCAATGATTCACTATTTTTTATGAACTAAACATTGTACAGTTCTCATCTGACATATTTTGTATGATGTGGCTGTAATTAAAGCATGCAATAATATTAACTTTAATTTTGACACCCTTGTCAGGTTTTTAGTCAGCAGGTTCGTAGAAGGTGAACCAATACAAAACTCAATTATTAAAAATGTAAATTAAAAAAAAGTGTCACTGCTTGTATACTGATGGGTAAATCATCTTTCTGCCGTAAGCGTCATATGATAAATGTATGTTCCCACCTTATCTCATGCATGTAAACCTTATGTAACAACAGAAGGCAAGTAATGAAGTCATTGACTTGCAGGTGCTGGTTTCATTTTTTTGTGGGTACATGCGTGTGGATAGAGATGTTGTATAACATTAGTAGTATGCAGTATGAACACAAATGTAAGTCTACGAAAAATACTGTATATAGGGAAAAACAGTTTGATAGCTACCATTGTGAACATGTGTGAACTTTAATTCCTGAGAGCCACCTGATGGTGCATAAAGGTAGATTTTTAGACAATATGCAAAATGAGTGTCGTCATGACTGTACACTACACATCTCAAGACAGATGGTGAGTAAATACCATTTTCACGAAAAGACATACATTTGCATGATCCTTAACTGTAAAATTTTATCCAACAACCCACGAAATGGCAATGCTTAAATAAAAGGTAATCTTGTGGTTCAATGATTAAACCATGACCTGCCTAATATGTAGTAGCCCCTTATCAGACAATGAAACATATTTAGGTCAATTACTGTGTGTCTGTAAAGCGACCCCCCTATTGTGTTCCCACTCCAGGCTGGGGTAAACTCTTGTTACCTGCAACTGCAAACAGAATATGCAGTAAAAAATGAATGAGTTACTTACTCAATTTGTGGCCAAATGGATGTAAAATGCTAAATCCCTAACAAGAACAATCATTAGAAGCAGGTTTCTTAGACAATGCATCAAAGTGGTTTTCTACCTTGTTGTTTTCATTGTGGGTATTTACCTGTCTTTTTACACACCTTATGTAACGATACAGAGTCAGCGTTTTGTATCAAATTTATGGTCCTCTCTCACACTAAATGTGATTATCAGTGCATAGCCCCTTCAATTACCAGGCATTAATGGTTTGGTTTGTCGACTTCCATATACACATACTGTATATATTTTGTTGAGTGTACATCATTGCTGGATATTTGTGTTACATTCAGTCCTCCACTTTGTTCACATGAAAGCTAACCAGGAGGTCTGCCTCACTCAAACAGGATTGGGTGGCCTCTGTCTGTCATCATCCTCTCACTGTCTTCTCGGGTTTCAACCCACTGACTGGCTACATTTTCCGGCTCTGTGGTGGTCTACGCATTGGGAATACAAGCTGAAGAATCTATCATCGGCCTCACCACTCTCATATCATATTGCAGGCTGGTGTCCAGTTAAGGGCAAGCCACAGCCACAGCCACAGCCACAATCCCCCATTCCATAACTCATCGTGTAGGTTCAGTTTTCAGTCATCTGTGTGCTCCGTGCTAATATTGAGCATTTACTACAAGGCATCAATATGTGCATCACGTGTATTTAACATTGCTCCAGTGGCTGCGTGACATTTATCTGGCTTTTACAGATCGAATGCATTACTTGCACTATAATTAGAATTTCTAATTGTCTCACCCCATTTCCCTGTGGACTGCCGTCAAGATATTCTGTACAAGGTGCACTAATCTTTGATTTTGCTGCCCTAGTTTTTTGTCTGCCAGGTTAATATCTCAGTGCTCTATTTATATTTGTATTCGTATAACAACATTGTTGTTCTTGGAGGAAGCCTTTGTCTACATCAGGAATTCTTGAACAAGGGAACCGTTGCAGGAAGGAAAGTTTTCCAAAGTCCCCATAAAATCTCAGGTCGATTTGAAGACAAAAAATGCTACTGGATTGCTTGTAGATACCACGAGAATCTGGGGCACATTAAAGTTTTTGTTATTTTGTAAAAAAAAAAAATAATAATAATAATAAGTGCTTTAAAAAATGTGATACATATTTTTTCTCATTACATCTCTTGTTTTCCCAAATATGCTTTTTAAAATGTATTTATTTTTATGTAATTTATGTCATTTACATACAGCTAATATCTCATTATAGTGATGAATCAAGGCTGTAATGCACGACCAGTCAGCTGTGGTTGGTTTTTCAAGCTTCCCATTGGCTCAAAATGACATGGCATGACTGCAAATGAAATTGCTTTGAAGTGGACAGACATTTTTTTTAATTCTACTCATGTGGTTGGACATTTTTTTAACACCAGAGTGTGGGAGTGTTACACTTTTGAAAATATTTTATTATTATTTACAGTATATGGTCTCAAACTGACTGTGATGCATGAATTTGTGTGAAGTAGTATTCCTTAATTTTATAGTTACAGCATAAAAAACCTGTTTACCATCTTCTAAATATGTGTTTTAATTTTATTAAAGCCCTCTAGACATGAAATAACACTCCAATAGTCATCTTTACAGTCAACATGTATATAAATCTCCATTGGCCCCCATTTGAGAATCCCCGTCCACACTATGCCTTCCTTGAATCAACTCACAAACATCGCTGTGTCTCACCCAGATTACTTTGTCATAGGCTTTGACATTGATTAGCAAACCTTTACATTCAATTTATCGCTCGAAGCAAAGTCCAAGATATCGGATCACACAAAAACTTTTAATAAAATTATTAGTGGGGGAAAGTGGATGTGCTGTAAACATGCAGCTGCTTACAACTTATTAGTTAAAAGGGGCAAAAAACATGAATGTATTTTGTGTTTTACAATTAAAATTGGGTTTATTTTTTTAGTGTAGCTATGCAAGATCATGCTTGTTTACTCAAGTAACCGCTGCACCCCAGGAGCCGTTTTTCAAAAGGGAACATCAAAGATAAACAAGCAATTCATGACGAATGCATGTGTCCTTTGAGAGGAGGAGTGTGGTGCTGCTACCTAATGTGCTTTATTTACTGCAGCAAGAAGGAGCACTAAGGAGCTTTTTGAGAGAGGAAGGCGATATCTGCAGGAGGAAGTAATGCAAAGTGTGAAAACCATCACTGGTAGGCAGTTAGGCCGTTAGATATCGTCTTCAAAATTAAAGAGACATAAATTATTTTTAATCCAGAAAGCGTCAGTCATCTGTCAAATCAAGGTTATGCGACGTGTTACTGTTGACTTGACGGAAAGCGAGGCAAGGTGGGATTTGTTGATTCCTCATACACATGCAGTATCTGCTTTACATAAAGCATAGACATCCATAGGGTTCATGAAAAGACATTTTTAGACATTATGATGGACGATAAAATGAACTAGACCAAATCACAACCTAAACATACAACATGAACTGCCCTGAAGCCATACTGGAATTATTGTGTTGAGATATGGGTTCAATACTAGCTCTAAAAAGTACATTTCATTTGCCCACTATGAAGCACGCTGAAAATAATTTTTGAAGCGATGAATGACGCAGCTACTGATTACAATGGGGAGAATAAAACGTGATGAGATTATTAGTTTGAATATTATTAATTTGACTAATAATTAGTCTTGCTTAGCATTAAACAAATGCTGGCATTACCATAACTATAAATGTAAAAAGAGCACGTTTTCTCCCTTCGAAAATAATAAAAGCAGACAATTCAAATTATAACCACATTCCAACAATGATGATTTCTTAAAATGAAACAAAAAACATCATATTTTAAAACAAAAGTAAAAATATTACTTGTAAAAACATTTTTACATAAATCAGAGCAAGTTACAGTGTGCATGATGTTATTGCAGTCTTTGAATTTCAGTCTGCCTATTTAATGTCCTTTTTGGTGTATTATCTTAAACTTAAAGACCGGTTCAAGCTTGGCCTTGGAGATTCCATTGTATACCCAGAGCTAATAAACACGCTTAATGTTTAGTGAGCACATAAAGATAAGCTTAAATCTGCAGTGCAAAAGTGACAATTGACGCTAAAGCAAATGCATTTGAAACCCACAGGGAAAAGTAAATTTGGCATAGACTGGTGCATTCTCTGCATTGCACAGTGCACTGAACATTCACCACTATCTCTAAGATGTGAAAGAGCGGTAGAGGCGAAAACACCCTTCAAAGGAAAAGAGACGATCAAGGATACATGAACAGAAAATACACAGAAAATAAAACCTCAGACTCTGTAAAGATCGATGTAGGTCATGCATCGGACATCATGCTGTGCAAAGAAAATTGAATCACTTTAAACACAATAGATGTTTCGAGGCCAAAAACAACAAGGAAAATAAAGCTTCACACAAACACTAGACTACTATGAGGATCCATGCATACTTTATAACACTCTATAACTGAACATATGTACAGTATGTCTGAGTGCAATAGTGTTTTTCTGTCCACAGAGTTTTTACGCTAATGTTGTCACAATGTTTTTTTAAAAACTTTAAACTTTGCAAGCAAAAAGTTCACCTATTAAAATGTCAAATGTCAAAACAAAAACAAAACATGCCAGTATTTGGATCATCATTTATTAGGGGTTCCTCAAGATCTGGCAATATTAAAACATGACAAGATTCCTCATAACAATTAATGAAAATAAACAACTCATTTTGGCTGCTTCAATATATGTGCATGCGAGAACATAAAGTATACTGTATATAGTAGTTGCCTCACCACTCCGGAAAATGACACTTAAGATTGTGTGCCTGGAAAGTTATTTATTATTAATCATTCACAAAATGAAAGAAATGCCTCTCTCTGCAAACACATTCTAGTATAGCACTAATAGAATGGCAACAAACATCACTAATTGACAAAACAATGACTTTAATTCAGCGCAAGCGTTATCAACTGCCTGTGATGAGTCAAGTAATGTAAACGATATTGAGCCGACAGCACTGCAGGTATGTGAACTCTGATAGGCTTGCCTATGTTACAGTTGGCAACGTCTTGTTTTCATTATACACAAATACTGGCATAGGAATACATAGTTCAGTGTTTAAATATTTTCAAGTAGGCCTTGAAAATGACATTCACTTTGCCCGCCTGTTAGTTGAATTGCAACAAGCAGCATTTTATGCAAAGTTTATAAGCTTTATAATGTTTTCTAGCTTCAAACTATTTTTCTTTGCCGGAAGAGGAGGCAAATTTTCTCTTTTGATGATAAAAGCAAATCAACCAACAGCGACACACTGTGAAGTGACATGAATAACAATAGCATCAAATTCAAAGGAGATATAGAATAAATAAAGGTGGAAACTTTCTATGTGCAACTCAAATAGAGGTTCACTTTTGTCATGTTGTGTCCTGTGATTGACTCACCCACTCACCCAAGGTCAGCTGGGATAGCCTTTGTTAGCTATTTGTTAGTTATCTCAAAAAACAATATTTGTCCACTTAACTGTATTTTTAATTATTTTCTG
Organism: Oostethus manadensis; assembly: GCA_024372805.1. Classification (NCBI taxonomy): domain Eukaryota; kingdom Metazoa; phylum Chordata; class Actinopteri; order Syngnathiformes; family Syngnathidae; genus Oostethus; species Oostethus manadensis. The sequence goes on from QODF01000040.1 coordinate 3,831,822, forward strand.
TATGCGTCTAATTGTTTTTAACATTTTCTTTAGTAAAAATTGTTGAATTTGCACATTTCCTGATCAAGCGCAGCTGCCGCAAGCGTGCCTGCCTACCAATCTACCATCTATGTGCACACTGCATGTCGCGAATATACATTTATTATACACCATAACTGCTATAGGTTACCTTTTTTGTTACAGCTTTCTACAGGACAATAAAATGCATAGAAATGTTACGTGGAAGGCACTTGCTGTACTGCTGCATCCTGAAAAGGTCAGGCATGCATGAGCTTCAAAGTGCTTGTCATTGCCGTTCTTCCATACAAAAAGCCATTGTTAGTTTTTTGGGAGGGGGGGTTTGACAGCAGCAGCACTAACTATCAGAAAATTAAATGTATTCAAGATATTTTTTATGTTTTGGTGAATTAATGACTGGATATGATAAAACCCAGCTCACCAGGTGGCGATCAGAATCTTTACAACAAAGTAGTAAAACTTTTCCTGCAGAAGGAAAGGCTAAATATTCTTCATATACAGATAACATATAATAATACAAAGGTTTTCCAGTTGATAAAAAGTTATATAAATCACAAAATTAAGTATCGGATTTAAAGAAATTTTTAAGCAAAAGTGAATTATCTTCTTCTCGTGAGTCAGTGCCTCCCCAGGCATGAGCCTCACCGCACGCCACTGATGTTGCCATTTTAGCTGGCAAAAGCATGTTATTAATAATAATAATGCAAACTAAATGTAAGCTTGTGTTAGTAATGTGGCCGACCTCCAGTTCGTAATACTTGCATCCCAAGCTGGCTCATTTTCAACAGCCATGAATGTAAAAGCACTCCACCATTTCTTCTTCTTCTATTTCTTTTCAGTGCTCTGTATTACCTTTCAACTCGCCGGTGCCATGACAACAACCTTGGGTGAGTTGACTGTATACAGCTGAAATTAAAAGTAGGTTCCATAGCACATCTGAACATTGGCGCCCCATTTCAGTGGAAACTTAAGTGACCCATTGCACACAATTGTACAAACCATCAATAATATACAAAAACTTCCGTATAATAATTATTAAATCCATCTAAAACAAGAAACCCAGTCAATCCTGTACCTTCAAATACATTGTCTCCTAACAACTACAAACTACAAACCTCTATGCTACAACACAAATTTTTCTAATGTTTTTATCTATTAACATGACACAAACAGTTAAAAAAAAACTCAAATGCATCTCTCTCAGACTATCGTATACACGGTATAAACTCACTTACTTATTCATATACAGTAACTCAATCCCAATGATGGACAACTCCATGCTTGTCTCCTTTGTTTGTGTCAGAAGAGGATCAATAAGGGTGTTGTTGTTCATGTAATGATGCATTGAAGGACATGATCAAATTAAATTAATGTTGCTCAAAAAGGAGTGGGAATAAGACAATTTAAGTTGTATTACCAAGATTAAGATGGCCTGTGACGTGAATCTGAAATCTGACTAGTCAAAGAAACAGCCATATTCCTAATAGTGTATGTTACATTAGCCAGCACTACTGATTCCGAAGGCCCCGGGCAGATTACATTGACATGGCTACACATAGAAGCTAATATCTTATTGGACTAACAAATCTACACATACAGTCACGTATTAGAAGCAGTGTAACCAGGAGACACACTATGAAATAAAGCTAATAGACTGTTGGGAATAAATTAATACAACTTCATGGAACAAATACTAGAATGGAAGTGATAACCGTAGGACAGAGTTCTGATAGTGTTTAGACCAGAAGAGACGGCCTTGTTAGCCCTGACTGCGCACCACTGAGTAAATTATTGATCTGTCTATTTTACACAGTTTTCATTATAAATGTTGCACATTGGCAGATATGGAAAGCGACATGTGATCATTTTTGTTGTGAAATCGTGCAATACTGATAACTAATATGGGCCCAGTATCTCTGGATTTGTTAGACTGGAATAGTCATTAAGAAGGGTGACCACAGGGTGTGTTCCAGCTAAAGGGGGATCACACTCCTCAGCCTCCCAGGGAAAGTCTATTCCCGAGTACAGCAAAGAAGGTTAAGATGTGGCTGTGGAGCACTGGACCAATGATACACCCTTTTTTTTTTTTGTCTTGTCCAGCATCATAATAGCTGAATGGGAGTCAAGTTGCCTTTAAGTGCTGAGCAAAATTGCTTTGCCAAAGGAGACTTCATAATCCAAATGAGTCTCCCTTGACATTTGACTGCGTTTATTATGAATTTTGTTGAACCACATTTCGTTGCTGGACCTGACCTGAAAAGGGAAGGGTGGGGGGATTTAAGAAAGGGCGCAGAAGAACCTCACAGACATTTTTCAAACAATATTATAAACAACCATGATAATCACAATTTCAACAACAACCAGAACAGTCACAGAGCAAAATGAGCCAAAATACAGGAAAAGAAAGAAAAAAAACACAAAATAAATAATTATATATATATATATATATATATATATATATAAATATATATACACACACACACACATATATATATATATATATACATACACTCACATATACTGTATACATACACATATGTATATGCATACATATTCATACACGCATACATACACATACTGTGCACATACACATATCCATGCAGTACATACATACATACACACACATACAGTGTGCATATATATGTATACACATACATACATATTTACTAATAATGATAAACATACAAGAAAAACTACGAGAAAAGAAACAGAACCTCTTGAACAATGACCATCCAGATGACATGTGCAACAAATCTACATTAAATCTACATTACTCTGCAGTGACAGGATAACTGCATCAGAGTGAAACAGAGAATGAGAAGATGTTCGTGGTGAACACAGCCATGCATCCCAAACCACACTCTCTCCAAAAGCAAGGGTCCGACTAGGAAGACGCCGGAGTACGGCCCCGCTGCAGGCTTTCCACAGACGAGACGGTCCGACTCCGCCCCCCCCAAGAGGCAACGGCGAGTCCACTCCGTAGAGGTCAAGGGAGACCCGGACGGACGCCACTCGGCAGTCGAGCAGGGGCCACAGGGGGGCACAGACGCCAACTGCCGGAACACCCGCCGGGGGCCGGCCAGCTACGGGCAAGCAGGGCATCCGCCTCCGAGCCCCCGGGCCCAGAAGCCACCCACCCCCCAAAGCAGGGGCCACATTCAACACCCTTTTAAGGGAGGTGCTTGGGAGTTTGTTTAACTGGTACACGGTACTTTGTGGACCTGTGGTGTTCTGTGGAGGTATGCTCCAGAAGTACGGAGTTCGGCACTACTAAGTGCCATACAGACCTTGTACAAACAGAGTAGAAACCTGGTTCAGGCCTTTTCACAGTGAATGGTGGCCTCCAGCAAGATCCTTGGTCACCGATTCTGTTTGGAATTTTCTCTGCTATTTCCATATGATGCAGCTGTGTCCTTTTATTGTATATAACTGGGGAAGTTCGCAGCTGAGTGTGAAGTTTCTGGGATGGGACTCGCCTTGAAATCTCAGGTAACGGGTGGATTACACCCTCCTGATTTAGAGTGAGGTCTTGCCTCTTCTGAGCAGTTCGAGTATCACAGGGTTTTGTTTACAAGTAAGGAAGGCTGGAGTGTGAGATTGATAGATGGCTCCTAGTCACTGAACGTCTGCTTTGGGTGACAGAAATAGCAACATCGCAGATACAAGTGGCCAAAATGAGTTTTCTCTGCAAAGTGGCTGGAATCATCCTTGGGTGCATCTAGACCAGGTGCCTACCTGGTGAGGTGTTATGGGCATGCCCAACCGGGAGGAGGGATTATGACTCTTAGCAGGTTTGGGAACACCTTAGTGTCCCCCTGGTGAAACTGGAGGCTGGGAAGAGTGAACTTGCGTACCAAGACTGACGCCTCTATGATATATCCCGGTATTAAACAAAACTAGAGAGTCTGTAATAAATTTGTTCAGTTTGTGTTGCGACATTATCTTCTTGTGAAGCTGATATGGCAAACTCATTTAGAGGCCAAAAATAACAAGCACTAATCAAAAAGTGCACCTACATACTGTATATTCTAAGAGTCCCCTATCAACATTTTGGCACAGCGGGTGGGAGAGTTTTACAGGATGCATTCTCTCTATGCAGGATGCATTCTCTCTAACAGTGTCCAGATTTGGAAACATGTGCAAGACAAGGCGGCTGGTTGGCTGTGTGCCATCACTGAAGCACATACAGGAAGCTACAGGGGAGGGAAATAAATACAAAGCATCCTTCCCTCTCTGACTGTCTGAGAACAGCAGGCCCCTGTTGACAATATCAACCTTTTAGATGTACACCGTGACAAGTTCAATGCAAAAATATGCTTTTAGCTGTGATGTCTAGCTTGTCTCACACATCTGAGAAATATTGTAATGAATTAGTCAAAAACGCTTTTTTCAAAGGTTATATTGAAATCTTGATCTGTCGTTAACTCCCCTTCAAGGTTCACCACATTGTTTTGCTGTTGCAGAATTGGGCCACTAATCTGGGACTCGTGTGATTAGACTGTAATTCTGGCCGCCCTCACAGCGCCACATGGCATTTGACTCGGACAAATAAAAAGGAACAGTGTGACATTTTCCCAACACTCACTAATGATTCTTTTTCTCGATCGCCGTCAATCCCTCAAGGATAGGAGTGCAAAGTGTAGATTGTTTCTTCATCGGTTCACCGAGCACGTTCTCTGTGCCAGAATGGCGGAAGATTACATCTCTGTCTCTTTTACACACTATGAACACAATCATGCTGCACGACCCAAACATTTATATGCCCCTCATTTGACAGTTGATGTATTTACAGTTTTTTAAAGAAAGTCAGTCTAGGAGTGATGTCACTTTGTGACTGTCTAGAGTGGGGATAAACTAGCCACGTGTAAATTGTGAATTAGTTTTTATTCTTATATTAGGTCCTAATAATAATAATTAAAACTGTGTACCATTTTCACATACTTAATATTATTTCGTCCTCTGTTTATTCAGTTGTTTATTTGCAATGTTTTACCGCATTGTCACATTACCTTATAATTTTCCTGTAGGTACCGAAGGGTACATTAGGAATACAGGAAGTGACCAAATGTATTAAAATTGATGTGAAACATATGAGGGGTAAGATTAAATGAGATTTGCTTCTTCCTACTCCTACATGTGGAACTGTGAATTGTATAATGTCATATATTTCAATTTAACCTGTATGCATGTTCAAATAAATTAAATCATTACCAATCGCATGGTTGTATATTAACTTGGTTATACGGTAATGCATCAATATACTTCAAAGTAGCCGCTCACTACATTGCGGTTCGAACATTACTCTCGCGAAATGAAAAAAAAACATATACATATACTGTACATCAGGACAGAGAAGACCTTTCTCCAAGAAGCGTCTACAGAATCCGGTGTGGTTTACGTGTTGCCATTCCAGTAACGATTTACTATAATGTATTACTTGTGTTCTCCTAGTCGCAAGTTTGGAGGCCAGATTAAATGTCGACGCTAAAGCTACCACAGCTAAACATCAGTCAGCTCCTCGAGGAGAAAAGAAAGCCTTTGTAAAAAGAGATCTGAAGCTTGTTACCACAAGTCATCTGTGTACTAGAATGGGTAGCAAGAAGAGGAAAAAGATGATGTATTTAATTTGAGGTATGTGCTGACTCACAGCACTATGGTGCATTTAAAGATAAGTGCAAAATCTCAACGCCTGTATTATAACATATTCCTTTATTATTACCACTGCTGGTGAATGAAATCTTCACCAACAATCCACCAATTTGTTTTTAATTTATAAGTTACTTACAGCAGAAATAATAGTGATGTAATTTTGTTTTCAAGAAAAAACTTTACACAGTTAACGCTATTAGTTTGACTGCTTCACTGTATCTTAGTAGTTTTTCAGTAATAAATTAATAAATCATGCTGTTATGTGATCGAATACAGCCTGATATTTGTTTAAAATGCATATTTAAGCAACTTTGAAGTATATTTTTCATTGACTTTCAAGCATAAAAATGAATAAATACCACGTCACGTCTGTGTGGTTGTACTTATTATTATTGGTTTTGTCCTGTTTCTTTTATTTCAGACCCGTGCTCTCTGGCTAGAGGCAGCGCCGGCAGGGACACCTGCAACTGATTGCGGCGGGACTCTTTTAAGATGATTCTCCACAGCTGGGAGACGTTGGTGAATTCCTGCTCGTCTCCCACAGCACGCTTCACAGTACACCTCTCTTGTGTTATGCTCCTTGTGCTGTCTATTGCTGCCCATACCCTTTTGCTATTTTTCAGCTGTCTTTGAACTTGGGTGCTCCTAAAGTACGCCTGGTGGGCTCCACCCTCCAGCTTCTCATTTGATCTGTTTCTAATCTAACGACTTCCCCTCATGGTGTGCACTTCTGCCACTTTGCCTTTTGTTGGAGTTTTTGTACTGAATAAATGTACGTTTTGTCACCCCACCTGACACTGCATCTAGGATCCAGTCACAAAATGGCGCAAAAATACAAACAAGACATTCACAAGATGCATTCAAAGATCTTGACATGTACCAGAGGTGTGGACTCAAGTCACGCAACTTGTACTAGAGCAGTGGTTTTCAAACTGGGGGGCGTGCCAGGTGTTATGGCAGGGGGGGGCGCAGGGCTGCCACGAACACTTATTACCATATTTTCCGGGCGAGGGGCGCTGAAAACCATTTCATCTCCAAAAGAGGGCATGGCTAAAATACTTTGGGAACCACTGGACTAAAGTCCGACTAGAGTCACAATTTTGAGGACTTTGGACTTGACTTGACAATTTCAAAGACCTGCAACTCAACTTGAACTCTGATATCAGTGACTTTAGTCTGATGACGTGAATACTTGAAATTTTCAGTGAATGTGCTTAATAAAATGTATCCCCTTTCAAAGTCTTCAACATACATGATCGTTATGTTATTTCCAGTAAGACAACACGTTTTTCCCACAAAATCTGCAGTGCATCAGCGTCTAGTCAGGTTTAAGAGCAAACAATGATTTTGCAAATTACATTTATATGCACTGACTAATTAATGAATGCTATGTCAGCACTCTTTTTCTGTGAATGAAGTCTTGTCATACGGGTCTTATTTTATTTTAAAACATAAAACAATTGAAAAATCATTCATTGTATTTCATTTTTGTCAGTTATCTTACTGTAATATTTGGTAGGACCAATTTGAATTATATCATAATAAAACTCAAGTCGGATTTATGTCTTAGATGGGTTATTTTCTCTCAATGTGTGTTTAGGGTAATACAAGTGTAAAAAAGACTCATAATGTTAAAAAACGCATTTACAAAGTCATAAACAGGTTTTCTATACTCCTTTTACAAATAAGAAATCATACTTTGCATGAATTCACTTATCACGGTCAGGTCTGGAACCAATTAATTGCGATAAATAAGGGATCACTGTAAATGTAATCTAACACTAACCTCGCGTTCTTTATGACATTCGCAGAGGAAAGAAATCCAGAGAAGCAGAAGAGATCCAGACCTCAGTCACACTTGCAAATCTGGGAGTGAAAGGATCATAACAGTATGTTACCTAATAGCCGACTAAAGACCAAAGAACGGCTCTTTTTTTCCGCAAATATATTATTTTCGGACAAAACAGTGAATTTGAAAGGGCATAAAATAGAACTTCATTAAATTGGTTTCCTGACAATACTGCTCTGCACAACTACAATTCCCAATACCACCAATCATATTTATCAAGTCAGCAAATAATTGCTTTTTAAATGTTATTGATTGTTAATTGAATAGAAGTTAATTGGTTTCATTCATTAGTGTGCGTGTTGAGTGGACAAAGTCTACTGCTTACGTCAGAACAGCAGCAATTAAGGGTGTCTGGAATAATGCAAATATTTATTCATTTGTTTTTTTTTATAATACTGATTGCATTAGACTACATTTATAAATCATAAAACACAGTTCAAGATTCCATCTAGTTCGGGACTGAACTTCATCATTTAGCAGCTTATGCCCCGTCAACAAGAAGCTATGAACATGGCCTACTCATAGCCTGGAATGTCATCATTACTTTTACAAATTGGTGGGAGAAATTGTCCAACATACAGTAGTATACTATGTTTTCTCCAAAGCGTGTAGATCTCTATTTTAAAGTCAATACTCCTATTTTTGTGCTGTACTTTGCATTTCCAGTACATTAGTTTGAGTCACTGAGTCTAAGTGACAAGTCAACAAATTTGCGCCTTTATTTCCCCCTATGGTAGTGTGGTCTTGCATGAAAAATGCGTGTAATGAGCAAACAAGCCTTCAGCCATGCACACCTTCTGCTTCACATTAAACAGGCAGTATGCAATATGCTCTGTGGGGTGAGTGGAGTATACTGAACCAGCAGAGGTGAAAGGGAGAGATGTGTGAAATCAGTTCATACATTGACTTTGGACACAAGCTGGATGAACATTAGACTATTCGACAAATCGTATGGAAATCTCAAGTGATCAAGTGTGTACCATTCTGACTACATGGGTGTGCCCATGGCTGCTGCTGAATAAGGGTGTCTAGGAATAGCTGACTCTTCATTGAGTCAACAAGGAGGAGTCTGATTTGACTATCAATCTTGCCGCCGAATCATATGAAAATGTCACGTCATCAAGATTGTACAATTCTGACTACATGGGGGGTGAACCACGGTTGCTGCTGAACATACATTTTTGTTTTAGTAAAAAAATTAGCTTAATTTGTGATTGAAAATGTTTCATTTTAAACAGAAGAACTCTGCTAAAATACTCTATAAAACCATACTAAATAAAACCACCCGCTGCAGTTGCACAATCCAAAGGAGCTGAGGTGAGCACTGGGATGACCTTCAACATCTGCAAACTAATTGGCTCGTAATAGCTACAAATAAAAATCAATGCGTGGCAGTGTTTTGAAAAGGTTAGAGATGAGCACAAGAAAGTAAAGTGCAGCTTATGTCAGCAGCTTCTGACAATCAACATGATGTATCATTTCAAACGGGTAAGACTCTTACACCGACTTAATATTCTGTCCAGACTGTGGGTTTTAACTCAATAAATTGTTGCACACCTCTCGTGTTTAATTGTTCTTTGATGATTAGTTGACTACAGGCAAACTTTACCAGACTATCAGATTTGACTATAAAAATCCTTCGTCAAAGACAGCCCTATTAAAACTGTCCAACTAACAGTGCATTTGCATCCTGGATGCTTGTGTTTATGAGAGATTGCTTTCCCAAGAGAGGGCACATCTGCTCAGAGATTACACTTAATAACAGCCCATTCAATCTGGGGCTAACATGTGCATTGCCTGTTATTAACTAAAGAGGGAGGGGAAGAGAGCGATGCAGAAATACTCTGAAACATTGTTGAAGTTATTTAGACTTGTATTAATTTTATTTTATTTTGGAAGTCAATTGTTTCTTTAAATTGCCACTCCTTTTGACCTACTTTTTGTTTTGTTTTTTTTGTTCTTTTTGCAGTGTGTTTCACCTTCTTCTGCCTGACCCCTTCTTTGTTTCTTGCAAAGCCCTATTCACATACTGATCAATGAATTATTGTCTTTTGCTCACACTACAGCACCTACATTGTGGAGTTCAGCCCACGACCACATTACCAATCCATGACAGAAAAGGTTGTCTGTTAAGTTAAATAATATGCTTCATCTGTGCTGTAAATTGTTGCAAACCCACATTAATTAAACTCAGAAAAGTGCAGACTCTGACAACAACCACTCCTACAGTGCATTAGCACCAAATTTTACAATCAGTCCCACTAAAATTCATGAATTATTTGCTGAGAAATTCAAATCATATAATGTTCACAAAAGGGAAAAAAAATCCTCACTTCATCACTATCACTTGTGTCCAGTCGGCACCAAAATGAGAGGGTTTTCAAGGTCCAATAAACATGAAAACTTGGTGGAGAGAATAAAAAATGGACAGCATTACTAATTATTATGCCGCTGCATTGCTACATTAAACAAGCACCCCCACAAAAAAAAATATAAGCACAAAAACAGGCTGACATTCTTAGTAGAGTTCACAAAGGAAAAACAGACAAAAATGTGTGCATTGCATCAAAGAAACACTGCATTTATTCCAAAGAATTCTGTATCACACACTTCCACACTGCTGTAATGCATATCTGTTATTGTCAATCAACCCGAAGGCTTGTGGAAAGTGTAAACAACGTCACAGCAGGTTACCAGCATTTCACCACAATGCAGTCCCTCTGTGGATTAAACTAGGCATCTGGAGGACGGAGAGAACACATCAAAAGGTCACCAAAATTACAGACGCCTCGAAGTTGTCCCAAGAGGAGCTTGGTTGTTTCAAATCCTGCATGAACTAAGACATGTTCACCTCTCCTATCAGGCCAACCTGGAGATTTAACACTTCAATAAAAATGTCCATACATCATGAGTGTGCTCTTCAGCATAGGATGCAGGGTAACAAGATGTCACACAAAGATCTCAATGAGTCATAGGGGACTGAAAATCACATTTCAGTCACCTTAGCTGCAAGTGAGCAAATACAACCAGAGGTTAAAAGGCCCCACCCATATATAGTCACTCATTCGTACATGTAAACATACATTATCATATTAAAGTAAACATGAATAATTTATATATACACACACACACACACACACACACACACACACACACACATATATATATATATATATATATACATATTATATGAATACATATAATATATGTATTTTTTACATGAAGTTGAAATTATGATATTGTTCTTCCCAAATTTCTGCAGGAAACTTTCTTTCTAATATTTTCTAATTGTGGTTACAGAATTGCATTGCATGATGATGCGACAGTTCTAGATTTAAAGTTTGAGACATTCACAACCCCTCAGATTTCTCAGAAAATAGGTAATGTTTTCCAGAAAAACCCATCTCATTCAGATGAAAGCAATAGCCAGTGTTTTTTCAGGGATTAATGTGCCTGAGATAATTCAAACCAGTAACAGCCCATTGTTGTCAAGTCTGGTGCTTGTTCGTCTCACTGCGCATTACAGCAACATTACTGACACCTAGGCTACGTTCACACAGCAGGTCAATTCCAATGTTTTGTTCAGGCCTTGTTTGTATGTAGATATAAATCAAATATGTATCTGATCTATTGCAGTCTGAATGGTCAGGTTGCATATATCCCACCTATACATCAAGTGGTTTAAGTGTGGTTTACTGTGTAAGACTTGGATAAAAGTACTCACCGATGTAGGCAAACCCATCCAGCAAAAATGATTTTTAAAAACGTTGAAAAGACATCATTACTCTACGTTGCAATAAGGTATAGAAATGGTTAAAAAGTGAAAACTAAAAAGACGTCTCCATAAAGACGTCCCAAAAACGTTTTCTAAATTTAGTTGAAAGTCATCTATTTTTGTTCTTTATTTGGACCAAACCAGTCGGACTAAATTCAGCCCAATTTTTTAGGTCCATGTCTGGGCTAAATCAAGGCAAAGACGGACCCACCAGATTTAGCACAAAAAACAACATCCAAATGATGTCATTGACATCAAATGACAACATCCAAATGAGTGTTGGATGGGAAAGTTCTCCTTGTCAATAGAAAATAATTTTTAAAATGTGTCTGTGAAGCGGCTAACGGCATTGTCCCACCACTCTTGCCAAACACATGCTCCTTGGAACAGACGTTGCAAGCCCTCTTTCTTCTTAATCTCCTCCACGGAATCATTTTGTTAAGAAAATAGTGACGTCCATTGCACAAATTGCCACAAATACGGACTTTGCGGGGAATTCTTGTTAGCTTCACACAGATGTCTTCTGTCACAGTACTTTGAGGTAACTCCAGACTGGCTTTTGATCATTATCGAGCTGATCATTGGCTGAGCCTTTGTCATTCTGGCTATTCTTTGATCAATTTTGATAGTTGTCTTCCATTTTCTGCCAAATGTCTCTGGTTTGGCTCTCTAGTTTAAGGCATTGGAAATCCTTTTAGCTGAACAGTCAAAACGTTGTTTTATCTCTCCAGTCAAATTTTGGTCCAAGCAAACTGTTCTTCTGAGCAATGTTTCGAACGACCCATTTTCCTCAGACTTTCAAAGAGAAACGCATCTTCAACAAGTGCTGATTTCATCCTTAAATAAGGGACCTGATTCAGAATTGATCCTTGATCAATGATTGAATGCCACACTGCTATTTTTTTAACACACCCCTTTCAACTAATTGCCCAACTGCACAGCCTTAGGAGCGTGCATATAAGGAATGCTGGGTCTTGTATGTTTTCCGAGAATCTACTGCACCTATTGGTAACTTGTTTGCCATGCAGCAATAAAAATATACAAATAATAGCGATTAATCGGGTTAGTCACATTGGACTGCTATTATTTTGAACACTACTGTAGAACTATTTGACTAAAATATTTTCTCCGGGTTTTATTGTGATTGTAATGATGATGAAAAACGTAAAGGAAGACGTCACAAACTCGTTCAATGAGCTTGTAAATTTGGTATTGGCAATACTTGCCCTGTGCAGTCGATCCACACTTTTTGCGGGCGTTACAATCCGGGATCACCAGAATGAAAAACATTGTAATTGAGATGTCAATAAAAAGGCCTCCCTCTCCACAACTCCGTGCTAGCTTGATGTTGACGTTCTCCAATTTTGGATCAACGTTTGCAATAAAAGTAGCAGCTCCAGGATCAGCTCTAGAACCCGCCCCCTTCCTTTTTTCTGTCTCACACACTATTAAACATATTTTAATGTATCCAATGTCTAGGTACTCATGATGAAAACTGCGTAGAAGTTTTATGTAAATTGTAAATATGTAGCGATTGTGTGTGTTTTTTTTTTTTTTAAGTATGCAAATATTAAAGCTTTTACATCAGTCAAATCCATTTTTCATCGGAATACTGAGTACGTCTGAAAACATGCAGGTTGATAGGAATTGAGCTGTGTGACGTGGGTAATGTGTGTCATGTGACAGTGGTACATTGACCCAGTTTCGGAGGAGGCGCGCTGCCTGCTGGTTTGTTTGAATGAGCGGCGCGCGCGGTGCTGATGTGCAGGACGCGCACTCGACCCGCACACCGGGACCCGCTCACCACTACCCCACCATCACAATGCCCGAAACCACGCTTCTATCCCCGCAATGAATTCTGACAACGGAACCAGAGCGGAGAGAAGCACCGAACGTGAGATATTTGCGTTTGGTACCTACAAACTTCTCGCCTTCACCATCGGAACCATTGGAGTGTTTGGCTTTTGCAACAACGTCGTTGTCATCATACTTTACTGCAAATTCAAGAGACTCAGAACGCCCACGAATTTATTGCTGGTCAATATAAGTTTGAGCGATTTGCTGGTTTCGGTCATTGGCATAAACTTTACGTTCGTTTCGTGCGTCAAAGGTGAGTGGATTTGGAGCCAGGCAACATGCGTTTGGGACGGCTTCAGCAACAGCTTATTCGGTAAGAAATTCTTCCATACAGTCACATTTACACTATGTCACTATTATTGGGATGTCGTGATTCTATTTTTGCCTGCTTATTTTCCATATATGTCATGTAAATCATGCATCCTGGGAACACATGAGAATGTGTACACTGCAGATGCATTATTTGCCACAAATTACATTTGTGGTGTTTTCTTATTATCGCAGTTTTCTGTGTATTTAAATGGTATTTTTAATTTTTGTATGTATGCACAGAACATTCTTCACGGCTGGGAATGCTTTTGACACGTCCATCAGGCCCTGGGTATGCCAGTGACGTGTGAATGAATACTCAGGGGTCATTCTGCCAGATGCACCCCTGGAGGAATTAGAGCTCAGGATGTGTGATGATGCTCTCATTGGGACAGACTGTCACTTATCAGCAGACAAGCATGCTGCATTTGTGGCCCGGGGGTTTACAACTGTTGGTGATGTTCTCTGTTGGACTGAAGAAAGCTTGTGTTTCGTGGCTGGACAGTTGGCAACACAGACGCGTTTGGCTAATTTGTATTTTGACAACACACGGGGACGGGAAGTTTTTGCTCAGGCATCACTGGTCTCAACTGGTTTTCTAATTTACATTTTTCCTCGAATGATCTGTGTGTTTCATCAGTGGCGTGACATCGAACTATCCTGTGGATTTGGCTCACAATGAGAGGACAAGCAATTAATGCTTTTAATGCAATACCACTATTCCTTTCTTGCGTTCCAGATGTTGTGTGTTACATGGATGATCTACTATACCCCAAGGTCAAATGGGTTAGAAAGAGAAAAGTGAGACCTTAGAATCAAGGTGCACGAGATGCACTAAATCCAATGAAAGAATTGGACAGTATGTGAACTATAAATTACATCTTCACAGCGGTGTGCAGTCAGGGCCACAGTCAGTTTGTTTAAATTCCTGTTACCCTCATCACCTGCAGCGGCGTTTTGACAATCCACCACGTCACCCCCTTTTGTCTTTGGTGAGTGTGTCCTCTGGGCGTGGTCCAATCAGGTTGTTTTTTGTTGTTTTCCAGCATGGCTGATGGCTGCTGCATAGGAATAGGTCGTTCACCTGCCTGGTGGAAAACACCTCATTAATAGTCAATCTTTCCATGAAATAAGACATCACTGGAGGGGAGATGATACACAAACATATTACATATAATATTTATCCGATACAAATTCATATTTCTGACAGTCAAATCTGAGCATTATGATTGTGATTCAAATTTTGATAAAGCCTTGCTCGGGTCTCATTCAATTCTGCCTCAACATACATAAGTGATGACGAAGAATATAGATCCTAAACATTGTAGCTCATCCTTCTTGTCTGTCCTCCATAGTGAGGAAACAATATTCTCTTTTGACAAATATTCTATTTTATCCTTGCACCTCATACAAAGTATTACTGAGTGGAGATTGTTGAATGACACGTATGGAAAAGCCAAGAAGCTGCAGCAGTCAGTTCAGGCTTAGCACGTCCATCCTGCTGGGAAGTTGTGATTTGCTCCAACACCAACGCCCCACGTTGCTTGTCTGTCAATTTATTGATGCAGCATTTCATCCATTAATGAGGAGATTTATGAATTATGACAGCTTTGACAAGGGTATTAGTATTAGTATTGTGTAATAGGAATGCTATATAGGTTATATATGTGTGTGTGTGTGTGTGTGTGTGTGTGCGTGTGATTGTGTGTGTGACCAAATTCAACGATCAGGTACGGATACTGCTCAATGACATGATGATGAAAGGGTGAAAGATTCATGTCTCAAAGATGTGCATGTGAGTGTGCAAGGTTTCAAGGCCTTCAAATAAAAGATCTTAGAGTTCTGTTTAATGATGAAACGCGAAATAGCGACTGACCCAAAAGCTTATTCTGGTCTCTTTCTCTCCTACTGCCAGGTATCGTTTCCATCATGACTCTGGCAGCGCTGGCCTATGAGCGCTACATCCGGGTGGTCCATGCCCAGGTGGTGGACTTCCCCTGGGCTTGGCGGGCCATCGCCCACATCTGGGTGTACTCCCTGGTTTGGACTGGTGCACCTCTTTTGGGCTGGAACCGCTACACACTGGAGATCCACCAGCTGGGATGCTCCTTGGACTGGGCTTCAAAGGACCCAAACAATGCTTCATTTATCCTCCTCTTCCTCCTGGCTTGCTTCTTTGTACCTGTAGGGATCATGATCTACTGTTATGGGAACATCTTCTACACAGTACAAATGGTAAGACATGCAAATGTGCTTTTAATCTGGAATTTGAATTATGAATGAGCTAGAATAATGAGTTGCAAAGACCTGTGAATAGGAATGGCTGATTAAAATTCCATGTAAAATAAACACAAACACAGTGCACTGTTTCCCACAGGACAGCAGTCTATCTGTGTCTTTAGGTTGCAGGGGTGATGCATGAGTTCTTTTTTGGCCACATCTGCACAAATACAGATATTTTTTAAACCCCCGATTTTGTCCACTCGTCCACATTAAGGGTATTGTTCTTAAGAATTGAGCTCTCCAGCCAGGATATTTCGGTGTTTGCGTGTTGACAGGTAAAGCTCACATAATTCTGCTTTGAGAAAACATTATGTCATTGAACTGTTACAGTGTTACAGTGAGCCACCCAGTCAGATCTAGTTGTAGCTTTGTCAAGGTTGTGATTGGTGCTAAATGTGTTTTTATACTACTTCCAAGGTGAAAGAAAACAAGTGACGAGATGAAATGAGCACTGACATTCTGTTTTTTAACTGTCGATATTTATACAGATTTGCTCTTGGACGACCATTGCACTACTGGCAGTGTTGTGCAAAAGTATTCACCTACGACTAGGAATCGGCCCTCCGATATTATCGGAACTGATATTGGCATACAAATGTGATATTGGTTGGTATCGATTTATTTCCCTATAATGAATATGAATGAATACAGTATATTGGGTGAGGAGCTCGGCCATCCAGGAGGAGCTCAGAGTAGGGCCACTTCTCCTTCACATCGAGAGTAGCCAGTTGAGGTGGCTCGGGCATCTAGTCCGGATGCCTCCCATGCGCCTCCCTGGTGAGCTGCCCCCTATGGAGAATGCTCCCCCCGCGACCCGGATAAGCGGAAGAAAATGGAATGAAAAACCGATATAGCTAGGTGTCGATAAGCCACCAATCAGTATCATCTGACTTTCGTGAAACCTCACGAGATTGCTATGTGCCTTTAAATGCCGATCACAAAAGCTGATCACCGGTGGCTAAATAAAGTGATTTTATGTTTCTTTTTCAAATATCATATAGCCAGTAATGGAGGTGCAGCCAGGAATTTAGGGTACCATGACAAAAATCATGTTGGCCCTGCCCATTTATTTATTAATTAATTATTTTATTAGTACTTAGTACATCCAGGAGGAGCTCAGAGTATAGCCTCTGCTCCTTCACATCGAGAGGAGTCAGTTGAGGTGGCTCTGGATGCTAGTCCGGATGCATCCCGGGCAACTCCCAGGGGAGGTGTTCCCGGCATGCCCAGCCGGGAGAAGGCCCCGGGGAAGACCTAGGACACGCTGGAGGGGCTATGTCTCACAGCTGACCTGGGAACGCCTTGGTGTCCCCCTGATGGAGCTGGAAGAGGTCGCCATAGACTGGGAAGTCTGGACTTCTGATAAGCAGAGGAAAATGGAATGGAATGGAATGGAGTACTTACCTATTTTTGGGTCCCATGGCAGTCAAGGGACATTGAAATTGCCATTACTTTCCCCTTTATATAACAGCCCTGGCCAATAGCACTTATTATAAATAGGGTGGCACATAAACATATTTTGGTATCTGAATAGGAGTTTATCAGTTTCCCATATCGGTTATCATATAAAATCCATCCATTCCATCCATCCATTTTCCACTGCTTATCCGGGTCCGGGTCGCGGGGGCAGCAGCTTCAGTAGGGAAGTCCAGACTTCCTGGTCCCCAGCGACCTCTTCCAGCTCCATCGGGAGGACACCAAGGCGTTCCCAGGCCAGCTGTGAGACATAGTCCCTCCAGCGTGTCCTAGGTCTTCCCGGGGGCCTTCTCCCGACTGGGCATGCCCGAAACACCTCACCAGGAGGCGCCCGGGAGGCATCCGGACTAGATGCCCGAGCCACCTCAACTGGCTCCTCTCGATGTGAAGGAGCAGCGGCTCTACTCTGAGCTCCTCCCGGATGGCCGAGCTCCTCACCCTATCTCTTAGGGTGAGTCCAGACACCCTACGAAGGAAACTCATTTCCGCCGCTTGTATCCGCGATCTCATTCTTTCGGTCATGACCCATAACTCACGACCATAGGTGAGGGTGGGAACGTAGATCGATCGGTAAACAGAGAGCTTTGCCTTCCGGCTCAGCTCTCTCTTCACCTTGACGGTCCGGTACAGCGACCGCATTACTGCTGACCCTGCACCGATCCGTCTGTTGACATCACGCTCCAACCGTCCCTCACTCATGAACAAGACCCCAAGATACTTGAACTCCTCCACCTCAGGCAAGACCTCAATCCCCACCCGGAGGGTACAGTCCACCGGTTTCCGACTGAGAACCATGGCCCCGGATTTGGAGGTGCTGAGTCTCATCCCAGAAGCTTCACACTCAGCTGCAAACCGCTCCAGTAAACGCTGAAGGTCACAGCCTGATGAGGCCATAAGGACCACATCGTCTGCAAATAGCAGAGACGAGATCCTAAGGTCACCAAGCTGGACTCCCTCAACACCTTGACTGCGCCTAGAAATTCTGTCCATGAAGATTATGAACAGAATCGGTGACAAAGGGCAGCCTTGGCGGAGGCCAACGTTCACCGGAAACAAGCTCGACTTACTGCTGGCAATGCGAACCAGGCTCCTGCTTTGATTGCACAAGGACCGAATGGCACGTAGAAGCGGGCCATCAATCCCGTACTCCCGGAGCACCCCCCACAGGACACCACGAGGGACACGGTCGAATGCCTTTTCCAGGTCTACAAAGCACATGTAGACCGGTTTGGCAAACTCCCACATATCCTCGAGTACACTTGCAAGGGTGTAGAGCTGGTCCAGTGTTCCGCGACCAGGACGAAAACCACATTGCAGCTCCTCTAACCGAGGTTCGACTAACGGTCGTACCCTTCTCTCCAGCACCCTGAGTAGACTTTCCCAGGAAGGCTGAGGAGTGTGATCCCCCTATAGTTGGAACACACCCTCCGGTCACCCTTTTTAAAAATGGGGACCCACACCCCGCTCTGCCAGTCCAGAGGTACTGTTCCTGACTTCCATGCAATGTTGTAGTGGACTGTGTTGGTT
Source organism: Oostethus manadensis (assembly GCA_024372805.1). Classification (NCBI taxonomy): domain Eukaryota; kingdom Metazoa; phylum Chordata; class Actinopteri; order Syngnathiformes; family Syngnathidae; genus Oostethus; species Oostethus manadensis. The sequence goes on from QODF01000040.1 coordinate 3,850,565, forward strand.
GACACGCCTCTACAACATCATATAAAATATATCATATAAACTTTTATTGTTTTGTGACCTTCACAGTACTGTAGTCCTTTTGGTGTACAACACTTAACATAATGTAGTGGGATTCATAAAGTTGAAAAAAAATGACACAATTTCCACAAATCTGGTTACATTACATACATATATTACATACATACATTACATACATAAAGGAGCAGAACCAGCAATTACTTTTCAACAATTAAGTCACCATGGCACCATCTGCAATCATAGTGGCAACATCCATTATTCTCCATGAACCAGGGAGTAGCCAATGAACAGATAACATAAACAAACAAATACAACGCTGCACAATTATTTTTCTTCTGCACTACACTGAGAGCAGTGGAACCTCGGTTGACAAGTTTATCTATTAACATGTCCTCCTGAGCAGCTTGTTTATATATGGAAACAAGAACCAGTTGTGGGCTATATCTTTGGTCTATTATGTTGACTCTGTTGTTATTTGCTAACTAACATAGCTATGCCGCAAGTCTCAAAAATATGAACACCAGGCAATGTTTTTATAGTTGTGTGATTATTTAATTATTTTTTTACAAGTATAAAACAATTCTAAAGGCATAAGAATTACAAATGAAAGGTGTAAATGATAATTTTACTTTTGTCTTCTCTGAAGATGTGACTGTTCCCAAAGACATGATATGGCAGAAAGATCAACCACCACCACCTTTCTGTTTTACCGAGTGTTATTTCTAGTTTCTCCTTCTTTACCAAAATGCTGGAACTTGAAACTTTCTTTTCGCTCCATTTTGGGTTATTGAGATGAGCAACACTATTGAGCTCGAAAAATGACACATTGCAAAACAGGAAGGTGGTGCCTGCATTGTGGTTTTGTCAACAATAACATCTCCAATGAAGGTAAAAGTAACCTGAAATGTTCATTTATCGCTTTTAGTCATCATTTATACCTATTTATGTGCATTTCTAAATGATTTATGCTGTTAAAACTATAATTGTAGAACTTTGTTGTTTTAACATTTTTGACTTTCTGAAACTGAGTAATTGGATTTTTATTTTTAGAGAAATATTGGTTACGTTCCAATATGTTTTGTTTAGAGTCTGACCTTTTTGAACAAATGAATGATGCTAATCAAAGCAGAGTTAAATATATTTAACTTAATAGCATATTTGAGATATATATGTATTGCACTGCATTGCAAAAGCTGGAGAAAATCCAGGAACACGGCTTCTCAGTGAAAAAAGGTTTGGACACCCCTGCATTATGTCATAGCATGATTGAATAGATATTTTGAATCGATCGATCGATCAATCGAATCGATTGTTGATTACTACACATTGTGTGATTACCTTGTGTAAGACGTGACATCAAAATGGAATGTGCTGCTTGGCGGTGAACAGTGCTGTTGATTTAGTCTCACCAATGTGATGAGGACATGCTGTAAAACAGAATATTCTCGAAACGAAAATATCTGTTTCTATGTAAAAACACACTTTATGTACTATTTCCTTTCATCAAAGTAATATTTAAAACAAATGGGGTTTTTTTTTGGGGGGGGGTTAACACAGTTGAATAGAAGTTCGATCAAATAGATCAAAACTGTATTCACATTGCCAAAAATGTTGTACGCATATGTCAAACACTTGGACCTTTAAAACTATGTAGGAATTAATATCACATGGCATAACATTTCATAAAAATCCTGCAGCACTTTGGCTATAGCACTGTGGTCTTCTGAAAAGAAGCTGCGACCTTCACTGACTGACTGCTGCCTTTCATTTCCGCCTCTACAGTATTATCATAATCTACTGCTGCTTCTTCAGGGTTTTCTCTTCTCACAAGATGATAAAAGACAAGTGTGTGGGCTGTTACGATTACAATTAAATACCTATGTTAAGATTATTATTCCTGCAACCCTGTTTGACAGATCAGATCTCCGCCTGGGAGCTGCAGGTATATATTTAGAATTTTGTTGGTTTAGTGTTTCAACACTGCAGATGTGTTAGTGTCAGTATGTATAGTGTGCTGCATCTCATGCACAAGTGTTTGTAGAAGTATGAGCTGACACACCTTGCCTGTTAAGTCCCTGAATGCCTCAGAGGCATGAGTGGAGCTTATTACACATCACATCATTTTAAAGCGGCCTTTGAAAATTTCCCAAAGCCTACAGAGTATTTGTGGTGCTAAAAAAATCTACTACATATGGAGATTTCAGTAACAAAACACGGTGCATTCATAAAAAAACAGAACTCATAAAAACTAATTCTCGCTTAAAAAGGCAATGGAAGCACTTGTTTGGTCATTTATTTGTTCCAAAACAGGCATTTTTTTCCATAGGAAATAACATAAATCTAATTAATCTGTTCCAAATAGGGATGTCCCAATCCATGTTGTTTGGCGATTTTTTTAGTCTTGCCAATCTGATCCCAATCCTTTTTTTTTTAATTAATAAACTTTCATTACAAACATGGATTTATGGAATTGAATATGGTTATTAAAATAGCTCTTCCAAGCATGGAAAATAATCCAACAAAAGCATTGCTGAATTTACTGTATTTTTTTTATTACACAATATGGCCAACAATTTTGTTTGGCTTTTATAACAAACCTCATTTAGTCAAGTCCCAAATAAAAATAAAATTCCATCCAATAAAATATAAAATTGCAAAAAATGGGTGTGAAAAATAGTGTAGCGACGGGTATGTTGAGTTGTTGCAGGCTTTTGTTTAGTGTGTGGACTATAGAGGGCAAAGGTGTTCTGCATGCTGGTTAGAGCAAGCAGTTGGAGTCAAGTGCGTAGAAAAAGAAACTTGCAAGTTGAACGTCTTGTCGAAGGAGCGAGTGCTCTGTGTTGACAAGCAAATAAATCGCCAACTGAAATACAGCCATGCTGACGTCGTTACTCAGCCACCATTACAATACATTTAGGCTAGGACTAATTATTTGACATGGTTATAGATCATTTTGTGCTGTGATTTAGAACAACCAGCGGTTAGAGCACCACTTCCCATGCGAGCTCCCGGCACCATAAAAGAGGAGTCTGTGCACAACAAGGAAAGTCAACCACTGTGGCCACGAGCCGAATATCCAGCGTCAAACTCAAACAAACTTTACCACGGTACTTCGCGGACATGTTTGCACGTTGGTATTGCGTGTTCTTTTTCATCAAGGTGGCGGGAGTCGAGTTGCAACCAGCTTTGATACGCATTTACCGCACCTATCATGTTGGAGTTTGGCCCAGATTTACGACAACCGGATCAAGCCGATCTCCTGACGGAAGCCGATCTTTACCGACTCTTTTTCTTTATAATACAGCTGATCAGCAGCCAATACCAATCCTGAAGATCGGATCGGGACATCCCTATTCCAGACACCAAAAAATAGGAACAAAAAAGATACATTTTTATAGAGAATCATTTTAGTTTTACATACAGAAAACAGTATTTATTCAATGGAAACCTTGTTATCATCTTCCAGGGTCCATTCCAGAAAGTCCAACTCGAACTGAAACATACCATAACCCAATGGTTTTCAAACTGGGGGGCGCCCGCATTATGATGGGGGGGATGCGCGGTTATCACGAACACATTTCATTATTCCCATATTTTTCAAGGGGTGCAGAAATCATTCTGTCCAAAAGGGAGGCGCTGCAAAAAAAGTTTGGCAACCACTGCTCTAACCAAATCCCTTTTTACGATAAGAAATAATCCCATTAATCTGTTCCAGAAAGACAAAAATCTTAACACAAAGCATGTTTTTACAGTTTTACAATGATAGCTTTATATGCAAAAAATACTTTAAAATGCAAAATAAACACATATACTGCAATTGAAGGACGAAAAGGGATAAATGAATATTTAACGTTACTTTTTCCTTCATTGATGATGTGAAACAAAGACAGAATGTGACAGCGAGATCAGCACAGACACCACGTATGTTTTTGCCATGAGTTATTTCTTGGATTCAGTAGTGTTTCCCACCTGAAGGCTGCTATTCTTTTGATCACGGCTGAAAAGTAACAAAAATGGATCCAAAGAAAGTTGCAAAGGACAGCTATTTGATAAACTAGTTGGGAAACGTTTTGTATTGAAGTAATTCATGTCAAAACACACAGGTGGTGTCCGTGTTGATCTCAGTACCACCTTATGTCTTTGGAAACAATCACGTTTTTAATAAAGGTAAAAGGAACCTTAAATGTTCATTTATCCCTTTCATTCGTCATGTATATAGATCTAAAATTGTTTGGGGGTATCCAAGTAGTTCAGAGGAGGAAAAGTGGCCGGTGTTGATAGTGTACTGTTGCTAGCTAGCATTAGAGATAAAACTTACATAAATGTCTGTGTAAATGAACGTAAACCTACCCAATATAGTTACTTTGGCGCCAACAAGATCCCAATGCTGCTGCTTTTTTCTTTTTATTTCTACATTTTTTGCAAATGTCAAATGGCTTTTGACACGGCAAGTATGAATCCCTGTTTACCGGCAAGAGCATACTGATTAGCATCCTGCCCGCTGATTGGTCGAGCAATGAAACCCCCGCTGATTGGTCCTTGTTTGTGTTGAAATAAGCAATGAAAGTAAATATTACAAAAAGGAGTAGCTCTTGGCCATTTTTGCTTTGTAAAAGTACCTCGCACAAAAAAAAATGTTGGCGGGTTATATTGAGCCATTTTCTGTACACTTGTCCTGTTCAAGGTCATGGAGAATTTGGAGCCCGTCCCAGCTGACTTAGAGGTGGGAGAAATCCTGGGCTGATCACCTGTCAGTCAAACAAATGCAACCCTTCACCTTCACACCTCCAGACCATTTAGAGTGCACGCTTTTGGACCGTGTGGGGAAACTGGAGTAGACGAGAGAAAACACCAAAGGATGAGAAGAACCTCAACCCACTCATGCTTTTTCTTCTGTTTCCTTTTAGCTGCGCTCCCTTCAGGACCTCCAAACAGTCCAGATCATAAAGATCTTGCGATACGAGAAAAAGGTAGCTGCGATGTTTCTTCTTATGATCTCCTGCTTCCTTGTGTGCTGGACACCCTACGCTGTCGTGTCCATGATGGAGGCCTTCGGCAGGGAGAGCATGGTGTCGCCCACCGTGGCCATTATACCCTCATTCTTTGCTAAGTCCAGCACAGCCTACAACCCCCTCATCTATGTGTTCATGAACAGAAAGGTTAGTTATCAAATATTACAAATCGTCCAAAAAAATAAAACCCAAATGGTGTTTTATAGTTTGTCAAGGGATGTGGTATTACTTTTCTGTCTGGACATTTCAACTTAAAATACAAAAGGGACGCAGATGAATTATGTTTCTCCTCCTGGGGTGTAAGCAAGTAAACAGGTAAAATGGCCTGTCGGGGTGACAGTGCCACATCCATTTTTTATCCTAAGAAAGATGGCTTGTGTTCCAATGGTAGACTAATGAGTGCGCTGAATGTCACAGTCACTTAAAGCAGACGTAAATGTTAGTAGTCTGAAATCGCAAACGGTGAAAATGCAGGCACATCCTAATCCGTGGCGTAGCATAAAAACACACAGACACACCCAAACGTGCCGACGTCAAACGGCTTTCAAAACTTTGAGAATATCGGTGCAGTAAAACCAGTTTTATGATCAATAATGATTTGTCATTCCGTCGTCACATTATTTCTCATGAACAGGCAATAAAACATGACACCTCCTTCCTATTGATGGAAATAAGCTGGTTAATCAATCAATCGAAGCATGAGCAGCAGTTTGGTTGCATAGGGAGAGTGGTAAACACCAGCCAACAGTGACAGACATCGTTTCGCTGCTTCACTCTTTGACATAGTTTCAAAATTGTATGAATTAATAAATCATGCTGTTTTGTGGTTGAATAGTAGTTTTGGCCTAAATTAAGCATAAAAATGGTTAAGTGAAGTAATATACAAATATAAGGCATTCAAAAGATGTTACAATGATATGTAGTATTCCACACTGGTCAGTAGGTGTCAGTAATGTTATTGTAAGCTTCAGTGAGATACGCAAGCAACAGACTTGATTTCCGCAACAACAGACTTTTATTGTAGATTTGAACTGTCACGATTCGGCTTGCGTCTTGGCTTTGGCATTGCAGCGACCCCGAGGATGCGGAGAGCAGGACGCCGTGGCAGGTCAGAAAAAAAGTATTTTAGTAATATTTGCTGCTGTGCAGGGACAGGAACAAACAAATCTACAAACACAAAGCAACTGGCGACGAATGATAATGCTAAACAACTAAAAGAGTGCACATCTAAACTAAATGGACAGTGAGGAACAAGAAGAAGGTGTGCCTACTTACAAAAAATGCAAAACAGGGGAAGGCAGGAAATACATACAAAATAAGGCACACAAACTAAAACCCAGAGTGTGACATGAACAGGCGCATTAATCTCTAACAATGGCTACTCAATTCAATTAAACTCAGTTTATCACTGTTCCCTTGCACCAGAACACATTTACGTCAACACACAATAGCACGTGTTATTTAAGTTTTATCTCTTAATATGTCAAAAATATTGGGAAATACAAGTGCAAAGGTGACTAAAGGGGTGTTATTTTATGCATTTTAGTAAGTGTTTTCTTTCCAGATAGGTTGTCAGCTGTATGTCAAACCCTCAACCTGGAGAAGTAGGTTGCACTATGTCTACCTTTTTACCTGAAACCTGTCCAACTTGGGTGTCCCACCTGACGACTCAGCTCCAGCTGGTATAGCACTGAGCCCAATAAGGTGGCTGACAAATGCTCCTACTGTGGAAAATCAGCTATTTATTAACTATTTCCACGGCTGATTGAAGAAATATATGATAGACATTATATTAAACTTTGGTTTTAGTTGCTGTAAATTATTAGTTGTCTAACGGGCCGTGTTCTCTGTTTCCTCAAATGGGGGGGGCAATCTGTGCAAGCTGAGAAGACACATGCAGCACGGCCATTACGATGAGAGATGAGGGGAACTGTCTTGTGCTTTTTCTGGCAGATTTTTACCTCTAAGAATTTGATTGGGGTGGGGGGCAATTATTTTGAGGGGTACTGTCCCCCTTTGCTCCAGTGTAGAGCTGGCCCCAGTTCCAAACCCACCTATGATAATTAAATGCTTGCAAAACAGGATTCCTTATTTATAAATGAATTGTTTACATAGTTAGAGCATAGAAACCCTTCCAAATATGTTTTTTTACATTATTAGAGCCCTGTAGACATAAAATAACATTCCCATGGTCATGTTTACACTTGTATTACATATATATGTATAGTAGACATAATAACAGGAAAAGAAGCAATTTAAGACTCATACTCGTATGTGTTGCTGTAAATGTGTTCCGGTGTTAGGGGAACTAAGAGAGGTGAGGGTTTAGTGTTGCGTTTTAGCTCGGAGTGGGTTATGGTCACAGTAGTAGCCCATGTTGGGGATTATTGTGCTTCTTGTGAGACAATTCAAACCTGCAATAAAAGCTTGTTTTTCCGGCGATGAAGTCTGGTGCTTCTGTGTCTCACTGGCCATTACAGTAACATTACTGACACTTAGTGACCAATGTAGAATACTATACATCGCATCTTTGAAAGCATCTTCTGTATTCGTAATTTGTATATTCATTTAGCCATTTTTATGCTTGAAAAACTTAATGTGGGCAAATAATAATTACATTTTGGTTTTTACGCACATTTGTTTTTACTGATAACAGACTGTGTTCAACCACAAAACAGTATGATTTATGCATACATTTTTGAAAAACGGTGATAGAGGGACACTGCAAAATTTAAAGTGTAAAGTGGCAATGGATCATTGTACTGAAAAAAAGAAAAACGTTTTTAGGTAAATACAAGAAATATGTAAAAACACTAAAAACTACCATGGACTCCTAAGTGTTAATGTTTCCCTTTCTACTCACCTCACAGTTCCGACGCTGTTTGCTGCAGCTGCTGTGTTCGAGGTTGTCTTGGCTGCAGCGCAGTTTTAAAGAGCGCCCCCTGGCACCGGTCGAGCGCCCCATCCGACCCATCGTTGTTTCAAGTTCATGCGGCAGCAGAAACCGACCCAAAAAGAGGGTGACCTTCAACTCCTCCTCCATCGTTTTCATCATCACCAGTGATGACTTGCACCGCTTAGATGTGACTTCCCATGCCGCAGATTCCTCTGTTAATGTAATTCAAGTGAAGCCACTGTGATCTCCAAAGACTGAACTTCCCACCTTCCTGCACAGCTTTCAAGCCAAAATCCACATGATCTCCTGTGGGGGATTTTCTAAAAATCTGCGGAAAAGACTGTAAATATCACTGCTGAGGCTGAAGTTCAGCACTATTGTAATGCACTTATTACTGGCAAATATTAAATACTAAAATATATTACTGGCAAATCGAGAGTATGACATTCTCATTGTACATCACACATGACATATTTGATGTAGATACAACTTATATCAACTTTGCAATGTCCTAGATGTGCTTAAAACTTTTTTAAGTAGTATGTTTATGGATTTCCAAGTGATAAGAAATTATTTGGTTGAGTGTATCACAATAAAAATATGACCTTTTTAGCTCACTTGCCATACATGCAGACACTGACATTACCGATTAAATAAAGAGATCCTATTTTAGACTCCCTGGATCGTGTGGCTTTTCTTTATTTTCAGTCAAAATCACTCCAATGTGACAAGAGCAGCCACTGTTGATACTGTCTGAAGAGTACTGAAGTGAATTTGATGAGGGGATGAGTCTTGGCCCTCAGTGTGCTCCTGCACATATCATCTCCTGGGCTGTCACCTAGGAATATATAGTAATGATAAATGGATTTCTAAGGCTGTTTGAGACCCAAGGTGTGGACATATGAGTTTCCCTTGTGTCTACTCTTCAATTGCAATTTATTGATTATTTTCAATGCGAGGCATGGAAGTCAACACGGCAACAGTAGCAACAGGCCTTAACGTCTGCGTTCAAAGGTAGGCCACCAGAATCTTTGGGTGATGATAAACTGGGTATGCCTCACACCCGGATGATATGCAATGTTTGACTCGTGCCCCAATTGCAGCACTTCAGACCCAAGTCGGGCCGGAATAAACAGTTTCTTGGGGTGTTATCCCTCGGGTGCTACCCTTCTCTACACCTGCCACTGGGTCGCTTCAACAATGACAGGTTCTGGGGTGGACTCATCTGTAGCAGGATTGTACATTCTGAAGAGGCCATTCGGCGTGATGCTGCAGGAACCGGGTCTGTAAGTAATGGTGAAGTTAAATTGAGTAAAAAACAGGGCCCACCGTGTTAGACGGAAATTAATGCCTTGTCCACACGTAGCAGGGTCTTTTTAAAAGCACATATTTCTCCCTCTCCGTTTATGAAAAAAATTTTGTCCACACGACCTTGATTTAAAAAAAACACGCATCCTCACGTAACCGGATAAATGCATTGGGAACCACAGCCAAACTTGTACGGGGCAACCGTTACTAAAATTCTGTCCAATCAGAATCATCCTCTATCATCTCGTTACATCCGCAAACATAAAACATGGCACCCAGGCTCGTTGTTGTGGACTGACAAGGAGGTAGGATTATTTATAAACGTTGATTTAGAATACAAAGTTAACTAGACACTAGAAAACATCGTCAGTTCTGAGGGCATCCATGTGGTTTCCCATATAAATACGGATCGGGTTTGTGACGTCACCGCTAGAAGTGACGTTTGGAAATGCAAACCTCCGGTTATTTGCGTCTATACGCAAACGTATAACCGGAGTTTTCGCCAGATCCACACCTTGGCCGGAGGTTTTGAAAACCTTCGTTTTCAGTGCCGTATATCTGCAGACACGTGTGGATGATAGGCAAAAAATGTGGAAAAAAACCTTTGTTTTATGAGATACCCGCCTACGTGTGGACGGAAGTCTTTGTGCAGCACGGGACAGCTGCGCCCTTCCAGCCAGTGCCTACACTTCCCAGCAAGAGAACGGTGGCCTACAGTCTCCGATTACCCACGTCGTAGTTCCATTCTGCAGGTGTGAAGCGATGCGAGAAGAATGCACTTGGGTGTAGCTTCTTGTTGACTGGGGACGTTAGGACAAGATAGCACCCACTCCTGAACAGCTACAAAATATTGAAAAGCATGGTCTACCGGAGTCCTGGTAAATAACTGAGTCTTGAAGGGTGACGCCTCTGGGGCCATTCAAATGGGACCTAAACCGATGTAAGCCTTGGGAGAGGTGCAGCCTTATACTGTAGTCACAAATGAATCTGTAAAAGTTGACAAAGCCCAAGAACCTCTGCAAGTGCTTTCTTGATGTGGGAAAAAGCTACTCAACTACCTATCTTGGAAAGATGAACTATGACTATGACTATGAACCTCAGGAACAAGACGGAAGATGAGTGGAATTCACACTTCCCGGTAACCTCTGCAGGAACAAGTGAACGTGTTGGGTGCGCTCTTGTAAATTTCTGGAAAAAATTAAAATGTCATCCAGGTAAACAAAACAGAACCAGTTAATCATGTCTCGTAACACAATGACAATCACCAATGAGGCTTTGAAACACAGCATGGCCAATGATGAGATCAAAAGGCATGACTAGATACTCATGCCTTTAGATACTCCATGAGAGTATTGAAGGCCATCTTCCATTCATCCCCATCCTTGATCCTAATATTGCATTGCACTGATCAAACTTAGTGAAGACAGTGGCGGACTAAAGGGATGCAAAGGTTGAGTCCATGAGTGCAAGTGGATACTTTTAATGATTATAACATTAAGGCCATGAGGTCGATGGAAGTGTCTTGGCTTTCTTTTTGACAAAAAAAGAAGCCGGCTGCTACTGGTGAGGAAGAGGGACAAAAGAGACCCCCCATTAGGGAAGACGAGATGTCGTCCTTGAGTGCTTGGTGCTCCGGAGCAGAAATATTATACAGTTTTGAATTAGGAAAGGCCGCATCCAGCAACAATTTAATAGCACGGTCGTATGGGTGATGCGAAGGAAGAGACTCGGCCATGTATTTCCTAAACACTGCTTTAAATCATAATATTCCTCCGGCACCTAGTTTAATATCTTCCGGGGAGCTACTAGTTACCAGAGAAGACGAGATGGCAGAGCACAAGCAGTGTGCATGGCAAAATGTAGAATAGCTCTTTTAGACCAATCAATGATTGGGTTGTGAAGTCGTAACCATAGGAGGTTTATAAATACGGGTGTCGACTGTGAGGGCATGATAAAGAAATGCCTCCAGCATTCACACAATGATAGACTTGTGATTACTGGACAGGTGCAAACTGAGGGTTTTGGTCTGGTGAGAAAGATAGGAGGCATCCATTCTAGTGGACCTTTTTAGGTGACAGGTGAACACATTTAATTTAAAGGTCTTAGCAAAAGCAGAGTCCAAAAAACAGTCATCGACCCCAGAGTCAATTAGCGCGGACACTTCAATGTTCTATCCGCTGGCTGATAAGGAACCTGGCAACTGTAGTCTTTTCTGCAGGGCTTGTTAAAGAGTCAGTAGGGGTAGTGTACTCACGTAGTGTAGGCTGAGCTGGTGAGGCCAAGGAAAATACTGTCGAAGTTTGACTGTGGGGAGAGTGAGTACCTCTGGCAGGACGAGTCGGGCAGCGGGCAATGCGATGAGTCAAAAGCAAAGGAGTCATCCAGGTTTTCAGAGGGTTGAAGTGGGTCTTGACCTCATCCGCCTGTCTCCCAAAGAAGACGTTTACCAGAGCCGTCGCGTTCCATTCGCTGTCTGCACAGAGCGTGCGGAATTCGATTGCATAATCCGACACACTACGCCGCCCTTGCCACAGATGCAGGAGGGAGTGTGCCGCCTCCTGACCGGAGGGTTGTTGCTGGAAGGTCTGCTCCATCTCCCTGGCAATTGACTGGCACGTCTCATACACAGGCGACCGGCAGCTCCACTCGCCGGTGGCCCAAGCTCCAAAGAATCAAGCATGCATTATTTCACAGGTAAACAATTCATGGCATGTGCATTCATGTTTTATTTGAATAAAGTGCAACCAACACATCAGGTTGAATTAAGAATAATTCAACAGGTTGAATGATTAATTCTTTCTGATAAAACATGAATAACTTTAATTTGATACCTCATTCGATTCTCTAAGCAAACTATTAAAGAAGTTATTTCTCACCACCAGATTTGAATGAAATGTCATGTGCAGATAGATATTAAAGTGAATGGATATCTTACATACTGTAACGTTTGCACAGACAAGGAGCTACAAGGAGGTGTTTGATCTACACGCTTATCATTGAAGAAAAAATGGAACACACGTCAGAACAACAGTGGCTCCCAAACGACAAGCCCCACCCCCATTCAACCAGAACACAAAAATGCACAAACATAACGCTCACTAAGTACCTTTTATCTTGTCCTGAAGTTTCCATCCATGAGTTTGAAAGGCTTCAATTTGGACTTAACTTTGGATGTGGTCCAACACTCAGTATAAATCCCATACCAAATGGAACAAGTTATCTAGCTAACAAATACGTATATTAATGAAAATACATCCCATATACTATGAAAAATTGCATATTTTAGGACCTCCACACGGACTTTTCTAACAGAGCATGGTGTCTGTCCGCCCCAGTCAACAGACAATTTAAACTGTTAGGAAAACATTTAACATCTTTATTATTAAAAAGCTAAAAGAAAAAACACATCCATATAAAAACTGCCAATTAAATCTATTGATTACCTTTCAAACAATCGTTAAATTAATATATGTCGTGGCAACTTAGTGAACACAGAGCAATGTAGTTGGATCATAGGAATATAAATTGATACATGGATATAGTGAATGTATCGTTACACCCCTAGTATTTCATAATAACAAAAGGTGCTCAGAAAGACAAAAAAACAAAAAAAGACGCCGGAAACAGAAGGTCACCAGGAAGCTAAAAGTAAAAACAAAAGCACAAAGTAGCAAATAAGAAACTACTGAAAATAGTTGGCAGGAAGGAATAAAGGAACACACAGAATGGCAGCAAAATGGCAGGAGAAAAATGAAGCGTTCACTACACAAAGACACAGCAGAGAGCAGCAGACCAAAACAGTTCATGACAAACATAGTCCTTGCCAATTTGTGTTTGCCTAACTTTGTTTTCTTTGTGCTTTGCCTTTTGGTGTGCCCTTGTCCCAGCTAGTGCTCTGATTTTGTGTTGTACTTTTTTTCCTCGCTGCTACATTTTGTTGCAAACACATATTCAAAACTGAAACCAGTGAAATGCAACAAAATGGAGAGCAGTGAAGCATACAAGCGTATTCAAGAGTCAAATTCCATGCTGTGTATGACATTAAAAATTAAAATTAAATCCCCGCACATTCACTAGTGAGTATATACAGCCCCGCAAATCTGCAGATTTTTGGTCCAAAAATATTTCCATTCCATTCCATTTTCTTCCGGTTATCTGGGTCTGGGTCTGGGTCGCAGGCCAGCAGTCTCAGTGGGGAAGCCCAGACTTCTATTAAACATTTGTATCTTGCCTCTGGCATACAGCTTTGATTAATAGTAACCGTTTTGGCAATTACAAGTGTACAAAAAGGTGTAAGGCAATAAAGATAGTCCCACCGGGACACATGATTAATCTCAGTAATGAGTTTAATTAAGCTTGAGTTATGACATTTTCATCTCTCTGAACTGGATGATTAAATTACTGCAAGTCAGGTTCTAATCACCGCAGTCAGGTGAGAGAAAGGGTGGCGAGTACTCAAGAGGTCCCAAATGGTGTGAGCTTGTTCCAGACTTTCTCAATGGCAATGGCGAGCTTGTTGATGTCTGGGGGATTTTTAACTAGCAGGTAAGAGCCTCCCAAAATTGCTCCAGTCGCACCAAACAGCAAACCACGATTTATTACCTGCAAAAATACACAAAATATAATGAATTTTGAATTCTATGCGGTCAGTTAAATGCAAATATATTCTGTGTTTGTTCTGCTAGGGATAGAGAACAACTAAAAGATTTTGTCTGGGGTGGATTAACATTTTTTTGTAGGATATATGACAGGAGTGTCCAAACTTTTTCCACCAAGTGCCACATAGTGAAAAATGAAGGAATGCCAAAAGGCCACTGTGATATTTTGTAAAGCAAAACAAGAAAATATGCTAAGTAGCTATATATTTCAAGAAAAAACTGGGAAAAAAAATGCTCCTCAGCTTTGTGATGTAGGTCAAAAAGCGTATTATTAGAATGAACTTTGCTCTTTGATCTTTATCCCTCATTTTTTCTCTATTACAAAAGTTTGCAGGCATCCATTCAAGTCAGTGTTTTATTTTTATTAACATGAATAGACCACGCTGTAGGTTCAACGTACTGCGGACATAGCTGATTTCTCTCCTTTACAGCTCATAAAAGTTGTAATTAAGAATAGGAAAAAAAAAGAGTTAAAGCAAATATTCTTTGACGCTATTGAGCTGCAGCTTCCAAATTAGCTGGTAAGCTAGGGAGATCCCTGTAATTATATCCCCATCATAAAGATGGACACATTATGTGTTTATGTTAATTAAACAACCACACATAGATAGTGTTTTGAGGACAAGATATAATTAGTATAATGAACAACAGAGCAAAATTGTTTAGTGACACTTGAAAAAGTTAGTACACAAAATATCCACTTCCCTGTGGGACAAAAACAAGCTCCAAACTACCCACATTACTTGTTTGTTTAAAAAAAAAGTCACATTTGGAGTACAAATACGAGAAGCTAGGCGGATAATTCAAGCTAACCGCCGCCTGTGACAGCTATGCAAAGCGTGTAAATAAAAACGGAAGAAAAGTCAAACACCAATAGGTTTGAGAAGGGAGGGATCAAACAGGCTGGTATTGAGACTGTATCAAGCTAACAAACTGAAACCATTAAAGATTTACAGCCTGGTGTTGATTCTCACGGCAATACGGGACCAAGTGTGTCACTTTTCGTCTCAATACGGGTGTTGACAACTCTACGTGACATACAGTAGAACACATGCCCATTCATGTCATGCTTGTGTTGACATGACATCAATTGTCATGTCGTCGCCGTTATCTATTCTTCACTGAGACTGAGTCACTAACGCGCGGTTGCTTTGATTGGGCACTTGATTCAACGGAATGATACGTAGGCAAAGAAACTGGTTCGTTAGGCGCAGTGATTGGCCGTACAATAACGTACTGCGTATGGTATTTAAAAAGAGGCTTACTTTGTCTTGCCAGTGCCAGCGTTCCACAGCTTTGTGATACCGTGTCCTGGTGAATGTAACCTGGAGACAAGGGAGAAAAATAAAAGATACTAATATTTTAGTTTTAAATGACTAAATGACATTCCACATGTTATATATTGTACTTGCCATCGTGTAAAGTGGAATTATTTTCTTTGGCATAAGAAAGTGGAGGAAGTTATCGACACGTTTTCGGAAAAAAAACCATCTGGAGTTGACGTGTGCTCGCATCTGCAAAACAAATGACATGTGGGTTTAGTCATTCTTATTTGAAATTTTGTAAAAAGGAATCTCACAACCAAACTGAAATGTCTAGTTAGAGTTGAGGAATAAACGGGGCTTATTTAAATTCAAGTGCCACTTTTGACATTGTCACTTTTAACATCAACATCATGCAGTCTGCAGCAATGACGAGTGATGCCCACCACCAACATTGTGAGTGCATGATGCAGACGACAAAGGACAAAAGAAAAGGTGCAGAAGAGCCAAACAAACATATTTCAATAATTATAAACAATAACAACCATGGTAATAAACCTCAATATCAACAACAACCAGAACAGTGGCAGAGCAAAATGAGTAAAAAGACCGGAAAAAAGAAAAAAATGCTACTAATAATAAAAATAATAAATTATAAAGAACAAGAAAAACAGAACCTCCTAAACAATGACAATCAAGATGACACCTGCAACAAATCTACGCAACGGCAGCAGTTCGCATTACTCTTCAGTGACAGAAAGAGAGAATGAGGAGATGTTAGTGGTAAACACAGCCATGCCTCCCAAGCCACACTCCCTCCAAAAGCGAGGGACCAACTAGGTAGGGCCCCCCAGCAGGCACCACAGCCCCAACCAAATGAAGCTTGAATTTTCTAGTGTCTTTGTTTTTTCAAAGTCTGCGTCAGTTACTATTTAGGTTCCTCATTTGAATTTCACATGAACATTACAGTCTGTCTACAAGAAAAGCACTACATAAATTTGCATATCATAGTCATTAGATTCATTACAGCTCACTTTATCAACTTTTGGCTAAATCAAGAGCTGTTTGCTTGCTCTGCTGATAACACAATATTATTCTATACAATGTAAATGATACATAGAGGCGCTTAGTTTTTTTGCTACAGTGATTACAGCTGCACAGTTGGCCATTCATATTGGTTTTTGGCTTTGCAAGTATCAAAAAAGTAATATTTTTGGAAGAGTACGTGAAAAACTTAAGCCAGTTTTGGAATACAGTCATCCCTCACTCTATTGCAGTTCAAACATTTCTCACTCACTCTTTTGAATTTTTTCAAAAATTATTTAATGATTATGGCTTTTATAGATTGTCCAGAAAGATGCATAATGTATGTGGTTTTGGTGTAAATTAGACATTTTCAATCATAAAAATATTGTAAATGAACTAAAAAAATGTTTAAGGTAATAAAACACTTAAACTACCTTCACTGGTGACCGGGTGTCACCAGTAGCACGCACCAGATGATAGGCTTTTATTATTTTAGAATTATTTATCTCACAATAATAATAATAATAAAAAAATAATAATAATCATTGTCATCACCATGACAATAAGAAAACGGACTGCAGCTAAAACTGAGATCACTTCCTGTCTACACATACATGAAAAATGTATTGAAACACAAACAAGCATGAGTCCTAATTATGTCTGAAATGGACAATTTTCTCTCATTATACATTCATCCATTTTCTATGCCGCTTATCCTCATTAGGATCGCAGGTATGCTGGAGTCTATCCCAGCTGACTTTGGGCGGGAGTCCAGGGTGGGTCCTCCCTGGACTAGCCGCCAGTCAATCGCAGGGCACATATAGACATACAACCATTCACACTCATACCTATAGACAATTTAGAGTCGCCAATTAAGCCAAAATGCCCAACGGAGATTCGAACCCAGAACCTCCTGACTTAGAGGTCAATGTGTTACCCACTCAACCACCGTGCAGCCAAATGTTTTAGATTGTCAAACAAATTTAAATATTAGTCAATGACAACACAACTGAACACAAAATGCAGCTATTAAAGGAAACTTTTAATTGTTAAGGGAGAAAAAAAATCCCAAACTACATGGCCCTATGTGTAAAAGTGATTGCCACCCCACTTAAAAGATAACTTAACTGAGATTAATCGAGATCTATAAGACTGGAAAAGGTTATAACGCCACTTTTTAAAGCTTTGGGACTCATCTAAAGGGTCACAAAAGACTATAAAACAACATTTGAAGAACTAAGGCCTCACTTGCCTCAGTTAACGTTAGTGTTCTACCATGTTTCCACCGTAAGAAAGACACTGAGCAAAAACGACTTCCGTGGCAAAGTTGCAAGACCAAAACCATTGCTGAACAAAAAAAACATTAAGGCTTGTCTCAATTTTGCCAGAAAACATCTTGATGATATCCAAGACCTTTGGGGAAATACTCTGTGGTCTGACAAGACAAAAGTTGAAATTTTTAGAAGGTGTATGTCCCATTACATCTGGCGTAAAAGTAACGCTGGATTTCATAAAAAGAACAGCATACCGGCAGTTAAATATGGGCGGCCCAACCAGTTTTGGGTTTAGGGGGCAATAATTTTTTCACACAAGACCATGTAGGTTTGGATTTTTTGTCTCCTTGAAGAATAAAATGTTTCATTTAAAACGACACTTTGTGCTCAGTTGTGTTGTCACTGACTAATATTTTAATTAGTTTGATGATCCAAAAACATTTAAGTGAGACAAACATGCAAAGTGAGAAATCAGGAAGGGGACAAACCCTTTTTCACACCTCTGTATGTATCGGAGGACTCATAGTTTAGTTATTACACTTAATAATAATAATATTACACTTATAATAAGTGTAATAATTAAACTTCATTTTTGTACACAAAGTTTTTGCAAAAAATGATGTCTATATATCTACACGGAGTCCTGACACCTGTCCAATATTTCACATCGTAATTTCCAACTATCTTTAGATGCTACACTGTTGTATTTTAAAGTGTGAGGTCAAGTTGGACACATGAAATAAACATGCATTACTTCTACATAGTTGTACATGGCCAGTTCTGCGATCGCATGGTCATCAGGAACTCGCACTCTGGTGTATTCGGGCAGTACAGCACCTGTGTACATTCACCAAAGTAAAGACAAAGACTTTCCTGGAAGTGATGAATCCACTCTCTGTATCGCCTTTCATCTTTGTCTGACCACTTACCAAAATCCTCGTTGAACTTCTCCATTACCTCATCAAAGACAATGCAGTCTTCAAAACCCTACAACGCAGAAATGGATAAACAGATCTATTCATGTAAAAATCTATATTGCTTGTCCTTTCATCACCTTGGTACACTTACAGCGTTCATCCCCTGTCCGTAGAACGGCACCACTGCATGCGCCGCGTCACCCATAAGGACACATTTGTCTCCAATGTGATATGGGGAGCACTTGATGGAGACCATGGCCTGGGCAGGCAGGTGGAAATAATGCCTTTTGAGAGCATCACTGGTAGGTGCAAATGGAAATAAAAAATATTTGTTTCAAACAATGCACATGTGGGTTTGAGTGGTTTCTTAAGGCATCGTTCCCAGCTGAGTAAGCTAGAGCAACTGTGTTGAACTGAGCAGCCAGAGAGAAGAATGAAAGCCCACACCGGGTTGTCAACCAGTGCTGAAAGAAAGCCTGGAGCGTTGGTACAACACACTCTATGTTCTCTGTCTGTCAGCCACAACACACGCTCCATCTTCATTTAAAACTAGCCGTCACAAAGAATATGTAACAGTCTGACTTCAATTTCATGCTTTACAGACCACACTCGTTGGCTCGAGTTAACGGGATGAGAATATTCTTAGGACGGCATGCCAAGGTTGGATGGGGAAACAAGGGAGAAGGATGATGAAAGGAGTGAGTGGGGGGAGAGGTGGAGGTGAGGAAGTGGCTTACACTCCTATTAATGGTATGGCATCAGGGAAGTATTTCTGGAAAAACCCAATGACTTCATCTCCTGTGGTGATCTTCTCAAACTCTTCAAAAGGCATGAAGAGAGTGCAGGTAAAAGTCTTGTCCTGTAAAAGACAAACAAGACAGACACCGATTTTGGCTCTTCATTTGTAACAAGTCATGCAACAGCATTTGTGATGCTCGCCGACATTCATTCTACTGGTGTAAACCATTCGGTACATCTTCAAGTAGAAGAAGTACTTTCAAAAGTGCCATTCAAATAAAAGTACCTGAAATGACAGTACCCCCACCATGTGAGAAAGAATAAAAGCAAGTGACGGTCAGGTGAGAAGGATTTGAACACAATCTGATTTATTAATTATTTTGCCAAATTGTTGTCTTTTTTTCTTGTCCTCCTGAAACATAAAAAGTCAGTGCCTCACCAGCCATGAAACTCACAGCAAGTCAATGCTTAAAGTATTTTGCTGGCACAGCCTTTAAAAAAAAAAAAAAAAACACTTCACATAAACATAACATAACACGTAACAGCCTGTTCCAGAACATTATGAAGGTTGATTAGGGCCACACTGAAAAGAAAACAATTTATTAAAGTATGAGACAAAAGTTGTTTGCTATGTTAATAAAAAACACAAAACGTTTGACCCCAATTAGGATGTTCAAGAATAATTTATATAAAATTGTAATTTGAACAGTTACATCTACTTTTAAAAAGTAATCCATCATCTAATTATGTATAAAACATTAAACAAACATTTAAAAAATATTGTATAATATGCTTGTATAAAAGGCTTGTATAATTTGTATAAAGGATTTGATAATTAAGACATTTTCCATTTTTAAATGTAGTAAAATATAGTACTCACAATATAGTAATTGTGTCTGTAGTCAAGTTCATTTAGTACTCAGCAGTACAGCGAATCCCCACTTACAGCGAATCCCCACTTACACACAATTTAGCATTGACAACCACAAAAATTTGCAGATTTTTAGTCCCCCAAAAAATCTAATTTACAGCTTACATGTAGCACTTTTTATAAAACACCAATGAAATGTAATTAAATGTTAAATGCACCATAGTTTAATATATTAGTGGTGAGTACCTATACAATTTCTATACAATTTATACTGTAAAATGTGTTTAATAAGTGTGTGTCAGGTTTACATAACAACAAAATCGGACTTAAAACTATTATCATTATTAGTTTTAAATGTTGGTAAGAATGTATACTGTATATTTTAAAAAGCATGTACAGAAATCAGTCATTTGTAAGTAAAATGTGGTGAAAAATGAGTTGGTCACTACAAAAAACAGGTTTTGTGCAAAAATTAAAAATAGTTCGAATCCCTCTTTCTACCCTCCAGAGGTGTCACGCTAAACAGACATTTTTTTTTGTTTAAATGGTTCAGCCTGAGAAGAGGTCTTTCTTTCTTGTTGAGATGACATCAGCATCTATTAAACAAACCTGTTTGCTAGTCACGGCACTAATCTGACCTTAAAGTCACACTGACAATGCTAATTAGCAGAACATGACATATAACACTAAAATCTGTCCCTCCCCAAATCTGATGATGGTCCAAGATGGAAAAGAATCATCTGGAAAGCATTGTTCAATGCAGGAAACAAGAATCTTAAAATGATAATGCCATCATTTGGGCAACTGATCCGTGTAATTAACCTTAATGGTTTTTTAACCAAGTGAAACATGGGCAATAAGACCCTCATTAGACTGCAGACCTCAGGCAAGGTAAAAAGATTCTTGTTTGCGTATCCACACAAAGTATTACTGGCAGAACATTTGAAAACAAATATTTTTATTGTTAGTTGACTTTAGCCTGTGCTCAATGCAGAGTTTTGACAGAACTGTACCAACTTTGAGGAGGGGGTAATCCAAATAGCCATATAGTTTTTTTTAACCTATTTTTTGTTCACCATCTAAAGCTGAGCGTGCATATTGTGTTAGGAGAGTTCGTGTATGGAATCACAGGAGTGCCAAAATTGAAAGGACTAGTCCCATCCAGCCTGTTAGCAGCCACTGTCGGCAGCTTTGATATGGACTCCGTCGTGTAAGATGTTCAGGCAAAGTATGTGCATAGTGGCGTGATAGTGATGTTACTTCCTGTTCGTCTCCCGCTTTCGGTCATCCGTGCTAAGAGCTACATTAAAACATAGCTACTACATAGTTACTGCAAGCTGGAATCGCAAGCTGATCAGGTATTGACTAGTCACACTGGCAGAAGGAATGGATGAATAGACATTCCTTTTTCCATTTAGTGTCAGGCATCGGGGAAATGCAATAAGGAAAAGCAATTGAAATTGGAATTGTTGATTTTATACTTCCACATTTATTTCCTTTTACTGTAATTTTGGCACTCATGTGATTCCATATCCGTTGGAGTGTTGGGTGTTGAATCACATTAAAGTGCTCATGACACCAAAACACATGTTAATATTATTTTCTCCCTGAAAAAATACACTGAAAGGCATATTCTATACATTAGATGTGTGCTTGAATGGTGATTTTTTTTTAAGATGTTGTCACTATAGACAATGCCTCCACTTATTCTGGCACAGAAAGCAGAAGTACCATTAACTCCAGGGCCCACTAAAAACACCACCTTTGTGTTTTACTGTGAGCTATATCTTGCATTCAATAAGGTTTCTCAACTTTCTTATCAATATGTTGGCACTTGTAACTTTCTTTTGCTGCATTGTTGGTTATTTGATCAAAACAAAAGAAGAGTCTTGAGGTGTAACTGTATCAATTAGCAAAGAACTACAGAGTCAACCGCTGATGACATCATAGATGGACAACACATTGACTTCCGATTTCCATATGTTAGCGATCTAATAGGCTGCTAACAAGGATGTTTTGGGAAAAAAAATACTTTACGAACACAGTTGGACTGGTAAAATTTTGGGATGAATTTTTGATGCGAACAATGAGATGTACGATAACCAAGGTTCCACTGTACTTTCTTTTTCAGGTACCTTAAGGACATTCAGTTTTTCCTCCACTCAAATACTGTATCATCAGTATGCAAATTCTACACGTGTTATGTGGCACTCAGCAGTTAATTATTATCAAGAACAGGGTATTTTATGTGACAAACTCCATGTCGGAAATAGCACTTGAAAGATATGTGTTCAAGGTCAGGAGATAACACTCATGTTAATATTTAGTGTGTTTTGTGTCAATAATTAGCATGAATTCACACCACATTAGTTTAGGGGAAGATGGTGTCCATATATCTCCATAATATATTATTCATAGAGTGTCCATTTAAATACAAAAATCACCAAACTCCACTTGGTCTAAGTAATGGCTGTGATTATCTTCTCATCAGAACAGCTGTTTCCATCAACATGGTTCTCCCAGTGGGGACTGATTTGCACTGATTGTGTTACCATGGTAGCCACAGCAGGGAAGATGTGTGCCCTTTTTGTCTCAGCCCAGAGCTGTCCTGGGTGCTAAGGACAGTGATTGACAGTGCTGATGCACTTTGGAGTCTGCTGCTTTAACCTTGTCTCACAAAAGACAGTGAAGGAATCAGCCATGCAGAAAAATCATTTTGGGATTAAGAAGCACAGGAGAAATGAAGAGAAGTTTTAATGGGAGCAGAAGAGAGAGTCATGACATCCGTGTGAAAAGTAGGTCAAAACCATAAGGTGGCTTAACGTTTTGCAGTGTAGGATTCCTGATCACTAAGTCTGCAAATTAGGCGTTACCCATCCAAGGGCATCGCTGAGGTCAATTATGCCTTGAAAGGCTTGCCACTGATTGCGTTGACTAGACTGATTATGCCAGGACTGATGTGTGCAAATGCCAAGAATTATTGCCACAAATATGTCTCGGTTTTACGTACTCGTACGGCAAAACAATGCACATAACAAAGTAGTTGAGGGCCGAATAAAGCACCTACGTAGGTGAATTCAAGGGCCATTGAACTAAGTGGGACGAGTCACCACTCACAACAAGCAACATAAACATATAAAAACTGTGGCATTTCTAACTGTATATTATTACTTGATAAAGAAGATGAAACACACTACTGTGAATAAAGGTAAAAGTGACGTTGAAAGTTCATTTATCCATTTAATTTGTCACTGATATGTGTTTGTCTTTGTTTTCTGCATGTAAAACTATAATTTTCCTCTATGAAATGTGTTTTGTGTTCATATATTTGGGTTTCTGGAACAGATTAATTGGATTTACATTATTTGTAATGGAAAAAATGTATTTGATTTACATGTACATTTTGATTTTTGTCTGACCTTTTGGAAGAAATTACAGTAACCCCTTATTTATCACGGATATTTCGTTCCCGACTGGACTGTGATACGTGAATTTCCAAAAAGGTAGGCTTCATTATTTAGAAATGAATATTTTCATAGTAAGAGCATTAAAAACCTGTTTACAACTTTCTAAATAGTTTTTAACATTATTAGAACCCCCTAGACATGTAATAACACCCCTGTAATTACCTTCACACTTGTATATTCCTAATATAGTACAACTACAAATAAAACTAATACTCGTGTGTGTTGCTGTACACTGTTTGTGTTCCGGGAGCAAGGACAGGAAGTGATGTCGGGAGTTTTGAGTTGAGTTTTAACTGCAACAGTTGCCGTTTTTAGGGTTTATAGTGCCTGTGTTGTGATAATTGAAACCAGCAATAAAAGCCTGTTGTTCTCGAGAGCAAGTCTTGTGATTGCGTCACACCGAACATTACAGTTACGTTACTGACACCTATTGGCCAACTGTACTATACTGGATATCGCTATATGAGTATAGTAAGTATTTTGAAAACCATACTTTTGTATTTTAGTTCATTTATCCATTTTTCTGCTTGAAAATGTTTAATGTAAGCAAAAGGTACGTAACTTTTGCTCAGATAATCATATTTTTGACTAATAATCAGCCACAAAACACCATGATTTATTCAGTATTTTTGAAAAAACATCAAAGTGAAGCCGTAAATTTGGAGAGATGGTCTTTCACTGTAGTATGATGTCATGACATTTAAAATCAAACATCTACACTGATGTATGACCTTGATGGGAAGAAAATGAATGACACATACCAGGTTGGGAAGCGCAATCATCATGAATGTGTTTCGGGGCCAGATGTGAAGATAATTGGGCTTCATGGCATACTGGGAATGGGCATACAGTACATGTAAGGTCAACACATTTTTTTCTAAAAAGTGTGATCCTTGCACCTGGGGAAAAACTGACCTCTCCGTTGATGGGCGGCATGGTGAGCTCCATGTAGCCGTGAGGGATGTAAGTCTGACTGTAGTTGAAGCGGCTTTGACGAAGGAATTGCTTGCGGACGGCTGAGAACGCTCCATCACATCCTACAATGAGGTCTGCTTCTATCTCCTTCTTGGACCCGTCTGGCCTGAAAAGCAAAGCAAGGTATTAAAACCTTCACACACCAACATTTTCCCCTACTCTAGACACATATAATATAATTCATTAACATGAGTAATTTGATTTTTCCAAAATTGTATTGCAGAGCATGGTCCCACAATTGCACTCACTAGTCTGGATTAATGCTCCATGATTATATCTAGTGGCAGAAGCAACCCAAACAAGATAGATGATTTTAAACAACATATTGGCTCTCACAAGACGACCAGCATTATCATAATCTGCAAATTCTGCTAAATGGAGTTTCCACGCTTCCAAAGAATTCCATCCATGCTGTTTGTAGCTTCACTTCCACAGTATGTACTTGACATTCCATGGTTTGGTATTGCTGTTATTGATTTATAGGTTGCTCTTGTTATACTGTATGTGTAACTGCCAGGCCTGTTGCTCTGCTGCAGCCATCGCTGTGATTTTGGACATTAAAAGACTTTATTGAATGGTACTACAAATGGAACATTACAATAAAGAAACTGAGTCCCTTTATTCAGATCCTCACAAAATATAATTGATTCTTCACAATCCATGAAGCACCTCTCTACATAGAAGTACTGTATATTGTATTTTTAATGTAATTGTGTAATAATGCTGTATGTGTTGTTAATTTTTTTCAAGTACCAAACTTTGGGAACCTAGGCTTTAGAGTGAGGTGGGGGCAGTCCCACAGCAGACAAAAACGTGGTTGTTGCACTAGCCTGACTACCAAGTTAAAGGCAAGACTGTGACTCAAATTTAATCTGTTCAATCAATCAATCATTCTCAATCAATCATGTCCTTGTCCTTGTATTTTATAAAATGTGTTTGATACTGTAAGTGTGGACTGTGCTTTGACGCCCTTACTGTAGCTTGTGAGCTTCTTTTATCACATATGAACAGTATCAATTGAAGGGAGACTGTAGAGGTGAATCCACTCTAATAATTACAATTCCCTTGAAATTCAAACAGTACAGTGTATGGTGGCACATAAGGTGTTTCAATTATTTGTGTTTCTCTGCAGCCTATTTGAAGGTGGTCTCAAAATGACACCCACACAAATAGTGGTTAAATATTGCGGCTAACTGGTTAAGTGAAGTAGGATTCTTTATTTATAAATGCAATATTTTCATAGTTAGAGCACCTGTTTACATCCTTCTAAGCACAGGTGCAGACATTAAATACATTTCTATGTTTGCCTTCTCTCTCTTATTACTCAAGTAGTAGACACAGAAAATAAGACAGGAAAGTCATAAACAAGACTCATGCATGTGTGTTGCTGTGTCTTCCGGTGTTAGGGGAATTGAGTGACAGGGAGTAAGGTCGGTGTCCCGCCCCATGTTTCAGTTTCCATCCTTATGCCTGAGTTCCTGTTTTGAGTCTATTTTGTAGTTCTTCCTGCTTTTCATTTCTTGGTTCACACCTGCTTCTAATTTTATTAACCCTATTTAGTTTAGGTGTGTGCACCTTCGGATTGTTGGAGCATTGTAATTTGTTTGCCATTGCTAAAGGACTGCTGTCATTTACTTTCCGTGACTGTTCCCCTGTGTCTTGCTGAACGTTTAGAGATTCCTGCTGCTGCACCGCAGCAATTATTATTAAAGCACAGTTTTACCTACTTGGTGGTCTAAGTCTCACGCATCCTGTGGTTGTCGCCACAATGCTCAAGATGAACCGTGACAGAATGCTCCAACCAAGAGACGACCCCGCGGAAACGGTCAAGGACAGTTTTTTGGGGGACATGCTGCACAACCATGAGGCCTCATGGAGAGGATCAGAGAGCTCAAGGCCCAGACTGCGCAGCTGAACTGGTCTGGCGGATTTCAGGCCCATCTCCTGCCACTTCACCACCTGCCTGATTCATCAGGAGGCGTGTAGAATCCGTCCCTTGAGGGGGTGGAGGCTAGGGTCGGTTGCGCATTTCCAGCCGCACAACTCCTTCCGAGTCCAACCAACCCAAGGCCGCCACCCGCCGCAGCAGCGCCACCTGCAGCTGCCCCCCTAGCGCCTCCCATGGCCCCGCCCGCGCAGCTGCCACTTCAGCGCCTCCCATGGCCCCGCATATTTTTTGAAAACCTTTACAATCAAGTGAAGCCGCAAAATTTGAAGCGCAAAGTGGTGACGGACAACTGTGGTGTATTACATGATGGCCTCACAGTCAGGAGGTTCAGGGTTCAAATCTCCGTCGGGCATCTCTGTGTGGAGTTTGCATGTTCTCCCGTGCGTGCCTGGGTTTTCTCCGGGTACTTTGGTTTCCTCCCATATTCCAAAAACGTGCATGTTAGTTTAATTGCCGACTCTATAGTGTCCATTCGAGTGTGAATGGTTGTTTGTCGCCCTGTGATTGACTGGCGAGCAGTCCAGGGTGTACCTCGCCTCCCGCCCGAAATCAGCTGGGATAGGCTCCAGCATACCCGCGACGCTAATGAGGATAAGCGGTTGAAGTTCCGGCCAATGTTATTCATAAATTAAGTCTGTTATATGGTTGAATGTGTTCATTGCCTCATTAAGGCTTAATTACCATTACATCAGTCTTATGAAAACATAGCCTGGTGATTAGTGAGCAAACTATGAAAAGAAACAAGTCATCCATATACAGTATATAGGTGGCTTTTACTGTGGCATCAGGCTCTTGACTACATTTATTTGCACTAGCTGCAAAAAACAAATTTGAGCTGTCATTTTTGAGCATGTAAAAGTTTGCAGGTCCTGGATGTGTGAAGTGCTCATGTTCGAGTGAGTGTAGATTTAAAACACACTCACTGCCGTTGACATAAAACCGGATTAAAGTGCATTCACGCATGACTCATTCATCCATATTTTCAACCAGGTACATTATTGGCTACCAGCCATAAAATAAATAAAACACAGGATTAATTTGGATGAATTCAATCCAAGAAACTGTTTAAATCAATTAGACGTGTTGCCGTCCTGCGTACTGCAATTTCCTCGAGGAAAATGACCTTGAGGTGTTTTGCTACTAATTGGGTTTTAAATTGTGTGCCGCAATTACCTCCAAAGACAACCAATTAAAAGGCTAGTAAAAGTCATACTCGCAGTCTGCTGAATGATTACCACACGTCAGGCAGTAAACATGCTCAAGGCCACGTGCAGGTACATGAAGGGAAAACAATCGATGATGCCAGAGTTCAAACAACGAAACCCAATGAGCAGTCCCCCATTACCACATGAGCCTTCATATTGTATATCATGCATGTGTTTGTGTGTCTTTACATGGGATTCACTGCTGGAAAGACTTACTTGATGACGGTCATCAGCCCCGTTTTAACACTCCAGTCCTGTAGTTTGTGCTCAAAGTGCAACTTTGTGTTTGCATATCGCTCAGCTTCTGTTGGGGTAAAATTACACAAAAAATGAAGCTTACATCACCAACACATATGTGACATAACAACAGCAGTTTCATGTGATGGCAACATCTCATGGAAACACCTTGACCTTGCAATGCAATGTCCATCCCCTGCTGATGTGGAATGAGTACCCAATGCCATTCGTCTTGAAAAAAATGTAACACAAGCAGCGTATTTGTTCAGGGATTTAGCTTTTGTGCAAACAAATGTTTCAGAAATCTTTTAAAGTCTGTTTTCATACCAGGAGTCTGGTGCAGCCAGATAAGATTAAGTTTAATTAAAAGACAGAACCATGCTCTCAGTACCCATTATCTCAACGTGTCAACCGGTGAACATCATTAAACAGAATACATCTACTTTGGACAGGACACAGAAAAACACAACACACAATACGGTATGCAGCATGAGTGCATCTTTTGTCGAAAACAATATTTCTGGACAAGAAGTGACGTCTGGTGCTTGTGTGTCTCATCAAACATTACAATACTGACACTTAGTGACCAGTGTAGAATACTACATATCATCACAACGTCTTTGAATTCGTCCTATGAATGCCTTATTGTCACACTCCTCTGTGACATAGGCGGGATGGTCTTATGTTCCACTCACTGCTCTGTCTTGTGTACCCTCTGCAGACATTGGCCAGCCGTGAGTCAGGTGGTTCTACTGCATCAGTCGCACCTGTTACCAATCCGGCTCCACCTCTTTTTATACCCTTGACTGTTGCTAGAGGTTACTGGATTATTTTTCCATGTCTGGTGCCCACGCCACACCTTTGTCGCCTGTGTCCATGCCGCTCTATAGTTGCCTGTTTAGATTCTGTTAGTTTTGTCTGTTTTTCTACCCTCCTGCTAGTACATTAGTTCGCCTGACTCACAAGTAGTTTTATGTTTAGTCTTCTTAGTCCTAGCCGCGGTGCTCCTGTAGTTTCTTTTTATGCACCGACGCTTTATGTTTGAGAACTGCTCTCCCTGTTACAACACTGAGTAAAAAGACTTACCAGACCTGCACGGCCTCGTCTCCGCATCTTGGGAACCTTCCTTCCTGCTCCGACACTCACGCGTGACACTTATATTTGTATTTTTGTTAATTAAGCCATTTTTGTGTATGGCAATGGTTTATTTAGGTCAAGAACAATTGCTTTAAAAGGCATATTTTGACTAAAAATAGACAGTAATCAATCATAAAAAAAAATCTGAAAAACTGTTATAACGTGAAGTTGCAAAATTTGAAACGCAAGGTGGTAAGGGATCAGTGTATACACTTACTTACTTAATAGGTCCAGCAGAACCTACCAATAAATGGGAGCACTGTACTGTAAATACTTTCCTGTTCTCTGCCCAGTACGTATCTGTATAGGGCAAGGGTGTTCAAAGTGTGGCTCGGGAGGCGATTTGGGGCCAGAGCAGTTTGTTTTTTTTATCGGTCCTTTGCATATTCTGAAAAGTCAGTTATAGCGGAGCTTTGGTTTTTGCACAACCTGGTTTTCAAATATTTCACAAATGATAAGATTAATTCTTCATTCATTCATTATTTAATGTTCTATGCCGCTTATCCTCATTAGGGTCGCGGGTATGCTGATTAATTAAATTGGAAACTGTGATTAATTTGATTAATTTCCAGTAAATGAGTGATTATAAAAAAATACATGTATTGTAATACAAAATAGTAAGAAGTAGTGGTACAGTGGGAATTCATTTCTATTCATCAGGTACTATCTACACTGTTTATGTAATGCATACATAGGCCTAATTACTGAATAGAATGGCATGTCAGGGCCAAAAAGGTACACCTTATATGTGCCCAAGCTGTAAAAGTCCAAAAACTACCAAGTCATTGCACCACATTAAAGGTATAATGATGTAATTTCTATTTGAACATTTGGACTGTATATTGTCAGTAATGTAGTCAATGTCAGTAATACCTACAGTTTAAAAATGTCAAACATCTATTGTTAATGTTCAGAAAAGTGTTTATAGATGTTCGTTTGAATTAAAATACATTTTTTAATACATCCATCCATCCATTTTCTATACCGCTTATCCTCATTAGGGTCACGGGGATGCTGGAGCCTATCCCAGCAGACTTTGGGCGATAGGCGGGGTACACCCTGGACTGGTCGCCGGTCAATCGCAGGGCACATATTGACAAACAAACATTCATACTCACATTCATACCGATGGACAATTTAGAGTCACCAATTAACCTAACATGCATGTTTTTGGAATGTCGGAGGAAACCGGAGTACCCGGGGAAAACCCACACATGCACGGGGAGAACATGGAAACTCCACACAGAGATACCCACTGGAGATTTGAACCCAGGTCTTCCAGATCTCCTGACTGTGTGGCCAATGTGCTAACCACTCAGCCACCGTGCGGCCCCATTTTTTAATACATTTTTATTTTAAAAAATGTAAGTGCCGCGTTAATTTGGTCATTGTCATTGCTCTCATATTCTTTTATCACATTCATTGCGCAATGTTGGCCGCACGGTGGCTGAGTGGTTAGCACATTGGCCACACAGTCAGGAGATCTGGAAGACCTGGGTTCAAATCTCCGTTGGGCATCTCTGTGTGGAGTTTGCATATTCTCCCCGTGCATGTGTGGGTTTTCTCCGAGTACTCCGGTTTCCTCCCACATTCCAAAAACATGCATGTTAGTTTAATTGGCGACTCTAAATTGTCCATAGGTATGAATGTGAGTGTGAANCCTTATATGTGCCCAAGCTGTAAAAGTCCAAAAACTACCAAGTCATTGCACCACATTAAAGGTATAATGATGTAATTTCTATTTGAACATTTGGAATGTATATTGTCAGTAATGTAGTCAATGTCAGTAATACCTTACGTAGTTTAAAAATGTTAAACATCTATTGTTGATGTTCAGAAAAGTGTTTATAGATGTTCGTTTGAATTAAAATACATTTTTATTTTAAAAAATGTAAGTGCCGCGTCATTGTCATTGCTCTCATATTCTTTTATCACATTCATTGCGCAATGTTAACATACTCAGAGCAGTTCAGCGCTATTATGTGAAGACAAAAAGATCTGACCTGTTAGCAGCTCCTTGTTCAGATTGGCTCGGTCTACTGACAGGATGTACTGAAAAGAAAACAATGTCTCATTATAGTGCAATTTGGCAGGTGCAGCGTCAAAATAGGCAGCATGATGTTCATCTAAATTGGAAAACCACTTTCCATTTTCATTATGCTTACAAACTGCCTACTGTATTCTTTTGTTATTGGTGCATGAGAATAACAGCTGCAAAATGAAACCATGAACACTGTAAGCACATTACACTAGCGATAGAGTGGTAAAGTCAATTTGACACCAGCCAACTCCATTGGTTTGTAATTGCATGAAATAATTATGTTTGGCTTGCTTCATTGCTTGCAAACATGCTTATCTTGGTGCCTTCTTGTCTACCGAAATGCAAAAATAAATCTTTCATATTCATACTGGCACGGTGGAAAAATAACCTTGTAACACACAAAAAAACATTATAGCATTATAGAGAATGGCGTGTCTGTGATAACAGCATTTGACTATTTCATTAACACAACACTGCAAATGCATATGCAAACCAATTGCAGCACGTTATGAAAAACAAATATTGTTGTAGGAAAATACAGATATTTAGCCTGATGTGCCATGGATGAGGTTGGAAAAGTGGCTCACCTGGCCCTTGTTGCCATAAGGAATTGGAGATTGTGCCCCATTTAATGAATGGATCATTCTTGCATGCATGGGGATTCCCTGGGACACAATCTATAAGAGAAGAGTAAGACATTGCAAAACGGTCACATCAAATTGTATAAATCACATCATATGACCCAAATACACTATAGCCTACAGTGTTTAAGCCGTACCTCTCTGTTTTGACGGAAGATGAAGGAACAGTGTAGAGTCCCTACACAGTCATACAGAATCTTACACTCTGTTATAACATTATTCTGACATGAACACGTCAACAACAGTGCAATTCCAACACCACATTATCTCCAACTCACAAACATGTCTCTACAAAGTTCAACCCCAGAACAGCACCTTCCTCAATCTCACGAGCTTGTTTGAGTCCCACTACATGACCGTGAGGTGCATTCACAGACACGGTGCAGAATATCACAAGTCTATAATGTGTGGTTTAAACAAAGAGAAAGACAAAGAAAACCACTAATATTTTGTTTTCTTATCACTCACTTCATAACTCGTGAAAGTACAATTTGCTGCATTTAAGTATCCCTCATAGTCAGTTGGTGGCTGCTGATCATTCAAGGAAGGGAATCTCGTTTTTCTTCCACTTTACATAATAAATGTGTTTGTTTATCTATCCATCCATTTTCAATACCGCTTATCCTCATTAGGGTCGCGGGCATGCTGGAGCCTATCCCAGCTGACTTTGGGCGGGAGGCGGGGAACACCCTGTTTGATTATTTATACAGTATGTAAATACGTTCCTAGTTGTTTTTAGTCTCCGGATCGGTTCAGAACAACAAAATGAAAAACTTGGAAAATGCTCAGGTGGAGGTTTGTACTTCGTTATCACTGATTCGCTTATTTCACTGTCAATCAAAAGGGGATTCCGCCTCAGCCGAGCGTCAGGGCCAGCCCACTTCCCAATAGACCCTGAGAGATGCTGATAGGCAGGACAAAGCCCAGCATTTGTCGAATGACCGTCCAGTTTCCAGTGTGACAACCCACTCTACAATTCCTCATCGATGTCAGTAGACGCTCAGCGTCCAACTGTGTGAAGCGCAGTGGCGCTACAGGGATGAATAAATTGAAGTCAGTGTCAGTTTCCTGTGAAAAGTAGCTGATTCGGAACAAAAGATGAAGGTGTTCTAGTGCATATTTAGTCAATGAAATGTACACACAGCAGTACACGTCGCCACTTTTTCTCTTGTAGTCTCGGAGCAACCGCCACTGATATCAACATCATGAGAAGTTCATTTGTTTGTACATGTGTGCACTGGACTTTTTCTCTGGCTAAATCTTGTCACACTGGTCTTATTTTATTAATAAACAATATAACAATTCACTGTATTAGTCAAATTCAATAAATGGCTACATTGTTCAAATGGCACTTTATTTGGTAAACACTAAAACAGTGCTTCTGACATTTAAGTACTCCAAAATGTCGTGCCTGTGACTTCGTACTTGACTTTACTTGTCTTGTCTTGACTTGAGACTTGACTTGGACTTGAATGTACGTCTTTACTCAAGATTTGGGATTAAAGACTGGAGACTTACTTGAGACTTGCTAAACATATACTTTCTCCTTCCTCAGCTATAGGCAAATATATTTTCAGGTACCCAAATCAAGCGGAGGGAGCGCACCTCGCCCGGACGTGCCCCCCAAATTTTTTCGTGTTTATGTCTTTATGCTTCACTGAAGCATTGAGACTTCACACTCAAGCGGTCTTTGAACGCAACATAGTAGATGTGAGATGCAAAAGTGAATATATATCAGTAATAGACCAGTTATATATAGTGGTGAGTACTAATACATTTAATAACACAAATCCATTTAGTAAGTGTCCGAGGCATATTAAAGCAAGACAGGTCTGGATGGGGTGGGGGACCAAAAATAAACATTTTTATGGCCATTTCAATTACGCTCGAAATTTTGGCCACTAGCTGGTGGTCCCAGGATGTAAACCCCACAAAAAGTTCAGATCTACTGTGCTGTCTGTTTACATACGGTATTAGACCCTGCACTGTGTTTTTCTATACACAAATTACAGCAGGAAATAAGAGGAGATTGACAACATATATTCCATTAACTACGGGGTATATTAGAATAAGATGTTAGTACAGCAACAGTAAATCTACATTCACGGTATACGATACCTTCACATGTGTTACTATACGACTATATAAAATCAACAAACCTTCTCCTCGATTCCAACATGCTTCAGTGAATGTCGGCCTCTGTGAGATAAAGCCAGGTTAATGCTTCTCCCTCTGACAGTTTTTGCTTGCCGGATATCTGGCCAAGAGATCAGACAGTGACTTTATTATCATCTGTTTCCAAACTCCTCAGAGGTAGCATAGGTCTGTGGTTCAAGAGGTATTTAAATAGTTATAATACCTTCCCGGGTTTCAAAAACATGCACATCAAAACCTCTTTTGGCAAAGAAGCAGGCATTAAGTGCACCGACCTAAAAGCACAATGTCAGAAAAATGAGTGTGCTCTATAATGACAGACTGGAATGTGTATTTAATTTCTTATCCGGTACAAGCACCTCTGGAAATGTTAAAAGGAAGATCAAAATAATCAATGGATCAACATTTAACTTTGACTTGTTCTTACCAGTCCACCACCCACCACTGCCACAACTTTTGTCTTCTTTGGTCTGTCAGTCAAGTTGTCCATTGTCTCACCCACTGGCTGTTCTTTCCAAAGTGACAGAGCTGAGTAAAGGTTAGATGTATAAAAGAGGCAGTGTACACATGCATATGAATGTCAGTCCTTTCTAAGTAAACTGACAACTCTGTTTGTCTTTTGCTCTTTGCACTTTAGCCTGTGTGTTGTGAGGGCATATACGGTCCAATGCAATTTGATAGACTAGAAGTGTAAATGGATAACCAAAACAACAACAACAACAACAACAAAGCTCATTGTGTATTAATAGTACCTAACTTCTAACTATTTTTACAAATGCAGTAGTCTTTAATTGTGCTAGTAAAGAAATGTGTCTCCCTCTAGTGGTGGTAGTGATGATCACAACAATTGAAACTGTAACCGGTGTACAGCAGGGGTTTCAAACTCAAACCAAAACTCAAAGCCTACTTTAGGTTGTGGACCGAACTGGACGTCAGCCCCCACGCCCCTCCCAACTTTATATCTGTCTTATTATTTATCCGGAAAAGTTCAACAGTTTCATATTGTTGCAATTTTGAACACCTTAAAACCTTCTTGTCCTTTTAACAAGTGGTGAACAAAGCACACTCCTATGCATAATTAGTGCACATGCACAGTTGCCAGCATAAGTGCACATACCACAATAATCCAGGCTCACAAACAGTAGTTAGTATGGTTAGATTTTGAGAACATGTTTTATTGGCGCTGACGACTAGATAAGAAAGCAGCCTACACATACAATCCCAGTTCCCTGCTGCGCTGGACTGTTGTGAAGAAAGAGCTGAGACGGAAGACAAAGCTGTCAATAAAAGGTTTGGGGACCACTGAGCTAAGTGAAAGAGATAAGAGGGGGAAAAGAAAAATGATTTAAATAATTAATGTTATATAGATGGATAATTGATAGGGATGTCCGATAATATTGGCCCACGGATATTCCATTCCTTTTTCCTCCGCTTATCCGGGTCCGGGTCACGGGGACAGCAGTTTCAGTAGGGAAGTCAAGACTTCCCGGTCCCCGGCGACCTCTTCCAGCTCCGCCGGGAGAACACCGAGGCGCTTGAAGGACTATGTCTCCCAGGCCAGCTGTGAGACATAGTCCCTCCAGCGTGTCCTAGGTCTTCCCCCAGGCCTTCTCCCAACTGCGCATGCCCGTAACACCTCACCAGGGAAGCGCCCGCGAGGCATCCGGACTGGATGCACGAGCCACCTCAACTGGCTCCTCTCGATGTGGAGGAGCAGCGGCTCTACTCTGAGCTCCTCCCGGATGGCCGAGCTCCTCACCCTATCTCTTAGGGTGAGTCCAGCCACCCTACGAAGGAAACTCATTTCCGCCGCTTGTATCCGCGATCTCGTTCTTTCGGTCATGACCCATAACTCATGACCATAGGTGAGGGTGGGAACGTAGATCGATCGGTAAACAGAGAGCTTTGCCTTCCGGCTCAGCTCTCTCTTCACCACGACGGTCCGGTACAGCGACCGCATTACTGCAGATGCTGCACCGATCCGTCTGTCGATCTCACGCTCCAACCTTCCCTCACTCGTGAACAAGAACCCGAGATACTTGAACTCCTCCACCTGAGGCAAGACCTCACTCCCAACCCGGAGGGTACAGTCCACCCGTTTCCGACTGAGAACCATGGCCTCGGATTTGGAGGTGCTGAGTCTCATCCCAGAAGCTTCACACTCAGCTGCAAAC
This sequence comes from Oostethus manadensis, assembly GCA_024372805.1. Lineage (NCBI taxonomy): Eukaryota > Metazoa > Chordata > Actinopteri > Syngnathiformes > Syngnathidae > Oostethus > Oostethus manadensis. The sequence continues at coordinate 3,886,524 of QODF01000040.1, forward strand.
CGCTCCAGTAAACGCTGAAGGTCACAGCCTGATGAGGCCATAAGGACCACATCGTCTGCAAATAGCAGAGACGAGATCCTAAGGTCACCAAGCTGGACTCCCTCAACACCTTGACTGCGCCTAGAAATTCTGTCCATGAAGATTATGAACAGAATCGGTGACAAAGGGCAGCCTTGGCGGAGGCCAACGTTCACCGGAAACAAGCTCGACTTACTGCTGGCAATGCGAACCAGGCTCCTGCTTCGATTGTACAAGGACCGAATGGCACGTAGAAGCGGACCATCAATCCCGTACTCCCGGAGCACCCCCCACAGGACACCACGAGGGACACGGTCGAATGCCTTTTCCAGGTCTACAAAGCACATGTAGACTGGTTGGGCAAACTCCCACATACCCTCGAGTACCCTTGCAAGGGTGTAGAGCTGGTCCAGTGTTCCGCGACCGGGACGAAAACCACATTGCAGCTCCTCTAACCGAGGTTCGACTAACGGTCGTACCCTTCTCTCCAGCACCCTGAAGTAGACTTTCCCAGGGAGGCTGAGGAGTGTGATCCCCCTATAGTTGGAACACACCCTCCGGTCACCCTTTTTAAAAATGGGGACCACCATCCCGGTCTGCCAGTCCAGAGGTACTGTTCCCTACTTCCAACTCTATGTTGTAGAAGCGTGTCACAGTCCCCCAACATCCAACATCCAAAGCCTTGAGGAATTCCGGGCGGAACTCGTCTACCCCCGGAGCCTTGCCACTGGGGAGGGATTTAACCACCCCAATTACCACAGCCACGGTGATAGAACGGTCCACGTACGTATCCTCAGACTCTGCTTCCTCTTCCACCTTCCACCAACTCTATATCGAGATCAGCAAGCCCCCGTCCGCACTGTAAACAGTGTGAACTGGGGGCTGCCTCCCCTTTCTGAGATGTCGGACGGTTTGCCAGAACCTCTTTGAGGCCGACCGAAAGTTGTGCTCCATAGCCTCACCGAACTCCTCCCACACCTGAGTTTTTGAATCGACCACCGCCGAAGCCGCGTGCCGCTTGGGCTGCCGGTACCTGTCAGCTGCTTTGGGAGTCCCACTAGCCATCCATGCTTGATAGGACACCTTCTTCAGCTTGACAGCAGCCCTAACCTCCTGGTGCAAAGTGCACTTATGGACATCCTTATGTTCGAACATGGTGTTTGTTATTGACAAACTGTGATTTGCACAGAAGTCCAGCAACAACACACCACACGGGTTCAGGTCAGAGAGGCCGTTCCTCCCAACCACGCCCCTCCAAGTCACACTGTCATTGCCCACATGGGTGTTGAAGTCTCCCAGTAGAACTATGGAGTGACCAGCTGGGGTGCTCTTCAGAACCCCTCTGATAGACTCCAAGAAGGCCGGGTACTCTGAACTGCTGTTCGGCGCGTACGCACAAACCACAGTCAGGACCTTTCCCCCAGTCCTAAGGCGTAGGGAAATAACCCTCTCGTTCACTGAGGATGACTTCAACACAGAGGCACCAAGCCGGGGGCCTAATAATAAGCCCAGACCAGCTCGCCGCCTCTCCCCTGCAGCAACTCCAGAGAAGAACAAGGTCCAGCCCCTCTCAAGGAATTTGGTTCCAGAGCCCAAACTGTGGGTTGAGGTGAGTCCGACTATATCTAGTCGGAATGTCTCCGCCTCTTCCACAAGCTCGGGCTCCCTTCCCACCAGAGAAGTGACATTCTATGTCCCAAGAACCAGATTTGGCCGCCGATGACCAGATCGCCCGGACACCCGCCCTCGACCACTGCCCAAATCACAATGCACCGGACCCTTATGATTGCCCCTGTAGGTGGTGGGTCTGCGGGGGGTCCACGGATATTCATGGCCTGATATTGGCATAATATTTTAATAGGCAAATATCGGTATCAGGTTTCTTTCCTGTAATTACATTTTATTTTAATGCAGTATATAGGCCTTTAGGCTCCCGTATTTACCTGCGCACAAATTATGACCTTTTTTTTTTCTTTCCCCTGTATTTTTGCTCATTTTGCTCTTTGACTGTTCTGGTTGTTGCCGAAATTGTGATTATCACGGTTCTTTATAATATGGTTGAAATATGTTTGTGAGGTTCTTCTGACCCTTTCTTATATCCCTCACCCCAGCCCCCACCCGTCCCTTTTCAGGTCAGGTCCGGCATCGAAATGTGGCGCAACAAAATTCATAATAAACGCAGTCAAAAGTCAAGGGAGACTCATTCGGATTATGAAGTCTCCCTTGGCAAAGAAATTGTGCTCAGCATTTAAAGGCAGCTTGACTCTCATTCAGCTGTTATGATGCTGGACAGGACAAAAAAACAAATGATGACCTCAAGAAATCGTGTCTGAAACATGTAAACAACCATGGGTGTCTAGTAACAAGCTTGCTCGCTCTGTACCTGACTAATATTATGCCTGTGGTGTCCCCTTTAGATATTAAACATGCGATTTGCTGCTGCTTATGCGAGGCAAAAACCAATACTTCTTCTTTCAATAGTTCCCAGGGCAAAAGCTATCAATCGGAAAATCAGGGAGTGTATCACACTGGAAAACCAGATCTTTTCTATTGCGCAAAACGGCGGATTCACCGAAATTGTGGAGTTCCTCGAGCCAGTTTTGCCATGCTCAATTGCAAGTATGTCTCAGTTGTTTTTCAATGTTGTACAATGTTGTTTACAGCCACATCAAAAAGCTAATTGCTGATGCGGTATCCATTAGCTTTACAACAGATTTGTGTTCATTCCACTACAATAGTTATGTGAGGTTACACATATCAGTATTGGTTGATATGAGAATGGGAAATTGAGAGGTGGACAATATCGGCATATCAGATATCGGCAACAAAAAACCTGATAATTGATATGGATAAAAATATTATCCTGACTTTTTTGTAAATCAGGCAAAAGTGTCAAGGGGAAAACACACAAATACAAAAATTAAGATTTTATTCATGAAGAAACATTTTGAACCTAATTTCATCATATACAAAATCCACAAACTAGTATGTTACTGGGAAAGGGACCAAATATCTTTCTGAAAATGTGTGTCTGCTTGGAATTTATTTATTTAAAAAAAGTGTAGGAGTTTGACCAAAATGCATTTTTAATTCAATGAATATAAAAACCTGTGGAACATATTTTTATTGTCAGAATTGGAAAGTACAAAAGGTACCTTTGGCTGATAATAATCCGTTGCTAAATACTATAATGTTTATGTCGTAAAATCGTCGCTTGGGAAATGCATTGTGACGTTACAATAATGTTACGTTTTTGTAGAACCCCGGTGCATTGTCAGTGAAACAACCGTGAGTGTGCAAACAGCAAGAAGCTTTCAAACCTGAGCCACCCATTACGTTCGACGTGCAGGCTTTGTAATCGATACAATAATCAGTGTTATAATGTTGTTGTTTCATATTAGGCACCGTGTTATTAATTTATTTTATAACCGTCTTATTTTTGAATGAGCTCCTATAACTTTGAAAATTACACATAACTGTCAGAAAGTCATACGTCAAAAGATTCGAACTGAAGACAGGGTTTCCTCTGGAGGCCGACGAGTGATCGGCGATCGACTGTTTTTGTCTTGCGCAAGATGGAGGTCTGAAAGGCAAGGTTTGTTGTCCATGGGTGCAAAGTATGTTTAAGTGCATCAACCGAACGGCACAGTGTACGCGATATTTCTCATCAGCGGCAAACGGCTTCCATCTCAACCGCGGAACAAAGTAAGTGTTGGGGGGCAAAATGTCAATAAACTAGTTGATACAACTATGTTGTTATCGCACTAAGGCCAGCTAGCTACATAGCTAGCTATGGAACAGTTAGCGCCGGGCCGAAGCCGGGTGGTTGACCTCAGTTTTCCAGCTTCAACACATTTGCTTGTTTGCTACCTCAGTTGTTGGGCTGGGGTCACTTGCGTTACCGTGGTCACGAATCCGCTATACATTTTTGTATTTTCCACGTAACGATACAGTTGAGTGACTACAGAATTGCGCAATCCAATGGGTATTTAGTCCGCCTGGTTTCTCGCTTAAAATGACGCAGCTGCCTGGATTGGGGCTGAGTCACAATATTCTAGTGCGCAGCCATAGTTGTAGACGACGCTTGTGTTTGCAGGGCGATGTTCTTAATAGTTGCTATCTTTGTCCGTTTGCGTTCTGAGCTCGACTAACGTTCAGCTATTTATTTTGTCTTGCCTACAAAGGTTGCATTCTCATTCCTAATAATCACAATACCTGGTTTCATTCACATAACATATCTAATACTGCATTTATATGTGCTCATTACTGCGCATGTAATTGTCACTGTTGTAGGCTGGTGTCATCTTCTTCCCTCAGAATGACTGACCCAGCTCTGAATAGGGTGGTCGCTGATATAATTCGCTCCCCTGAAGACAAACGAGTTTACAGAGCTCTGGAGTTTCAGAATGGCTTGAGGGCCATGCTCATCAGTGATCCAACAACAGACAAATCATCTGCTGCTTTAGATGTTCACATCGGTAAGAAATGAAGACCATCAGTGTGCCGTATAACCACACGTTCTGCTGTTTTACAACAAAGTGTCTTCAATAGGTAGTTACGTATATGTTTGCCATGGTACTACTGCTATTATTATCATACATGTATGTTATAACTGTTGTAGAAAGAAAAACTCTTTCTTGTACAATTTCACATATTTAAATCTAATCTTAAATCTAAATATCCTTTCACTTCACTTTACAGGTTCCTTATCGGACCCGACAAACATTGCAGGTCTGGCGCACTTTTGTGAACACATGCTGTTCTTGGGCACAAAGAAGTACCCAAAGGAAAACGAGTACAGCCAGTTTTTGAGTGAGCATGCTGGCAGCTCCAATGCCTTCACCAGTGGAGAGCACACTAACTATTACTTTGATGTGTCTCATGAACACTTGCAGGGAGCCCTTGATAGGTAATTGATTATTGATTTGACTAAATTTCAACTGTAGAACACAGTTACAGTACTGTGCAAAACTCTTGTAATTTCTACATGGCAAATAGCAGGATTATGGTTACAGTTGTGTCAATGAAACCATTCATTCTCACAGGTATCATAATAATACCACCCAACTGTCCATCTTACATAAATCATTGATTTATGGATGCAGGCTTACAAATAAACAAGCACAAACATGACAGTTTGGCCTTAGTGGAGGGCTGCTCATTACCGAGTGACACTGTATTTATAGTCAGTGCTAAAACCAATTCTAAGACTTGCACAGTCCTGTATTCCTTTTTTATACTCACTGAGTGTGTCGCTTTTTCATGTTTTGTCTTTTTTTACTTAAATATGACGACATGCACATTGTGAAAAATACTTAAAGAAGCACAAGTTACTACAGTAGAATACTCCATGGTGGTTTTTTTGTAACCAAGGACCATAGCTCCCACTGACCACCTCAGGCACAGGGTGAAGCTGATGTTCTTTGTTCTCTGTGGTGGTTTGGATAAGACAATCAATCAATTGTGGGATCAGATTACCTTCTTCATAAATGAGGAGTCACCTAGCATGCACCTGTTGGTTGTAATGATTAAATGTCCTCCACTGCAGGTGATTTGTGAGGACCATCTAGTCTAGTGAGAATGGACAGTGCAGCCTCAAGTGTGATGAAATATTAAGGGTGCACCTTGTGCGTGTTAGTTAACTGACTTGAGGACACCTGACTCTTGCAATACTCAAATTTTAAACCGTAACATGACTTCTCTCCTACAAAAAGGAGTGCATTTTCAGTCACAGAAATGACATTCAAAAGTAGTTGGTTTGCAAAGCATGATTTAGTTACGTTATCAACAGTCTTGTCTAATGATCAAATCAATTTGTATGTTGCTACTTCTAGATTTGCCCAGTTCTTCCTGTGCCCGCTGTTTGATGAGAGCTGTAAGGACCGAGAGGTGAACGCTGTGGACTCTGAGCACGACAAAAACCTAATGAATGATGCTTGGAGGCTCTTTCAGCTGGAAAAGGCCACTGGCAACCCAAATCACCCCTTTAGTAAATTTGGAACAGGTAGCTCTTACTTCACAGGAAGACCTCCTGTATGCTTGCTTAAAAGACCTTTTTGTCACTGAATTGCAATAAGAACGTTCAACAGCTTTTAAACTGACATGCCTTTTATTGAGGTATGCACATGAAACACCTTACAAGGGAGCCATCTAAAATACAGTAGATGCTCAAGCAACTTCAGAGGCACTTTTCAATGTCGCAGCTCTCCTCGCCTCAAGGGAGTGTTATAAAAGACATAGTATTATAATTTTATCTTAACATATTTTTTCAGTTTTGTAGCAGTGTACACATTATACAAGTATTAGTACTATTAATAGTAGTTTAATACAGATCTGTGCATCACACACTTTGCTGCAGCTGTCAGTTGCAATTAAAAAAGATATTTGATAGTAGCTGGAAATAATCGTCCAACACAAGCACATTGTGTCTTCCATCTAAAAATGAATATTTGATGACAGTCTTGGATGATGTTGGAAGAGAAAGGAAGCCACTTATGCTTGGTGTGTTGTTACTGTCTCCTTATGTCTTATTGTGTTCTTAAAGTGTACACCTCCAAGGGCTATCAAAATTTCACCCTGTGGTGCCAAGTGATAACAACTGAAGAACAGACCATCATTAGTTATTTTTCAGACTCGCAAAGCATGTACGCTGATTTGTTTGTGAAGTATAAATAACTAAAGTAGTCACATACAGTATTTATAAATGCATAAGCTTTTGCGTTTGGGATTGCTGAGGACATTGTACACTACTTATTTGCTTGTCATTTAAAAGAAAATTGTATGCACTCTTTTTGTTTTAGGTAACAAGTTGACCCTCGAGACAAGGCCATCAAATGATGGCATTGATGTCCGCCAGGAGCTTCTCAAATTTCACTCGATGTATTACTCCTCTAATTTAATGGGCCTCTGTGTTTTAGGCAGAGGTAAGGCTAGCATATAGTTTTCTCAAAACAACACAAAAGGAAAATGAATACGTCATTTTTTAAGATGCAGGTGTCAAAGTATATACTTAACAATACTCAAGTTAATCAACATCCAGCACTACAGCAGTTTAGTAATATTTTTGTTTATATTTGGTATATTGGAGAGTAAAAAAAAACTTTTGGATTATTGATGTGCTATTATTAGGCGAATATGCACACAATTTCTGCTACACAACTTAAAATTTTGACTTCCTGGTCAGGTTTTTAGTCAGCAGGTTCTGAGAACATCACCATCTTAACAAAATACATTTAGTCATTACTACGTGTTAAGCCATGAAGTTAGCATTTCTGTTTTTTTTTTTTTTTACCTGCAGAATCTCTGGATGAGTTGACCACCATGGTGGTGAAGCTGTTTGGAGAAGTAGAGAACAAGAATGTGCCTATCCCAGAATTCCCTGATCACCCCTTCCAAGATGAATATCTCAAAGTAAGCATTTGTTCCTCACATTTGCTGTTATTTTGTCATCATTTTACAAATAACTATTACTATACAGTTGTCTCTCGCCACTCTTTGAATTTCAGGGCTTCATTCATCACAGCTTTTTAAAAATATGTAAATGTTAAATAATAATGCTGTTTGTGGTTAAACATATTTAAAAATAAGCATATTTAAGCACATTTTGTGTATTTTTGCCTATATTTAACATTTTCAAGCATAAAAATGGCTAAAAGAAGATTCATGTGATATGTGGTAAACTACAGTGGCCACTGGTTGTCAGTAATGTTACTGTAATGTTGGTGAAATCACAAAACACCAGACTTAAAGGTTTGAATGATACCACAGCAGGAACAGTAATCCCTAACACAGGCGACTGTTGCGGTTGTAACCCATGCCAAAATAAAACTAAACTATGAACGCCCTACATCACTTCCTGTTTACACCACCACACACACGAGTACGAGCCTTATTTATGTCTTAAATTGCTTATTTTCTTTTATTATGTCTACTATCATGTCACTGTTTCTCCAAAATTAATTAAAAAATGATTGCTCTTTTTGATTGCCTTCTAAAGCAAAGTGTACTTATTCTTAGTCTAAATTAAGCAACCAAAAACATAACTAAAACTAAAATACGGTGGCTAAGTCGACCGGGACATATTTAAAAAAGAATCAAAAGGGAAAGTTTAACAATCATGATAAAGCAGTATCCGACACACAGCCAGCAATAAAGCCTCATATAGCAGGTGATTTCACCCCTGCGGTGTGTGGTTTTCATTGTTGTGCCCTGCTGGGATTGGAAAACCAATAGAATTGAAATCTTTGAGATAAAACATAAAAGAGATAAAGCACAAAAAAATCATCAAACTTAATTGTTTGTTCAGAGCTTCTCTTCATGCTGCGAGGCGTTCAAGCGCACTCAGAATTGTGAGTGAAAGGCACAAATTGTTCTTCGTTTTTGTTCACACACCAGCTACCACAAGTGACGTACCCCTGGGGGTATGCATACCCCACATTGGGAACCAAGGCTATACTACAGTAGTAGTAATTCAAATGTAAAGATTACTATGTGGGTGTAATTTAATGTCTGCAGGGTTGTAATAATATTATTTAGAAGACTGTAAATAGTTTTTTTATGGTATAACTACATAAATAATAAATTAATTTATTACAAATCCTACTTTGCGAAATTCACACAATGTGGCCGGGTCTGAAACCAAAATAACCACAAGGGATGACTATTGGGTAATACAATTTTATAGGTGACTCTAGGAGAGTTATTTCATATCCAGAGGTCTTTAAATCATGTTAAATGCCCTATGTATAAGATTGCAAATAGGTTTTCTATTTTCTAATTATTAAATATTTGATTTATAAATATGGGGTCTACTTCACGGAAATTCACTTAACACGGGTCTCAGACCAATTAACCACATTAAATGAAGGTTTACTCTATAATTATTGTATTTTTATATAACTATTTTTATATGTTGTACCTGTGTGTTGTCCCAGCAATTCTACAAAGTTGTACCCATCAAAGACATAAGGAATCTGTATGTGACGTTCCCCATTCCGGACCTGCAGAAATACTACAAGTCAAACCCAGGACATTATCTGGGGCACTTGATAGGTCATGAAGGACCTGGAAGTTTGTTATCTGAACTAAAATCTAAAGGTAGGACATGCTGAATCTACCTATACAGTAATGATGATGCAAAGGAGAAATTATGTTTTGATATGTTAAACGTGTTATCAAGAATGACGTTTTTTGACAAGGTTGGGTGAATACGCTTGTTGGCGGTCAAAAAGAAGGGGCCAAAGGATTTATGTTCTTCATTATCAATGTGGACTTGACGGAGGAAGGTCTTTGTAAGTTGTGCTTGGTCTTAGCCTCTCAAGTGTTCTCCAACCTTATGTTTGTGTGTAAACTAAAATGTAAATAACTTTATCAAAGCTTAATGTTTTCATCACTACAGTGCACGTTGAGGACATCATCTTTCACATGTTCCAGTACATCCAGAAACTACGCACAGAAGGACCTCAAGAATGGGTGTTTCAGGAGTGCAAGGTAGCTATTTAGATGCTAGGACAATAGAATACTGACTGTCAACATTATGGGTTATGATAGTTGGACTAAAGCAACTACAGACAGCTACACGCGCATACACTCCTGATCAAAATCTTAAGAACAGTTGAAAAATTGCTAGAATTGACCTTTTGCACATTTGGATCTTAATGAGGTTTCAAGTAGAGTACAATATGCAAAAGCAAGAAGGGAGAATGTGACAAAAAGCACTTAAAAAAAGTAATTTTTTGAAAACAACAATTTAACTAAAATTGGCTGTTGACCAGCTGATCCAAAGTTTAAGACCATTGCTCAAAAAATAACAAAAAACTCTCCAAACTAAGAACAAATGTTCTCAGTAGGACTCAGTAATGAGTAGTTCCACCGTTTTTGTTAATCACTTCACAAATATGTCTGGGGATGCTTGATGCGAGTGTTTCCAGCAATCTAGTGGAAACATTTCTGCTAGTGGTGAAGAGTTGTTTTTTTTCCAACAGGACAACGGTGCAGTTCACAATGCTTGCTTGATGAAGGACTTCTTCAGGGAGAATACCATCACTCTTTTGGACCATCCTGCATGGTCCCCTGATTTCAATCCTATAGAGAACATTTGGGGATGGATTGCAAAGGAAGATTTTAAAAATGGCCATCACTTCCAGGCAGTTGAGCCATCTTCACCACTTGGAGCAATCTTCCCACTAGCTTCCTGGAAACACTCGCATTAAGCATGGCCATATGAATTTTTAAAGTGATTAACAAGAATGGTGGAGCTTTATCAGCTGATCAAAAGTTTAAGAGCATCGCTCAAAAAATTACAGACAACTCTCCAAATGAGAACAAAAAATGTAAAAGTAGCTCCACCGTTCTTGTTATTCATTCATTTCTGTGCTGCTTATCCTCATTAGGGTCGCGGGTATTTTGGAGCCTATCCCAGCTGGGTTTGGGCGAGAGGCGGGGTACACCCTGGACTGGTCGCCAGTCAATCGCAGGGCAGACAGACAACCATTCACACTCACATCCGTACTCTAATGGACAATTTTAGAGTCGCCAATAGAGTCACCAACATGCATGTTGGCCTCACAGTCAGGAAGTTCATGGTTTGAATCTCCGTTCGGCATCTCTATGTGGAGTTTGCATGTTCTCCCTGTGCACGTGTGGGCTTTCACCGGTTTTCTCCCACATTCCAAAAACATGCATGTTAGGAACTGATGGCCATTTTTATCAACTTTCCTTGCCATCCATCTCCAAATGTTCTCTATAGGATTTAAATCAGGGGAACATGCAGGATGATCCAAAAGAGTGATCTTATTATCCCTGAAGAAGGCCTTTATCAAGTGAGCATTGTGAACTGCATCAAGCATCCCCAAACAAATTTGTGAAGTGATTTTTGTGGAACTACTCACTACCGAGTCTTACTGAGAACATTTGCTCTTAGTTTGGAGAGTTTATTTTTTTTAAACTATGGTCTTAAACTTTTGATCAGCTGATAAACAGCCTATTTCAGTTTAATTGTTGTTTTCAATAAATTACTTTTTCAAAGTGCTTTTTGTCACACTCCCCCTCTTTCTTTTGCATATTGTAGCTCTACTTAAAACCTCATTAACATCCAAATGTGCAAAAGGTCAATTCTAGCAATTTTTCAACTGGTCTTAGGATTTTGATCAGGTCTGTACGTCACCCAGAGACATATAGATATGGCAATGCATAAGTTTTTGTTTATATCTTCCTTTAGGATTTAAACAAGGTAGCCTTCCGGTTCAAAGACAAGGAACGACCCCGTGGCTATACCTCCAAAGTGGCTGGTTTACTACATGTAGGTTTCCTAAGAAATTATTGCAACTTGTGGCTCCTGTATTGGCTGTTGTCAACAGCACCCTGATGCTGCTCTTCACTCTGTTCGAGGTAGTCCTTGCCTCTGGTACACAAATGGTTGCAGTTGCGGTTCAAGCAATGCTTTCTCTGTTTTTCAGTATTACCCGCTTGAAGAGGTTCTTGCAGCAGAGTACCTTTTGGAAGACTTCAGGCCGGACTTGATTGATATGGTGCTGAACAAGCTGAGACCAGAACACGTCAGGTTAGCGGAAGAACTTACAATCAAATACAGCTCAAATGAAAATTATTATAAAATGTGACTGCTCTTTTTTCAGTTGCACAGTTGTTATGTTGGCTCATTGCAGACTGCTTTAAGTTCATGAACATTTCAGATGACTAACCTACAGTTTTAATAATTTTAACTGTAATTACAAAAGTGAGTCCATGTATGTCCTTCACCACTTTGTAGTTCAAACATTGCGCCCTAACTATTCGTGGTTCACTATGGCCTATTATTAGTCACAATTATGCATAATTAAGCACACTTAATGTGTCCATATATCCGTTTTCTTCCGCTTATTTGAGGTCGGGTGGCAGGGGCAGCAGCCTAAGCAGGGAAGCCCAGACGTCCCCTCCTCGGCCACTTCGTCCAGCTCTTCCCGGCGGATGCCGAGGCGTTCCCAGTCCAGCTTAAAGACATAGTCTCTCCAGCGTGTCCTGGGTCTTCCCCAAGGCCTCCTACCGGTTGGACGTGCCCTGAACACCTCCACAGGGAGGCGTCTGGGAGGCATCCTAACCAGATGCCCGGGCCACCTCATCTGGCTCCTCTCAATGCGGAGAAGCAGCGGTTCTACTCCGAGTCTCTCCCGGAAGACAGTGCTTCTCACCCTATCTCTAAGGGAGAGCCCAGCAACCCTGCGGCCGAAAACAAATTTCGGCCGCTTGTACCCACGATCTTGTCCTTTTGGTCACTACCTAAAGCTCCTGACCAGAGGTGAGGGTAGGAACGTAGATCGACCGGTAAATTGAGAGCTTTGCCTTTTGGCTCAGCTCTCTCTTCACCACGACAGACCGGTGTAGAGTCAGCATCACTGCAGATGCTGCACCAATCCGCCTGTGCATCTCACGTTCCATCCTTCCCTCACTCGTGAACAAGACCCCGAGGTACTTAAACTCCTCCACTTGAGGCAGGACCTCATTCCCAACCCGGAGATGGCACTCAAACCTTTTCCGGGTGAGAACCATGGACTCAGATTTGGAGGTGCTGATTCTCATCCCAGCTGCGAACCGATCCAGTGAGAGTTGAAGGTCACTGCTTGATGAAGCCAGCAGGACCACATCATCTGCAAAAAGCGGAGACCAAATCCTGTGGCCACCAAACTGAAACCCCTCAACACCCTGGCTGCGCCTAGAAATTCTGTCCATGAAAGTAATTAACAGAATCGGTGACAAAGGGCAGCCCTGGCGGAGTCCAACTCTCACTGGAAACGGGTCCGACTTATTGCCGGCAATGCGAACCAAACTCTGACACCGGTCGTACAGGAAACGAACCGCCTAGATTAGTAGGTCTGATACCCCATATTCCCGGAGCACTCCCCACAGTATTCCCAGAGGAACACAGTCAAATGCCTTCTCCAAGTCCACAAAACACATGTAGACTGGTTGGGGAAACTCCCATGCACCCTAGAGAGGTGGTCCACAGTTCCACGACCAGGACGAAAACCACACTGGTCCTCATGAATCCGGTATTGGACTATCCGGCGGATCGTCCTCTCCAGAACCCCTGAATAGACCTTGCCAGGAAGGCTGAGGAGTGTGATCTCATGATAGTTAGAACAGACCTTCCGGTCCCCCTTCTTGAAAAGCGGGACCACCACGCCGGTCTGCCAGTCCAGGGACACCGATCCCGATGTCCACGCGATGCTGCGGAGTTGTGTCAACCAAGACACGCCCACAGCATCCAGGGCCTTAAGGAACTCCGGGTGGATCTCATCCAACCCCGGGGCCTTACCACCAAGGAGCTTTTTGACCACCTCGGTAACTTCAGCCCCAGAGATATGGGAACCCGCCTCAGAGTCCCCGAGCACTGCTTCCATGTTGGAAGACGTGCGGGTGGGATTGAGGAGGTCTTCAAAGTATTCCCTCCACCGGTCCACGACATCTCGAGTCGAGGTCAGCAGCACACCGTCCCCACCATACACGGTGTTGACTGTGCACTGCTTCCCCCTCCTGAGACGGCGGATGGTGGACCAGAATCTCTTTGAAGCCATCCGGAAGTTGTTTTCCATGGCCTCTCCGAACTCCTCCCATGTCCGAGTTTTTGCCTCAGCGACTGCCAGAGCCGCAGACCGCTTGCCCTGCCGGTACCTGTCAGCTGCCTCCAGAGTCCCATGGGCCAAAACGGCCTGATAGCACCTGATAGCACTCTTTCTTTAGCTTGACGGCATCCCTCACCGCTGGTGTCCACCAACCGGTTCTGGGATTACCACCAGGACAGGCACCGACCACCTTACGGCCACAGCGCAGATCAGCCGCATCGAGAATGGAAGCCTGAAACATCGCCCACTCGGACTCAATGTCCGCTGCCTCCTTCTGAACTTGGTCAAAGCTCTCCCGCAGGTCGGAGTTGAAACTCCTTCTGACAGGGTACTCTGCCAGACGTTCGCAGAAGACCCTCACAATGCGTTTGGGTCTGCCAGGTCTGACCGGCATCCTCCCCCACCATCGGAACCAACTCACCACAAGGTGGTGATCAGTTGACAGCTCCGCCCGTCTCTTCACTTGAGCGTCCAAAACATGTGGCCTCAAGTCCGATGACACAAACACAAAGTCAATGGTGTCCTGGTGCCAAGTGCAAATGTGAACACCCTTATGCTTGAACATGGTGTTCGTTATAGACAATCCATGACGAGCACAGGAGTCCTATAACAAAACACCGCTCGGGTGAAGATCAGGGGGGCCATTCCTTTCAATCACACCTCTCCAGGTTTTAATGTTGCAGCCAACATGAGCGTTGAAATCACCCAGTAGAACAAGGGAAACCCCCGAGGGAGCACTCTGAGGCATTCCTCTAAGGACTCCAAAAAGGGTGGGTAATCTGAACTGCTTTTTGGTGCATAAGCATAAACAACAGTCAGGACACGTCCCCCACCCGAAGGCGTAGGGAAACAACCCTCTCGCTTACTGGGTTAAACTCCAACATGCAGGCTTATAGCCGGGGGACAACAAGAATTGCCACCTCTGCCCGTCGCCTGTCATTGCCGGCAACACCGGAGTGGAATGAAGTCCAGCCCCTCTCGAGAGGGCTGGTTCCAGAGCCCTTGCTGTGCGTTGAGGTGAGTCTGACTATATCTAGACGGAATTACTCCACCACACGCACCAGCTCAGGCTCCTTCCCCGCCAGAGAGGTGACATTCCACGTACCGACAACTAGCTTCTGTAGTCGAGGATCGGACCGCCAAGGGCTCTGCCTCCGGCCGCCACCCAGCTCACTTAGCACCAAACCCCTTTTGCCCTTCCTACGAGTGGTGAGCTCATTGTAGGTGGGACCGACGTTACCTTTTCGGGCTGTACCCGACCGGGCCCCATGGGTGCAGGCGCGGCCACCAGACGCTCGCCATCGTGCCCCACCTCCAGGCCTGGCTCCAGAGGGGGACCCCGGTGACTCGCGTCCGGGCGAGGGAAAACGAAGTCCAATGTTTTTAATCATCATCAGGGTCTTTTGAGCCACTCACTGTCTGGTCCCTTCCCTTGGACCAGTTTGTAATGGGTGACCATACCAGGGCATGACAGCCCCCCGACAACTTAGCTCCTAGGATCATTGGGACACACAAACTCCTCCACCACGATAAGGTGGTGGCTCAGGGGAGAAGAATTTACGTGTCCTTGGCCTAAATTAAGCATTTTATGCATACAAAATTACCTAATAATTGAAGTATGAGGTGGGGGTCTACAATTAAAAATGAGTAAGGTCCATTAATGCAGTTGAATTGACATTAAAGGTCCATACCTCATTTTGCCTCTAACTACATCAAAAAGACCAGCTCATATGAAAATGAAAAATAATGAAACGTCACACATCTCCCTATTGTTTCAATACAACACAATTAACTTGGCACCAACTTTACATATAAAAACAGAACCAAATTTCACATAACACTTGGAGGGCGCAGACCTATACCAAGTGCCATAGTTCCCCCCCCCCCATATTGTGATTCATCTTGTAGAACCTGTTGGAAACTTGTCCTGTAATTTTGTCCCAAGGGCTATGACCATATTTTGTGAAGTTATATGCACAAATGCTGAAAATGGTCCTATCTGGCAATGTTGATAAATGGGAGTCCACGGTGATCCCGATCACCCCCAATGTGTAATCGTTTTTTGTCGTATCCAATTTCCGACAATTCCTAAAAAAATTTAATTCTGAACTTTTATTAGTCGAACACAGACAAACATAAATACTGGCGAAAACATAACCTCTGCGCTGCATAACTAGTCACTTTGGGCTCTAATTCCGTGGGATGTGCAGCTTAGCGCAGACTGCGCAGTGGTAAATTTGGCCGTCTTCCACTGTCTTCATTCATATTCAACGAAGCTTGCAATTTGCTTTGCCAGCGGCGCATTTAAAGGTGAGGAGAGGAGCTCATTTGATTGGTGAAGATTTGACCCGGCTGTGTTAAACCCAGTCATGCCTTCTCTCCTCTCTTTGCCACTTGGTAGGAGGGACGGAGGTGTACTTACGCCAGGCTGCATGTGGCACCAAATTGCAAAATTCAAGGTGCGCTACACTTGCGCATGGTCTGCGAAATTAGAGCCCATTGTGCTCACTTTGTGATTTGCTTTTCAAGAAACTCAGGGAAACTGTTGAACTTTTCTTGGAAATCAGCTGACAGTTTTTGCAACATTAATGTTGTTGTTGTTCGAGCTCTGATAGAGAGGTGGTTGCCTTGCATTAAGCAGTAACAGCACAAAGGTCCTCCTACAAAGTCATTTATAGTCATCGCCTTGGCAACCACCTGTGCGTGGAGACCTAATTGCAAAGTTGACCAGCCTCTCCTGGTAGCACATTGTTCGAGCACCCATTTTAGAACTTGTTCCTTTAGTTGTGGCCATGTAGCTTTTAGCCCGCGATTAGCTTGTTTTGTTTTCTTCATTGCAGTGTCCTTCGCTTTTTTCCAGTGCCTCACAACTTTCTCATTCACTCCAAACAAATTTTTAGCTTCATATTTCACTACTTGCGCCTTGCAGAATATTATTGTCGTTTTGGGGGCATTTGTGTTTAGTTTTTCTCAGTTTATAAGTTGATACTGGCACACAAGCCTAGAGCGCCCTCTCGCGGCTGTCAGTGTGGGATGGGGTGAAACATATGCTGGATCAAAGAATCCTTTAAAAAAAAAAATTTGATGCAGACCCCAATTCAGATCAACCCCATCATTGATACACTTCCTCCATATCCTATTTCCAACAATTCCTGATAATTCCATTTAAATCCATTGAGAACTTTTCAGTATTTAAATAAACTCTGGCAAAAAGGTAACTTCCGTTCTGCGCTTGAATTGAACTAATTGCCAGAACAACAAGCTTTTATTGCAAGTTTGAATGATCTCAAAACAGGCACAATTACATAACAATAATCATGAACACAACAATAATGCATTTCAGGGGAATCGCTAGTCTGGCATCCTGACGCGCACATACATTGACAGGTTTTCATGATTTGAACATCAATAAAAGTTAATGAAAATGGCTTGAAAAAGTAAACAATCCCATATTCAAAATGTAATTTTGATCTCAACACTCCAAGTAGAGTGTTCTCAACACTCCAAGTAGGTAACAAAGGTGCAACATTTCAAAGTAAACAAGTTAAAAAGCAAAAAGGGGAAGCAGAAGCCTCGACTTTTTCATCTTTCTTGTAAAATAGAAAGACGTTCCAAACTATAGATTTTTGTTTTAGTTATGTGTTGACAGTCTTGCAGTGAGTAACTAATGCTACCGCGTTGCTACTATTTTTACATTCTTTTCTTTATCCATGGGATACCATGGAACATACAAAGGAATCGTTAGTGGGCAGCCCAGGCTGTTGCTTATTACAAAGCGATACCCGGTGCTTGTCTCTACAATGATTGATGACGCAGCCGTACACTCGCTTGTCAAAACGGATACCCTCTTGTATTGATGTATTGTTTACAACCCTAATTATTATTAGAAGTGTATTCTACAAGACAAGATAGATAGATTAATCTCCAAGAGAAATTCATATGTATTCCATCAAGCAAATTCCACAAGACAGTAATTGAGATGAAGTTTGCTCAAATAGAAATATTAAATTAATGCCCAATGCCCTAGTGTGTCACTCTAAATATGCTTTTTTTTTTTTTTTTTTTTAGTTAAAATGTATTTCCTTTCCATTTCATACTATCGTCACTTTGGCGGGATGTCACCAAATACCCAATACCTTTTGTGATATCTTGTGTTTTCCATAATAGTTCATGTGACTATTATTTGATAGATTAGTATTGAAACTGTATTATTATTATATACTATTTATTACTATACTTATAGTAACATGACCATTGCTCAATTCTATTTCCAGAGTTGTTTTGGTGTCAAAGTCATTTGAAGGTCAAACAGACAAGACAGAAGAATGGTACGGTACACAGTACAAACAAGAGGTTATATCTGAGGAAACCATAAAGGTGAATCAATGTGCTCTGTGCATACTGTGCACATAAAATCCATCACTGCCAGCAATGTGCGTATTTTTCTTGAGAAATACATATGATGAATAGTCTGTATGTGCATGTTTCAGAAATGGGCTGGTGCAGACCTCAACGGCAAGTTCAAGTTGCCTATGAAAAATGAGTTCATTCCTACCAACTTTGAGATTTACCCTCTTGAGAAAGACTCCCCATCTGTTCCTGCTTTAATCAAGGCAAGTGTTTGCTGCGGTTTGATCATCAAAGTTGTGCCACTCTTCATTATGGACTCTCACAGCCTGATTACAGCTGCAGATTTGCTTAAAACGTTTTTTTTGTACTTAGGATTTCCATTCGCTGAAGGTGACACACTGGTTACTTTCTAACTTTGTCTTTCTGTTAAATATGATACACATTTTGTGTGTTGCCACACAGTGTTACAATCATTACGTCAAATGCATAAAAATTACAATATCCTGTGTTCCGTCTTCTTCCAGGACACTGCAATGAGCAAGGTGTGGTTCAAGCAGGATGATAAATTCTTCCTTCCTAAAGCATGTTTGAACTTTGAGTTCTTCAGGTATGTAATTATTCAGTTGTCACTAAAGTAAACAACTTTTTTAAACTGTTAGCAAATGAAACACTGACTGCCAAGAAGATATTAGTGATGAAAATTATATACTATACAGTAATCCCTCGTTTATCGTGGTTCCAGACCCGAGGTATCAAAGTACGATTTGTAATATTGAAAACCCGTTTATGACTTTCTAAATACATCTTTAAACATTATTAGAGCCCTTTAGACATTAACTAACACCCCCATAGTCACATTTAGACTCATAGAACCCAATATAATAGACATAATAAAAGAAAACATGGCATTTAATACATTCATCCATCCTTTATACTGCTTATCCTCATTAGTGTCGTGGGGTAAATAAATAAATGAGACTTCTGCTTGTTTGTCTCGCTGTGAATGTGTTTTAGTGCTATCGGAGCAAAGTTGGGGGGAGATAGAAAGTGACGGCACAAGTTCAGCGTTGAGTTTAAGCTTGCCGTGGGTTACGGTCACTGAGATCAATTTGCCTGTTAATAATTCCGACCTGCATTGAATAAAAGCCTGTTTTTACATCGACCAAGTCTGGTGCTCGCGTGCCTCGCCGAGCATTGCAGTAACATTACTGACACCTAATCAAACGTCTTTGATTGTGTCTTCTGAATGTCTTATATTTATGCTTAAGTTCAATTAGCCAATTTTATGCTTGGCAATGCATGATTTAGGCCAAAAATAGGTGCATTTTGCTGAAATATGCTTATTTTTGACTACTAACAGGCTGTAGTCGACCACAAAACAATATGATTTATAAATTACCGTATCTTGAAAAACCGTTGGAGAATCCGCAAAAATGTAAGCGCAGAGTGACGAGGGATTACTGTAATATTTCATAAAGAAGTTGTGGAAATGCTTTATGCTTTAATATATAGAAATTTAGCAGTTTTACATGTGTAAAATATTTATTGCTCTCTGTCTCCATTTAACATGATTGACACAATCAGAATGTTACTATGGCAAATATCCCACACAATTGTGTGAAGTACCAGAAGAAAAAACAAGTAGTTTGCCTTGGGTGTTTCTTTATGGCAGACTGAGGTTAGAATGTCAGTTTTCATCCAAAATTTGCCAGCACAGAACAAGAATATTTGCACTGTCAAAAAGTATTTTGAGTAAATACGTAATGACTTTTCCATGACATGCAGTAATATAAAATGTAATGTTGATGTATAGCATTAACAGGTTGGGCTTTTGCTCTGTTCTGTAGCTGATTTAACATTAAAATGTTTTTGTCTTTACTGGATTTTTTTAATAAATGCAACAGTGTGCAACAATTTAGAGAACCACATGTGCTGAGATCACCAGCCTTTGTTGAACACACTAAAAAAGTAAAAAAACAAATAAAATATCTGTTTTCTCACCACTGCTATTTTTCTACAGCCCGTTTGCATATGTGGATCCATTACATTGTAACATGGCTTATTTATACCTGGAGCTCCTAAAGGACTCCCTCAACGAGTATGCATATGCAGCCGAGCTAGCTGGCTTGAACTATGACCTCCAAAATACCGTCTATGGGATGTATGTAAGTATCCTGATTCCTTCACTGTCATATTCATGCTGCATCCCAGATCTAAAAGAACCCTTCAACATTTAAGCACCCATACAGGGTTATAATGGCTCAGCCAGGACTCATCGTCATGAATATAAAGTACATTTTCTTCAACCCATAAAATATTTGATGTTTAGCTGCACAAAACGGGCTTGGCTGGTGTCAGTATTACCTTTCTCCTAAGTCCATCTTCCTCTCCCTTCATCAATTTTAATTTCCCTTCTTCAAATCCAGCAAAACATTCCTGCCTCTTTTTTGTGTCTCTCACAGTCAGGCACAGCAAAATATTGCAGTCCCTCTTCAATCCCGCAAACAAAGTTAGCTCTAAGCTTGTTCAAATGTTTTTATGTGCCGGCACAAAGCCAGTCATGAGTCTGCATATACATACTCTTCCTGTCATTCTTCACATACTTGTTTTGTCTGTCATCCCTATCATCTTTCTTTTGTTCTGCTTCCCCTCCCTTCCTGTAGTCGCTACCTATATGCAGATCCGATGCACTGCAACATGACCTACTTGTTGCTCAGGTTACTGAAGGATGATTTAAAAGAGTATACATATGCAGCCCGCCTGGCAGGGCTGGTGTATGGCGTAGCCTCAAAGATGAATGCCATACTAGTAAGTAAGCTGTTCAAAAACCTGCAGGAAAGTGGGGCGAATGTTGAGGGTTTGCATTTGAGGCATTAAGTGTGTGCAATAAATGGCCTGCTATTGCTTAATTGATTGTTTTGATTGTACCTTAAGTTTAACTTCTTAATATAAAACCAAGAATAGGTATAATAAATTATTCAATTATTAATTGGTTATGAATAATCTAGTAGATTATGTCTTGGAGCATTTGTGGCAACATGTGCGCTACTTAGCTGCAACCAGAGGAGGCACTGTTGAATCAGCCTTAATTTGTAGCCTAAAAAACAACAACATGACATGAGGATAAGGCTTACATTCGCACATACACTTACATTCGGACCTCCCCTATGGCGACTGTTTGAGTAGCATTATTCTGTTTTCCTTTTCATGGCTGAAGGAAATTTCATCAGATTATGAATGAATGAATGTTTGTTTAAAAAAGTTAATACAGTAATCCCTCGCCACTTTCGGTTCAAATTGTACAGCTACACTGTCACATTTTTTCAAAAAAATATTAATATATCGTTGCTATTTTGCAGCTGAATATGGCCTTGAATTAGTTCAAACATGTTTATTTAAGCAAATCTTATGTAATTTTTGCCTAGATAAAAAATGGCTAAATTGACAAATACAAAAACAGGGATGTGAAAGTGTTTGCCCCCATTTTTGATTTCTTATTTTTTGCATGTTTGTCACACTTGAATGCTTCAGATCATCAAACAAATTTAAATATTAGCCAATGACGATACAACTGAACACAAAATGCAGTTTTTAAATAAAAAAATTTATTTTTAAGGGACAACAAAACAAACGTACATGGCCCTGTGTGAAAGAGTGATTGTGCCCCCTGTTAAAACATAACTTTGAGACTCCAGCGAATCAAATTTAGAGCCATTATCCACAAATGGCTAAAACATAAACAGGTCTGAACCTTCCCAGGTGTGGCCGTCCACCCAAAATTACCTCTAGAGTGCAGCAACAACTCCAAGAAGTCACAAAAGACCCCACAACAATAGCAGGCCTAACTTGCCACATTTAAAGTTAGTGATCATGACTCCACCATAGGAAACACACTGGGCAAAAACAGTCTGCATGGCCTAGTTCCAAGACCAAAACCATTGCTGAACAAAATTAACACTAAGGCTCATCTCAATTTTGTCAGAAAACATCTTGATGATCCTTAAGACTTTTGGAAAATACTGTTGTCTGATGAGACAAAAGTTGAACTTTTGGCAAGGTGTGTGTCCCGTTACATCTGTTGAAAAAGTAACATTGTATTTCAGACAAAGAACATGATATCAACAGTAAGTTATGGGGGTTGTGGTGTGATGGTCAGGGGCTGTTTCGCTGCTTCAGGACCGGGAAGACTTGCAAACATGCAAAAAATAAAAATCCGGAAGGGGGCAAACATTTTTTTCCACACCACCACATAATGCATTCAAAAGATTTATTTGAGGATAATATGTCACCAGTATGTCACTGGTCACTAGATGTTAGTCGTGTTACTGTAATGTTTGGTGCACACACAAGCACCAGACTTTTATTACTGGAAGAACAGGCATTTATTACAGGTTTGAATTATCTCAAAAGAACTACAATTCCCATAATACTTACAGCGGGGAAGCAGGAAGTATAGACTCTACCATCACATGTTTTGATAGCTGTCATATGCAGTGGTCTGACATCTTTAACTTTGATCAAATATTGAATTACTAGATCTTCTGCTTGGACATTAAGAACGCTGCAGCTGTTCATCTCCCGATTGGAAAAAGCAAGCATATGTCATGAGTGCTTAGCTCTGGGAACACCGAATGCATTTTGGATTGCAAGGTTCATAGTGTATGTAAAGAACTTAAATTGCTGTGTGGTTCCAATCCAGACTTGCCACCATCATATGCACATGTATTATCAGTCACAGTAGCAATTTCATAGTTCACAGTTTGATATCTTATACTGTCACGTTTTAACCTTGCGATATTAACCTGGCAGTATCTCCAAATAGACACCCCTACTTGTCACCCCTACAGTCAGGTCTGGAACCGATTACTATGATAAACAGGGATTTAATGTACACTGATACACCTTTTGATTTAGAATATGTTAAAATAAAAATTTTTTCCAGACTTAGTGGCAATTGAGCTTTTCAAAATATTATGTACATTTATTTTTATTTCGGCAAGGTAGACTGATTTATGGCTGCGGTTGAGGATCAAAGTGATTTTGACAAGCTGTGATATATTTTACTGGTTTGTAATGGTTAACAACAAGTGATTGAGAATGACATTAATTTGCATGCTAATGGTGTTCCTGGTTACAACACACCAGCATTGGTTGGGAAAATAACTTATTAATCTGTTTCTACTGCTGGCATTGATTTTTAATGACCTCCCATCATTGGCGGCCATTGACGACAACTGGGTGCATTTGTGAGCTGTTGGTAATTAGATTGAGTCAGCTCTGTCAATGTGGCTGGCTGGCAATTTATTAGTTATTTATTACAAGTTATTGATGTTAGTAGAGATAACTTTAAACAGGTGTCACACATGGAACTTAACATAAATAGTGGTGTGATTGCTGAATCATGAAGGGCCTTGAAGGGTGCAGATGACACTGGAATTTAGTGGCTTTCAGTAGTGCTCCCTTTTTTCGTCCATTTTTTTACAGACCCAATCAAAATCTTAAGACCAGTTGAAACATTTCTAGAATTGACCTTTTGCACATTTGGATCTTAATGAGGTTTTAAGTAGAGCTACAATATGCAAAAGCAAGAAGGGGGAGAGAGTCAAAAATCACTTTGAAAAAGTAATTTATGGAAGACAACAATTATACTGAAATAGGCTGTTTATTAGCTGTTTAGAAGTTGAAGACCATCGCTGAAAACATGACAAAAAACTCTCGAAACCAGAACAAAAAATGTTCTCAGTAGGACTCAGTAATGAGTAGCTTGACCGTTTCTTGTTAATCACCGCAAATATTAGTTTGGGCATGCTTGATGCGTTTCCAGGAAGCTAGTGGGAACATTGCTCCAAGTGGTGAATATGGCACGAAGGGCATCAACTCTCTGGAACTGATGGCCATTTTTATAAACTTCCCTTGTCATCCATCTCTATGGGATTTAAATCAGGGGAACATGCAAGATGGTCCAAAAGAGTGATGTTATTCTCCCTGAAGAAGTCCTTCGTCAAGCGAGCATTGTGAACTGCAGCGAACATGATGGACCCCCCTCCACTGGGCTGGGTAGAAAACATCTCAGGTGTTCTCCTTGTCATGCCAGTAACTTTGGAAGCCATCTGGACCGTCAATGTTACATTTTTTCTCATCAGAGAATAAAACTTTTTTCGACCTCTCAGTGTCCCATGTTTGATGCTCCCTGGCAAAATGTAAACGGGCGTTGAAGGAGACGAGGTCCTTTTTTTTTCTTCTTTTTGAAACCCTTTTCCCGCGGATGCCAACAGATGGTTTTTGCGCTGCAGTCGGCATCAGTAAGAGACTTAATTTGGGTCGAGGACCACCCAGTGTCTTAACGGACAGCCCATCGGATCCTCTGGCTCAGCGCAGTTGTAATTTTTTGGGTGTATGACTTAACTTTTTTGTTCCATAATGCTCAAGATCTTTCAAAAAAATGTGACTGACAATCTTACTGCGTCCAACCTCAGCATCAATGGCACGCTGCGAGAGGCCTTACTTATGCAGCTCGTTCAAGAAGAGAAAGCTTCTTGGCTTTAGCCATCAGAAGGGCTTGAACGTGTGAGTGCCAGAAAAAAAGTCAGAAAATGAGAATTTTTAGTAGAATTTAGCTTTTATAGGTGTGGTGTTAAACTTTAGACGAGCTGATAAACAGCCTTTTTCAAAGCGCTTTTTTTCACACTCCCCCTTCTTGCTTTAATATATTGTAGCTCTATTTAAAACCTCATTAAGATCCAAATGTGCAAAAGGTAAATTCTAGCAATTTTTCAACTTGTCTTTTTGATCAGGTCTGTATTCCTTTTTATTTCTTCCACTTGGACATGACACCACAACACTTTTCTTTATCTCTATAGCACTACAGTGACAATATACTGTATATGTGACTACGAAGTGATTATGCACTGTGACATCCAATCACAATTAGCTAATTGTGCGTTTTTTGACATATTGTTGTTTAAACTAGGCTGTGTGTGAATTATTTTTGTTGCTGCCAAGCGAAATCCATCAAAGAAATTACTAGCACTGGTTCGTTGATCACGTTTGTAAAGCATCTGCTCTCTGTCACTGCTGCAGCTCTCTGTTAAAGGTTACAATGACAAGCAGCACATCCTACTGAAGAAGATCATCGAAAAGATGGCCACCTTTGAGATAGATGAGAAGCGTTTTGACATCATCAAGGAAGCGGTAATCAATCAAAAATCAACCCTTTACTGTGGAAGTGTAGCTCTTGCCTGGAACTTTGCCCTATGTCTCTGCAGTACATGAGGTCTTTGAATAACTTCAGAGCCGAGCAGCCGCATCAGCATGCCATGTACTACCTCCGTCTACTCATGACTGAGGTTGCTTGGACCAAAGATGAGCTTAGAGAGGCCCTGGAGGGTGAGATGTCACTTTTTTATGCCCAATTTCAGACCGGCAATACTTATTAGAGCTGACGATATTTTTGGAACCTGGTTGTTCTGTAGAAAGGTTATATATTAATGATCATTTACAATTGAAAGATGCACTGTGAGATACGTTCTAGTTATTTACTGTTCATTGTTTTGCAATGATTTTCATTTGGATGCTTGGTCTCACCTCCAAGCTATCAGTTACTGACATACTTTGGTCATTCTGTGAGTTAAATGCAGGTCAGATGTAGCTTAATTAAAATTTGCATTATGTTGTGTAATCCTGTGACTTTTGTGTCAGACATACAAAATGATGATGTAGTCTCATCTATAAACGCAATAAATTGTTGTCTTGATCCTATTATTCATTGACAGCAAAGTGGGTCATTGCATTGTAATATTGATCTTTGATTAATAGCTCTTATCTGTATTCCAGATGTAACTTTCCCTCGCCTCAAGTCCTTCATACCGCAGCTGTTGTCACGGTTACATATTGAAGCCCTTCTCCATGGCAACATCACCAAGGAGGTTTGTTTTCCTAGTCAATGTATTTTTACTGCTGAGCAAAATTGTATTTTGTGTCATTCAAACTGCAAAGTCCTGGGAATTTTTTTTTTTTAATCTTGAAAAGCTTTTATATAATAATAAAGAGTGCACAAAAAAATGATGGACAAACGGCATCCATTGATGCTGATTTTTCTATTTGGATCCCTCGTAGTATCCCTCGTTTATCACGATTAATTGGTTTCAGTACCAACCTTGATAAGTGATCTTCTAAATACTTTTTTTTTTTACTTTATTAGAGCCTTCGAGACATCAAGACATGAAATAACACCCCATAGACTCCTTTACACTTCTATTACTTAACAGAGTAGATATAATCAGAGAATATAAGCCTTTTAAGATATTAATAAAACTCGTTCTCTTAAAAACTCTCTCTCAGTAAATGTGTTCCTGTGATAAGTAAAAAACCTGGAGGGTTCAGAGGTGAGTTTTAGCCTGGTGTGGGTTACGCCCGCAACCGTAACCAGTGCTGTTATGATGGTGATGATTATTATCATCCATCCAACCATCTATTTTCTATGCCGCTTATCCTCATTAGGGTCGCGGGTAATGCTGTCTGTTGTGAGATCATTTAAACCTGCAAAAAAAGGCTGTTGCTTCGTCAATCAAGTCTAGTGCTTGTCTCACCAAAAAAACCTGACACCTAGTGACCTATCCAGACAATGACATTCACAATTTGAAGGTGTCTTCTTAAAGGCTTTTATTTGTATTTTAGCTCATTTAGCCATTTTTATGCTTGATAATGCGCAATTTCGGCATAAAATATGTACAATTTGTTTAAATATGCTTTTTTTTTTTTTTTACTAATATGTATTTTTTTGTGTGTGTCTTGTCCAGCATCATAACAGCTGAATGGGTGTCAAGCTGCCTTTAAGTGCTGAGAAAAATTGCTTTGCCAAGGGAAACTTCATAATCTAAACGAGTCTCACTTAATAGGTCATATTTAACCACGAAACAGCTTGACTTGTTAATATATGTTTGAAAAACAGCGATGGAGTGAAGCCGTGAAATTCTCACTGTAAGTGGCGAGGGACGAGTGTAATCAACATTTTGCTGGACTTGCAAATGTCTTCTGTTTTGGCTAGGAGTCATAAAGACAAAGACACAGTCACTTTAGTATTCAATATATAAAGATACACTTAGCCTTTTTCCACAAGGAAAAGTTGCCAGCCAAACTGAAATCCTATAAGCTGGCACTTGACTGTGAATTCAGAGCCAAAGTTCCCCTTCACCTTTGAGTGTTCCCAGTGCTTTGAACATCGGCCAAGTACTTTGTAATTTTGGATACACACAAACTCTCTCCCAATAAGCTTGGGTCGACCATGGAATGGATATTTGACTTGTTTGAGCTAATGTAAACTTGGTTCAGTGTTAACAATGTTTTTTCTCGATACTATCATTTATTACTCAAGCTAGTTATCATGTTTAGAAGAATAGATAAAATTCCCGCTCAAATTTGCAAAGAAACGTTGCACTGAGACACCACCGAGCTTTGCTAACAAGTTTAACAATTTTTTTCCCCTGGTTTTCTCAGTCATTGAAGGCACAGGCCGAGAGTGCACTAGAGTGCACTTGGGACACAGGGGTGTCCCAAGTGCACTCTAAGGGTTGTTTGCGGCCTGCGGCTGTTTTATTTATTTATTTTTTTATTGGCGTTTGGCACATACTAAAGATATGATTTAATAAGAAAAATAACAAGCAAAAATGAAAAAAAATCAACAGTAACTTTACAGTGAAAATATTAAGAGAAAAAAAGTTACAAAGTCATAATTTGATTAGAATAATGATTATTATAATAACATAATTTTAGGAGAAACGTCATTTTAGAAGCATAAAATTAAAATTGCACCCCAGCTGGTGACTCCATAGTTCTGCTGGGAGACTTCAATGCCCATGTGGGCAATGACAGTGTGACTTGTAGGGGCATGGTTTGGAACGCCCTCCCTGACCTGAACCCGTGTGGTGTGTTGTTGCTGGACTTCTGTGCGAATCACAGTTTGTCCATAACAAACACCATGTTCAAACATAAGGATGTCCATAAGTGCACTTGGCACCAGGACACCCTAGGTCGCAGTACGTGGACAGTTCTATCACCGTGGCTGAGGTAATTGGGGTAGTTAAATTACTCTCCAGTGGCAAGGCTCCGGGGGTAGATGAGTTCCGCTCGGAATTCCTCAAGGCTCTGGATGTTGGGGGACTGTCTTAGTTGACAGGCCTCTACAACATTGCATGGAAGTCGGGAACAGTACCTCAGGACTGGCAGACTGGGGTGGTGGTCCCCATTTTTTAAAAGGGTGACCGGAGGGTGTGTTCCAACTATAGGGGGATCACACTCCATCCTCCCCGGGAAAGTCTACTCCAGGGGGCTGGAGAGAAGGGCACGACCGTTAGTCGAACCTCGGTTACAGGAGCTGCAATGTGGTTTTCGTCCCGGTCGCTCTACACCCTTGCAAGGGTACTGGGGTGTATGTGGGAGTTTGCCCAACCGGTCTACATGTTCTTTGTAGATCTGGAAAAGGCATTCGACCGTGTGCATCATGGTGTCCTGTGGGGGGTGCTTCTGGAGTACGGGATTGGTGGCCCGCTACTACATCCCATTAGGTCCTTGTACAATCAAAGCAGGACCTGGTTTGCATTGCCAGCAGTAAGTCGAGCTTGTTTCCGGTGAACGTTGGCCTCCGCCAAGGCTGCCCATTGTCACCGATTCTGTTCATAATCTTCATGGATAGAATTTCTTGGCGCAGTCAAGGCGTTGAGGGAGTCCAGCTTGGTGACCTTAGGATCTCGTCTCTGCTATTTGCAGACGATGTGGTCCTTATGGCCTCATCAGGCTGTGACCTTCAGCGTTTACTGGAGCGGTTTGCAGCTGAGTGTGAAGCTTCTGGGATGAGACTCATCACCTCCAAATCCGAGGCCATGGTTCTCAGTGGGAAACGGGTGGACGGTACCCTCCGGGTTGGGAGTGAGGTCTTGCCTCAGGTGGAGGAGTTGAAGTATCTCGGGTTCTTGTTCACAAGTGAGGGAAGGTTGGAGCGTGAGATCGACAGACTGATCGGTGCACCATCCCCAGTAATGCGGTCGCTGTACCGGGCCGTCGTGTGGAAGAGAGAGCTTAGCCGGAAGGCAGAGCTCTCTGTTTACCGATCGATCTACGTTCCCACCCTCACCTATGGTCATGACAGAAAGAACGAGATTGCGGATACAAGCGGCGGAACTGAGTTTCCTTCGTAGGGTGGCTGGACTCACCCTAAGATATAGGATGAGGAGCTCGGCCATCCGGGATAAGCTCAGAGTAGAGCCGCTGCTCCTTCACATCGAGAGGAGCCAGTTGAGGTGGCTCGGGCATCAAGTCCGGATGCCTCCCGGGCGCTTCAGGTGGGGAACAGGTGGGGAAACAGCTGTCATTCATCATACTTAACATTCAATTTGACTCTTGAAAACACTTGTATATTTCACAGCTCTCCATTTTGTTGCATTTACTGAAAATAACTGAGAACTAATGCGATTACATTCTTCCTTCTCGCTCCTGTTCATCATATTTTTAGTCTGCTCTTGAGATGATGCAAATGGTGGAGGACACTCTCATCGAGCACGCACACACCAAGCCTCTCCTCCCGAGCCAGCTGATCCGCTACAGAGAAGTGCAGGTTCCGGACGGTAGGTCTCGTACTCCTTCACACCACAGTGAAGAACTTGTAATCAACACCCACACATACCGGTTTCCATACCAACCAGTCAGAAGGTCTCGTGCTCACGTCATCTGACATCGCCTTTCACTGGAAAAGGCTTCAATTAAATCCAACCTTTCTCATTTCCGCATGAGGAAACTCACAGTCACTCAGTGGAAATTGACGTCACTGAGCCAAAACAATTACACACATACACACACATTGGCAGATAGACACACTCATACGGAGCAAATCTCCTGTGCCGCTTCAATTGATTATGTTAAGCATGTTGAGTGATTGAACTAGGATTGCGCAGGAACACCAGGAGACATCCTGTGTCCCGCCGTCAGATGGGGGAATATTTTCAGGCTGGCCTCCAGACAGAACGCAGTAGTGTAAAACATAAAATGTGTATATGTACTGTACTGTAAAACTATGTACTGTTTTTTTGGCTGCTGTAGTGGACAATCCATCTTATGGAAAGCGGGTTTTGCACGGTGTGTGTGCTCACGTGCCTGTCCCACTACGTAATGTCCCACGTTTCCCACACTGTACATATTTCAAATGAGGAACAGTCTGCCCAAAAGTGGAAAAGACGAAGCATTCGGCCAGAGTATAAATAGGAGAGTCTAGGTGCCGACAGTTGCGTGGCCCTGCCCGTCTGTGCCTGCGATGCGCAAAGGTGACTCTGACCTGTCAGATCTCCTTAGCAACCGTGCCTGCCTTTTGTCCCTGATGATGAGGTGCTATGTACCTGTTTTTGAACACTTTACCTCTGTAAAGGAACAAAGATGAGTGCGTAAGATGAAAACAGCATGCTGGTATTGTACTGTGGAGATAAGAACGGTCTGCACAATGCAGCTATTAATGCTGCACTACAGGTAAGGAGCTTTACTAAATATAAGATAATCATAAGCCTGTTCAAACTCTTACTGTTGCGCTTGCACCTCCTCAAAAGAAACACTGTAAACAGAGTTATGGACCATGCTGTTGGTTTCACCCCAGGTATATCCATGCGTGTATATTACTATTTCATCAGCTTAAAATTGTGAAAAGCAGAAATGTACTGTACATACTGGTACTTTTTTTTTATTTTTAGCAAATGAGTAATTGCTGTGAATTTTTGCCAAATGTTTTTTGAGACATTTAGACACAAATCTTTTAAGGCTGTGTTACACGCGTGGACAAAATTTTTGGTACCCTTCAGTTAATGAAAGAAAAACTCACAATCGTCACAGAAATAACTTCAATCTGACAAAAGTAAAATAAATAAAAATTCTATTAAATTTAACCGATGAAAGTCAGACATTGCTTTTCAACCATGCTTCAACAGTATTATTTTAAAAAATAAATAAACGTATGAAAAATGCCTGGACAAAAATAATGGTACCTCTAGAAGAAAGACTGAAAATAATGTGACCAAAGGGACATGTTAATCCAGGTGTGTCCACTAATTAGCATCATAGGTGTCTACAATCTTGTAATCAGTCAGTAGGCCTATATATGGGGCTATAGGTAGTCATTCTGCTCTTTGGTGACATGGTGTGTACCAGACTCAACATGGACCAGAGGACGCAAAGGAAAGAGTTGTCTCAGGATATTAGACAGAAAATTATAGACAAGCAACTTAAGTGAAAGACCATCTACAAAGAAGCTTGATGTTCTTGTGACTACTGTTGCACATATTATTCAGAAATCTAAGATTCATGGAACTGTAGCCAACCTCCCTAGATGTGACCGCAGGAGGAAAATTGATGACAAATCAAAGAGACGGATAGTAAGAATGGTAACAAAGAGCGCAGAAAAACTTCCAGAGAGATTCAAGTTTAACTTTTAGGTTTAAAGAACATCAGTGTCAGATCACACCATCTGTTGTTGTTTGAGCCAAAGTGGACTTCATGGGACACAACCAAGGAGGATGCTATTGTTGAAAACAAATCATAAAAAAGCCAGATTGGAATTTCCCAAACTACATCTTGACAATCCACAAAGCTGAGAGAATGTCCTATGGACAGATAAGACAAGAATTTAACTTTTTACCAAGGCACATCAGCTCTATGTTCACAGATGGAAAAATGAAGCATATCAAGAAAAGAACACTGTCCCTACTGTGAAACATGGAGGTGCTGTTATGTTCTGGGGCTGCTTTGCGGCATCTGGCACAGGATGACTTGAGTCTGTGCAGGGTACAATGACATCTCAAGACTATCAAGGGATTCTAGAGAAAAATGTGCTGGTCAGTGTCGGAAAGCTTGGTCTCAGTCGCAGGTCATGAGTCTTGCAACAGGACAGTGACACACAGCCCAAAAGCACACAAGAATGGACTATTCTAAAGTGGCCTTCTAGGAGCCCTGAGCTAAATCCTGTTGAGCAGGGGTCTCTGAAAAACGTGACTATCGCAGGGCTGCCTAAACCTAAACATTCCTAATTTTTTCTGGAAAGCCACACATAACCCAATATGATGTTTTTAAAACCAAATTTGTTTTAAAAAACTGCATCAACACTAATGACCTCTCCACACTTAAGCAGGTATCTCATAAAAATAATTTTTTTCCCACGTTTTTGCATATCATCCACACAAATCTGCAGATATACGGCACTAAAAACAAAGGTCTTCAAAACCTCCGGCCAAAATGTGGATTTGGGGAAAACTCTGATTATACGTTTGCATATGGACGCTAATAACTGTGTTTTTGCGTTTCCAAACGTCACTTCCCGCAACAAATATGCTGTGACGTCAAACATCCAACCTCTATTTACATCAGAAACACCATGGATGCCCTTAGAACTGACAATATTTTCTTGTGTTTTGTTGACTTTGTATTCTAAAACAACATTTATGTTTTGCGGAAGTGACAGTATGACGGGATGATTCTTATTGGATAGAACTTTAGTAACTACAGGTTTGGCATGCTTATGACTGTGGCTCCCAATGCATTTATGTGGTTACGTGAGGATGCTTTTTTTGTTAATACGAGGTCATGTGGACACCATTTTTTCCAAAAACAGAGAGGGAGAAATATGTGGTTTTAAAGAAATACCCTGCTATGTGTGGACAAGACAAATGCTGAAATGCGATTTTAAGCGCATTTACAAGCACGCCAAGCCTCTAGGCGGCAGTAGATACTGCTCGTCTCTTGACGTCACTTCAACAGTACATCACACAAAGGCAGGTACGTGTCTGTGAACACTAGAAGTTTATTTCTTTTTTCATAATAAAAAAACATTTAATCGGGGTGAGAAAACATGAAAATAAATACAAAATTAAAAATACCAGCGAAGCTGTCAGGCTTCACCACCTAGCTCCTCCTGTTTTGCCCTTGTTTTCCCTGCCTTCTCCTGGGCGTGTTCTTTTTTGTTGCAGTAGCCCTCTCATCAGCTGGAGACGGGACCACTGGACGCACCTGCACCTGATGAGTGGCTACCACTCATAAGCAGATGGTCTGCACCTGGGAGACGCTGGAGTATTCTTTCCCCTCAGCAAAACCACGCATGGACGGTACTCGCACTATTTTTGAAATCCCGACTGTTCCTGCTCTTCCAGGCACCTGCACAGAATCTCTCCAGCGTCTCCCAGTCGGTGCGTCCAGTGCTCCTGTCATGCAGCTTGGCAACTCTGCTGCTCCTGGGCTTTTTGCTTGTTCATGGTGCCATTTTATTTTCTCTTTTGGATGCACCATCGCTTTTTGTTTAAACCGCACCAACTCTATTAAACAAGTTTGAATCAGTTGACCTGCCTCCTCGCTCCGCGTCTGGGGTACAGTCCAAGCCCACATGTAACAGAATAATCCAGCGACAAAATAGACCCACGGGAGGTGGACACCAGCAGACTTGCGCTACGTCATTTGGCGCAACGCCTCAACAAACCAACAAAAAAGGAGAAGTTTGACGCTCTGGGACAGGACATTTAGAACATGGCAGAGCGTCAGGACTCACGTTTGGAAGCTCTTGAAGGTCAGATTCAAACTCTGTTGTCAGCATTGCAGCTTGAAAACCCTTCCGTAGTGCCCTTAGCCACGAAAGTCACGCCTCCGGACCACGCTGTCCCTCCTTCCCCCGCGGACAGCTCTCCTGCCACCGGCTTGCAGTTGTCGAGGCCGGAGAGGTTCTCTGGCGAGCGCGACGTGCTCTCCTCCCTCACACAGTGTGAGCTGCACTTCGAACTCGCTCGAAGTGAGCTCGGGCGCCTTTGTAATTTCCCACCTAACCGGGCGAGCTGGTGTTCGGCCACGCCAGAGTGGCACCGCCGTTCGGCCATTTGCTCCTCCGCCTTTTCCACTGCGCTGGAGCAGATCTTCCAGCGGAATCCCCCTGGTCGAGAGGCAGCACGCTCTCTCCTCAGGCTGCGCCAAGGACGGCGCAGCGTTTCCGACTACGCCATTGAGTTCTGTGCACTCGCAGCGGAGAGCGATTGGAATGCCTCGGCGCAGTTGGATGTCTTTCACTCGGGTCTTTCTGACCACATCCCTGACCACATGATTCCCCTGACTCTCTCGCCGTGCTCATCGAGAGACGTGTACACGGCCGAGAGTTGGATCGGAGTCAGCACCGTGGGCGCAGCCCGGCAATCATTGCGACGGTCATCCCCGGAGTCGGCCACCACCTGTCACAGAACCACCATGAGCGTCTACCACCGCGCCCGTGCAGCTAGGAGGAAGTCGACTTACACCTGCCGAGAGGAACCGGCGCCGCCGACTGCATCTCTGCATCTACTGTGGCCAGGCAGACCATTCCATTGCCCACTGCCCCCTTCATCCGGACGGCCTTTGCTCACAAGCGCCTCAACCATCCCGTACGAGTTCTCGGGAGGGAGCTTCCATTCTAGCCCACTCCCCGTCGGACTCCACGGCCAGTCGCTTACAGCTGACAGGTACCCTCTCTTCGTACAACAAGGACATTTATATTAGTGCTTTTTTTGACTCCGGGGCGGACGATTGTTTTATTGACGAAGCACTTGTTAAACGTCTCGCTGTTCCTGTTACTAGGTTACCGACCTCCAAGTTAGTCCGCTCCCTGGACGGGGGCCCCATGGCGGGCGTCACTCATCAGACTCACGCTTTATCTCTCAACTTGTCTGGTAACCACATTGAATCCATTAAATTTTTTGTTTTTCCCTCACGCTTTGCACCCATTGTTTTATGACTCACTTGGCTTCATAAACTTAACCCCCATATTAATTGGACCAAATCCACTATTTCGAGCTGGAGTGTTTTTTGCCACACCCATTGTCTCAGGTTGGCATGCCCCCGCTCCTCTTCCGTTTGTGGCATTACTCCGGAAGTAATAGATCTATCCCAGGTTCCCTCAGTCTACCATGACCTTCGTGAGGTTTTTAGTAAAGAGAAAGCCCTGGTCGCTTCCTCATAAACCCCCCTACAGTTGCAGCATCGATCTAATTCCGGACCCGGTGCTTCCCATCTCTCGCTTATATAATATCTCTCGACCAGAGAGGGAGGCACTAGAGGAGTACGTTTCCTCCTCCCTTGCGTCGGGTCTTATCAGAATCAGAATCAGAAAAACTTTATTGCCATTGTAAGTGAACAATTCACAAACTAGGAACTTTCTTTGGCGACTCAGTGCAACGTAGAATTCTAAGTAAACATAGAGCATTAAATAAACATAGAACTAACTAAACATAGAACCCTGAGTAAAAAGGTGAAATCACTGA
Source organism: Oostethus manadensis (assembly GCA_024372805.1). Lineage (NCBI taxonomy): Eukaryota > Metazoa > Chordata > Actinopteri > Syngnathiformes > Syngnathidae > Oostethus > Oostethus manadensis. The sequence goes on from QODF01000040.1 coordinate 3,921,805, forward strand.
TAAGTAAAGGCATGAGAGTGTTTTTAGTGCAGGTAGTATAAGGTGCCAATAATACTGGTTATAAAGTGAGCATAGTGCAAATGTTATAAAGTGTTCATGAGTTCAACAGCAGCAGGAAAGAAACTGTTCTTGTGGCGAGAGGTTCTGGTCCGAATGGACCGTAACCTTCTGCCAGAGGGGAGTGGCTCAAATAGTCCATGTCCAGGGTGGGAAGGGTCAGCAAGTATCCGGCCTGCTCGCCCCCGAGTTCTGGAGACGTACAGGTCCTGGAGAGATGGAAGGCTGCAGCCGATCACTTTCTCGGCGGAGCGCACGATGCGCTGCAGTCTTTGTTTGTCCCTGGCAGTGGCCCCAGCGAACCACACTGTGATGGAGGAGGTGAGGATGGACTCAATAATGGCCGTGTAGAATTGCACCATCGTCTGGACAGGCAGCTTGGCTTTCCTCAGCTGCCTCAGGAAGTACATCCTCTGCTGAGCCTTCTTGATGATGGAGCTGATGGTCTGCTCCCACTTGAGGTCGTGGGTGATGTTAGTGCCCAGGAAGCGGAAGGAGTCCACAGTTGTGATGGGAGAGTCTGTCAAGACGAGGGGGGGTAGGGGGGCTTTGACTTTCCTGAAGTCCACGATCATCTCCACTGTCTTCTGAGCATTGAGCTCCAGGTTGTTGCAGCTGCACCACGACACCAACCGGTCCACCTCCTTCCTGTAAGCAGACTCATCACCGTCTGAGATGAGCCCGATGAGGGTGGTGTCATCCGCAAACTTAATCAGTTTCACCGAGTCGTGGCCGGAGGTGCAGCTGTTGGTGTACAGGGAGAAGAGCAGGGGGGAAAGTACACAGCCCTGTGGGGATCCCGTGCTGATAGTCCGAGTGTCCGAGACATTCTTCCCCAGCCGCACGCGCTGCTTCCGGTCCGTCAGGAAGTCAGTGATCCACCTGCAGGTGGAGTCAGGCACGTTGAGCTGGGTGAGCTTGTCCTGGAGCAGAGCTGGGAGGATGGTGTTGAATGCAGAGCTGAAGTCCACAAACAGGATCCTGGCGTAGGTTCCTGGGGAGTCCAGATGCTGCAGGATGTAGTGGAGGGCCAGGTTGATGGCGTCATCTACAGACCGGTTGGCTCTGTAGGCGAACTGCAGAGGGTCCAGGAGCGGGGAGGTAAAGGACTTGAGATGAGTCATCCTCACCTTTAGCAGCGGGGTTTTTCTTTGTTGAGAAGAAAGACAAATCACTGCGCCCTTGCATTGACTATCGTGCACTGAACGACATAACCGTAAAGAACAAATATCCTCTGCCCTAAATGGACTCAGCTTTCAATTCCCTCCATACGGCATGTTATTTTTACATGCTTGACCTCCGTAACGCGTTCCACCTTGTGCGAATTTGTGACGGTGACGAATGGAAGACACCCTTTAACACTCCTCTCGGGCATTTCGAGTGCCTGGTCATGCCGTTTGGGCTCACAAATGCGCTGGCCGTTTTCCAAAATTTTGTTAACGACATTTTGCGGGATATGATCGGTCGTTTGGCATTTGTCTACCTGGTTGGTATATTAATTTTTTCCCGCACACTGGAGGAGCACACCCAGCACGTCTGGCTAGTTCTACAAAAGCTCCTGGAGAATAGGCTTTTTGTTAAGGCGGAGAAGTGTGCGTTTCACACCACCTCGGTTCCCTTCCTGGGGTTTATTGTGGAAAAGGGGCAACTTAAGGCCGACCCAGCTAAGGTTCAGGCTGTGGTCGAGTGGCCCATTCCTACATCAAGGAAGCATCTCTAGAGGTTCCTAGGCATTGCAAACTTTTACCGACAGTTCATCCGGGACTTTAGTAGAGTTGTGGAACCTCTGACTAAGCTCACATCTATTAAAGTGCCTTTCACCTGGACCCTGGATGCTAATGACGCGTTCACCAGACTTAAGTCATTATTTACCAGTGCTCCTGTTCTCTTTCACCCTGACCCTTCTTCTCAGTTCTTTGTAGAGGTAGACGCCTCCGACACGGGTGTGGGGTCCGTCCTCTCCCAACGCTCGGCCTCGGACGGGAAGCTGCACCCCTGGGCCTTCTTCTCACGCCGCCTGACCTCGGCAGAACGCAATTATGACATTGACAACAGGGAATTATTGGCGGTGGTATTGGCGCTGCAGGAGTGGAGGCACTGAACTTTGCTGAACTTCCTGAGGGCGCTGAACTTCCATTTGTTGTGCTCACGGACCACAAAAACTTGGCATACCTTTGCACTGCCCAGAGACTCAACCCAAGACAGGCACGGTGGGCACTTTTCTTTACAAGGTTCAATTTCACCATAACTTTTCGCCCAGGCTCCCAGAATGGCAAGCCGAACTCTCTCTTCAGGCTGTATTCGCCGCCAGTAGAGGACACCCACCTGGAGACCATCATCCCCCAATCTCGGATCGTGGGAGCCCTCCAATGGGACATAGAGAAGTAGGTGTTGGATGCCCTTGAGGACTACACTCTGTCTAAAGGGATGCCCGGCGGGCCAACTGTTTGTCATTCCCAAGCTTCGCCCGGAGGTCCTACGCTGGGCGCACGGCTCTAAGATGGCTTGTCACCTTGGCGTGGCTCGCACAATTTTCTTCCTGTCTCAGTGGTTCTGTTGGCCATCGTTTCGGGCGGATGTGAAGGAGTTTGTGACCGCCTGCGCAGTCTGCGCTTGTAACAAGTCTTCCCACAAGGTGCGCGCGGGACTCTTGCGACCGCTTCCCATTCTTTCCCGTCCTTGGTCCCATGTGGCGTTGGATTTTGGCTCGGGACTTACTCTTTCCAATGGGAACACAGTGGAGCTCACTGTGGTTGATTGGTTCTCCAAGATGGCCCACTTTATCGCCCTCCCCAAGCTGCCCTCTGCCCTCGAGACTGCGGAGCTACTCGTTACTCATGTTTTTTGATTGCATGGTATCCCCTTGGATGTGGTCTCGGACAAGGGTCTGCAGTTCACCTCTGCCGTTTGGAAGGCTTTTTGCGGGGCCTCAGGCGCCTCTCCCAGCTTGATATCATCCCCAATCCAACGGCCAGACGGAGCGAGCCAATCAGGACCTGGAGGCCGCCATTCGCTGTGTTTGCTACCTGCAACCCGCATCCATGAGGTCCATGAACCTCCCTTGGGTTGAGTACTCCCACAATACCCTCACCTGGGTACTGTCACGCTTCACCGCCTAGCTCCTCCTGTTTTGCCCTTGTTTTCCCTGCCTTCTCCTAGGCATGTTCTTTTTTGTTGCAGGAGCCCTCTCGTCAGCTGGACGCGGGGCCACTGGACGCACCTGCACCTGATGAGCGGCTACCACTCTTAAGCAGATGGTCTGCACCTGGGAGACGCTGGATTATTCTTTCCCCTCAGGGAAACCACGCATGGACGGTACTCGCACTATTTTTGAAGTCCCTAAATCCCGACTGTTCCTGCACTTCCAGGCACCTGCACATAATCGCTCCAGCGTCTCCCAGTTGGTGCATCCAGTGCTCCCGGTACTCCAGCTTGGCAATTCTGCTGCTCCAGGTTTTTTGCTTGTTCATGGTGCCATTTCTTTTTTCTTGTTTGGATGCACCATCGCTTTTTGTTTAAACCGCACCAACTCTATTAAACAATTTTGAATCAGTTGACCTGCCTCCTTGCTCCGCCACCGGGGTCCAGTCCAAGCCCACATGTAACAGAAGCTTTTTTTTTTTAAAAACAACTTTATTTAACAAATGCAACTTAACACAACAAGCAGCGACAACACAAATCAATGCAACAAGCATCACACAAAACGTCCATTGAGTTTCGCCATGTGATGGGAGAGATAACTTGGGCTTTCCTAACCACAAAAATGAAGACCATAGGAAGCAAATGTCAACTGGCAGTGGATTACGTACGCAGGAGGGGATTTGGGAGAGTCGTTCTGTATACTCCCCCACCACTACCACAATGGACAGCTATGCTGCCTCGCCCAGTACTCCATCTCGTCCAACGTGGAGCCATGTGAATCATGAAAAACGTACACAGGTGTTCCTAGGTTTACCGTGGTCCCTGCTACATAGTTCCACGGTTACATATGTGTTCCCATAAATTGCACTTGTCTCAATGACTTTACTTTTGTGATCATCATGTCACTGTAACATCCACCCGGCTGTTGTACGGCTGACAAGGTGGTGGTCAATCAGCTCTCTCTATTGCAAAAATAAAACCATTTTAAAACAACATCAGCAAACTCAACTGTCCTCTCTGCACGCAGCCACACACTGTCAGGAAAGGACCCATGTCACATTCACAGATGGTTTGAAATCACAAAACTCTTTAACATGACAGTAGATATGACTTCCTGGTCACTGATCCTCTGAAAGCGACAGTAATAACTAAGCATTGGCTTAAAAATGTTGCTAGTGCTTTTGCTTTTATTTAACGCTACTGTTCCATTTAATTACCTGTGTGCACAGTGTGAGCTCTGAACATCACCCAAGGTATCACCAGTGGTCACTAAAATATTGCTTTCACCATCTTATTTTAGTAGATGTTGATGTGAAGTGAGATGTTAAGGAGTGTGGGAGGCTGTAAGTGCATGAGCAAAATTCAGTTCCATGGGAACAACCTTGATCACGGTCTGTCTCACAAACTGAAGTTGATCTCAAAGGAGGCAGGTTACCTCGCATGTCGCCACGCTCCATTCCAAAGAAATCACCACCTGAAATAGAGAGCTTCAAGGGTCCACTTTGCTGAAAGCAAGACTTCTGAGTTTCGTGCAACTTATCATGACTTTCCATCTGACCCCTCTTATGGTATCATGCTTTCCTCTATCAGGGTTCTCCTATGTGAAGTTAAAATGACCATTAGTGCAGGAAACAGCTCTGCAGGGTAGTATAAGCCCAGGCCTATTAAAAAAATGATGGGACATGGGAAATGATGATCACTTGAACAAAACAATTTGTCATCACCTTGTCAAAATCACACTTCTTTCCTTTCTGAATGGCCAGTGAATGAATGGACTTGTCGTGTCTCTCTGGCAGGGGGCTGGTACGTGTATCAGCAGAGGAATGAGGTGCACAACCTTTGTGGCATTGAGATCTACTACCAGACCGACATGCAGACCACTCATGAGAACATGCTGCTGGAGCTCTTCTGTCAGATCATCTCAGAGCCTTGCTTCAACACTCTGAGGACAAAAGAGCAGCTTGGTGAGATGTTTTAGATCTAAATGGTAAAGTATTTTAGCATTTCAGCCTTTCATCCTGTGTTCTGGTGCCCTGAACCGGTATTGTTTATTTACAATTCCGGCAACCTTTTTGCGAGCCAGTACTTTCTGAAAATGATGATGTTACCTTGTAGTCTTGTAGTAGTAGTAGTAGTAGTAGTACTAGTAGTAGTGCCAACATCTCTCCTGCGCTATCGCTCTTTTACCTTACAAACATTAAATAATAAATATAAATGATCTGTTTTTTGGTTGACTACGGTCTATTAATCATGTACCCAAGCAGATTGTTTGTATTTTTTGTTGTTGCCCAAATTAAGCATTTTCAAGCATACAAATGGCGAAATGAAATGAAATATAAGCCATTAAGACGCCAACTAGTGGAGTATTCTACTTTGGTCACTAGGTGTCAGTAATTGCTCGGTGAGAATACCACTGAAGCATCAGACATGAACAACCAGCTTTTATTGCAGGTTTGAACTAAAACAATAATCATAATAATAACACGGGTTACTGTTGCAGCCCTGCAAGGTAAATTATCTTTAATGGCTTATTTTCTGTAATTATATCTATGATATTGGATAATACTGATGTAAAGGTATGTGTGTTATTTCATGTATACTTGGCTCCCAATAATGTAAAAGCAAACACATTTATAAGATTGTAAACAGGATATTTATGCAAATGTATTTATGAAAATATTGCACTTATAAAGAATGAATACTACTCTGCAGAAATTTACTTTTCACTGTCAGATCTGGAACTAATTAATTACTGTGTATGCATGACATCTTAAATTAGACTGAATGCTTTATTGTCCATTTCAGATTTAGTGTCTAATTCTTCTACTTTCTTGTGACCCATATATAATATTATTGTGTTTACATTTACTGAACAACAGTACACACTGTAAAGAAACAAGATGTGCCAGCATTGGGTGTTGATAACACAGAAATGGGGGGCGGGTCTTTGTTCTGCTTGGGCTGTGGGGCCTGTGGCTCTCTGGTGATGGGGTTTGTCCTAGCTGTGTGGGTCGGGGCATGCTGCACTCACAGTACTTACAGACTTTCCCACAATAAGGTTGCTCTTTTTTTAGTGTTATGGTTAATATCCTCATTGTTACTATTACCATTAATAAGTATGTCTGTTTAAATACAGTATTATCACTGTGACTATTATTGCTATTATATTATTTTGTTATTTCCATTAATGTCTTTACGACCGTCATTTGCTAATGTAGTCTGATTTGTCTCTGTTGTTTTGTTATTTCTTGTTGCAATTATTGTTGTAGTTGTTTTGTCCCCACTCATCTCCCCGCTCTCCCACTCTGTCTTCTTTTCTCTTCTTCTCTGTCCCCTCCCGCTCCGGTCCGGCCGCCCCACATTTGCATAAAAATAAAAATGAAAATTAAGTAGGTAATAAAATCTATGTGACAGGGGCGAGTATCTTATACTTTTCCCTGGCAGAGCAAATGTGTTTAGCATGTAAGGATCATAAATACCCTAATGGCTGGACATGACACACACCAAAAAGTACCGGTCTACCATGGGTCTGTTGTTTGTGTAGATGTTTTGTTACATTGATTTCTACTCACAGCGTACAGCTGATCTGTCAGGTCACACGCTGTGTTTTCGTGTACAATCTTTTATTTGTGGTGAGACGCTGCAAACAGATTTGGAGCGACCTGTTTGCACCACGCTATTGACATGGTTGACACATTTATGACATCCAAGGCTACATCGTGTTCAGCGGGCCGAGACGGGCTAACGGTGTCCAAGGACTGCGCTTCATCATCCAGTCAGAAAAAGCACCTCACTACCTGGAGAGCCGCATCGAGGCGTTCCTGCGTACCATGGAGAGATCTGTGGAGGAGATGAGCGACGAAGCTTTCCAGAAGCACATCCAGGCCTTGGCCATCCGCCGCCTGGACAAACCCAAGAAGCTATCTGCCGAGTGCGCCAAGTACTGGGGAGAGATCATTTCTCAGCAGTATAATTTTGACCGAGGTGAGATCCTCAGTACATCACCATCCTAAATAGATTTCTGAGCATGTGATCTCCTGCATTGTTTGTAGCATTCATTGCATGTAAAGTGTACTTGGAATGTCCCGGGATGGGAGCAGGATAAGCTTGGAAACGAGAACTTGGGATTGATCTTTTTTTTTTTTTAATGCATTTGCCTGTGTTGTATTGGCTCGTGATTCACTACTAAGCTGCCTAAAGCCCTGAGTGGTGGCGTACTGGACGGCGTCCAAAGGGAGTGGTTGTGATTACTTACTGATATTAGCTGCTATTAATGGACAGATGAGTGGAGGGAGCACGGGTTCCAAGAGCACACAACATGAGCCATGATACAAAGAAGGTAGCGATGCTGACAATACTTTTAACCTTAAGTACTTGGAAAACATACGTATGTACACAACCAACGAGAACTATGTAGACAAGTCTTGGAACACGCCATGTAATTTATGGACAATAGATAGATTGATACTTTAATAATCTCCAAGAGAAATTCATCAGGGACGTCTTCCAGCATGACCGTGGCCTTGTCTGTAAAGGCATGCTTGGTTGAGTTTGGAGCAGAAGAACATGCACAGAACCCTGACCTTTTAAAATGCACCAGAAGGGAGATTGTGGGCCAGAGCATTTAGTGACCTTTGTGAACTCTGACCATGTACCCCACAGTCAGACGTCAGAATGTTGCAGGAAGTCTTCCCAAAAGAGTGGAAGCTCTTATGGCTAGAGATGAGACCGACCTCCTGTTTGTTTCTATTTTCACTTCTTGTAGGTGTAATGGCCACACGTCCCAATACTTTTGTCTAGATAGTTTTAACTGGAGGGTCACATCAGTGGAGGACATTATTATATTTGAGTATGTTGTTGCAGATAACGTTGAGGTGGCCCACCTGAAGACGTTGTCCAAGGACGACATCATGCAATTCTACAGAGTAAGTAGAGCAACTTCACAGCTACATTGCATAGTTGCGTGTCACATGCTAAATTGTTATGTTGTGTTTTGTGTTACGTCTCATTTTGTTACATGTTCAATTCTTACATTATTTCTTTACATGTTACTTTGTTACGTCTTACATTATGTCACGTGCTGCTTTGTTACATTGTTCAATTGTTGCTTGGTTTGATGTGAAATTGTTGCATGTTATTTTCTTAAATTGGTGTATAACTTGTTTTCATTGGTAAATGTAACAGTTGTTAGTTTACTTTGTTACATACTTTGATCAGTTGTGACGTGGTTTGCTGTTACATGTTACAGTTGTTAGGCAGTTACTTTGTTACATACTTGGGTAAACTGTGACTTGGTACGTTGTTACTTTGTTCCGTGTTACATTGTGTTACATTGGTGCGTGTTACGTTATTCTGTTACATGTTATGTGAAGCTTTGTATAATTGACACGTTCTTTCTTGCATGTTACATGTTACTTTTACAGTTGTTAGGTTGTTACCTTGTTACATACTTGGGTAAACTGACGTGGTACGTTGTTCCTTGTTATATTGTGTTACATTGGTGCGTGTTACGTTTTTCTGTTACAGTGTCCATAGTGACATGTTACGTGGTTCTTTGTTAAATTGACACATTACTTTCTTGCATGTTACATGTTACTTTTTTACATGTAACAGTTGTTCGGATGTTACTTTGTTGCATACTTTGGTAAACTATGACGTGGTACATTGTTACTTTGTTCCATGTTACATTGGTGCGTATTACGTTATTTTGTTACATGCTAAGTAGTGACATGTTATGTTGTTATGTGATGCTTAGTTAAATTGACATGTTACTTTCTTGCACGTTACATGTTACTTTGTTACATCTTGCGTCATGTGCTACCTTGTTATGTTATATTGTTACATGTTACACTGTTACATGTAACATTGCACGTATGTAAGTAGTCACTAGACATCAGTCTCTATGCCAACATTTTGGGCCACTTTCACTCATTATATCCGTTCATGTCCCCTGCCAGGAGCGTCTTACCCTGGACGCCCCCAAAAGACACAAGGTGTCTGTGCACGTGCTGTCCAGAGAGATGGACACCTGTAAGTATCACCAGTCACATAACCATCAACAGGACGCCTCTCAGGTCGGCCTCAGCTCACCTATATTTCTCCCCTAGGTCCCGTCGTGGGAGAATTCCCGGCCCAGAATGATGTCAACTTGGCCCCTGCACCCTCCCTGCCCCAGGTGAATACCCCCCCACCCAAAACACTATTTGTATATTCCTGGCAACATGTACATTCTTAATTCTTTTTTTTTAAATCACAAAACCTTCTTGTTAGAAGCCTATTAGCTTCTCACCGCTAAATGGAAAGTATGATGTCATCAGTGTTTGACAGTAGTTCTTTCTAAAATGACACAGTTACATCACAAGTCTCACAAATGTTAACACAAAACACTTTTATAGTATAGTTTTACGTGCAGAAAACAATTCTAAATGTACATACATGAGTAAGGAAAGGGGTGAATTAACATTTACGGTTGCTTTTACTTTCATTTAGAATGTGTTGACAAAGACACAATGCAATCAACATCGACGGCACCCTCCTGTCACAGTATTTTTTAATTCAATAGTGTTTCTCACCTTTACCAAAATGCTGGCACTTGAACTTTCTTTGGCTCCATTCTGGCTTGTTTTGCAGCCATGTATAAAAGAAAAGCAGAGACCTGAGGTGAGAAACACTATTACTATCTTACAATGGTAATTGTTGTTCATGATTCATCCTCGATAGTACAGAGCTCTCTGTCAGTGTGTGCTAATAATGTGTATAACGCTGAGTTGTTGTGTTTTAACAGCCTTCGCTGGTCCAGGACATGACGGAGTTCAAGAGGAGCCTGCCCCTCTTCCCCCTGGTCAGGCCTCACATCAATTTCATGGCAGCCAAACTGTAAGCCAGCGCCTTGCGCGTCTTCACGGGCCCACGGTACGCCAGGAAGACTAGGATCTGCCTGAGCCTGCATGAGTGTGTGTTTACGGCCGGTGCCGCTATAGGCTATGCTTGAAAAAGTAAATGTGTGTGATAGAAATACGATGGTCAACAGAGCTGCGATTAACGCTAGAGCCTCGTGTTCAAGTGGAACAGGAGATGCAAAACTCAAAAATGATGTCACAGTCCTGTATAAGCTTTTTGTAGGGGAGCTAGAGACCTAGCCTTTTGATTTCCACTATCAGTCTGTTCCTTTAGCGTTGCTACATTTCCACAAATGTCGCCTGCCTCATCACAGATTCTTTTTAAGCTGAGAGAATGTTGGGACCCTTTTGAGGAGCTGTTTTAATCTGCTTATTGGAAATACCTTTACTCAGTTATTTATTATTTTAAAAAATTTCATCTTAAAATGCCACATCAAAAGACATCTCAGGGGTACCGACATGCTGATTATTGTTTGTTAACTTTCAGTTAAAGAGCTTGAAAATAGTTTTATCGGTCTGTATTCACATTTTGTTCACTTCAATAAATGTGATCAAATACTCCTTGAGACTTTTGAAGTTTGTGGTGTTAAACTGTGACTTTTCAGACATTTTCTTTCCTCAGATGACCTACATTTTATTTATTTTATGGTTAATAATGAAGTAATATAGATGTATTACACAGGAGAAACCTCCTCAGTATAGTCAATAAATTCATCAAATTGGTTTAAAAAAAGTTAAAAAAAATTAAATAAGGCACCAGTAATGAGGACAATACTTTTTATTTACAATTTTGTGATTTATTTAAAAAGTTTTTTCTTTAATGTGTTGATTACGATCACAATAAAGCTCAACAAAAGCTTATTTGTGGACATTTTAACAATATGTTAATAGAACCAAAAATAATGTTAATCTAACAATACAATTATTTCTTTTGATTTCATGCAATTGTTTGAGCAAGGTCAACTGCAATAAAAGTCAAGAAAATTAAAATTTGCTTATTAAAATGCTTTGACTTTTTGGCCCCAAAGCCCTTTTGCGAGTTTTTAAGCAATATATAAATATGACAACATAACAATATAAAAAAATGGTAAAAAAAAAAATAACAGCACTATCGACGCGATCGAACGCTAGCCAATAGTGGTGCAGTCTGGGGAGGTGGGTGTGACCTCGGCAGGCCTTTCCTAATGGTGCGTTTTGGTGTACTGGGAATTAGGAAACTCCTTTATACCTTTAGTGGAAAGTAAACACTTGTTGACTACTTCGATAAGCCTTCTGCTGTACAAGTATGATGGCAGTACATATAATCTTTTTGCTAGTAGCCTCAATCATCTCTTTATTTAAAAAAAATGATTGAACATAGTTATAATGTCGCGTTGTGGGGATAAATAATAATGGTAATAATGACAAATATCCGACATGTTCATTTGTAGGTAACTAGGAATACACCCGTGGCTCGAGTCGGCGAGTAGCAATTCCGAGCGGCAGTCAATTGTTTTCTGGTTGGATGTCAGTCGAATCCGAATTTTTTTGAACGTTCTGTCCACTCTGAGTGTGGCGGCGGTAACGGCCCGTGCTCGGCAGCGTCTGAAAATGAACTTAATAAACGTATAAATAAAATCTGTTGTTATACGAAAACCATTTGCTTTGTCACCTACAACACAAAATCAATGTCCCTGCATTTTTTTTACCGTCCAAAAAGCAATGTTACGCCATATTTAAAAGGAAAATAGTAACGCGCTAGGATCGAGCCATTTTAGCCGAAGCTTGAGAAATCTTAGACCGCCCACAAGGTCATCGATTGGCGCAGCTGATTTTTTTCCTAGTATGTGATTGGCGAGCCCCGCTGTCACTTCATGAGCGCCTCGCCCTGTGTTTTTGTCAGTTAGCCAAAGCCGGTGTTGAGCTGCCACTAGTGATGGGAAGTTTGAATCATTTTGCCGACTCAGATCTTTGAGTCCCTTTCAGTAAAAATAACGAATCTTTTTTCGAGTCATTTCGTTCACTTGAGCAAAATATTATTAAAATGCAACATATTTTTTCCCTATCACACCTACTGCTTACACAAACGTTAATCACACTACAAATAAGTCAAAATTATAATGCTATAAGAAACTGACAAGATTAATTGTTTACCTGGGTATTTTGTCTATGAATCACTCACCTCTTTCTCTGTCCCTTTTCGGGTCCTTCGTTCATTACGTGACAGCGCCTTGTGAGCTTATTTGACTGCGGTACTGATCGGAAAAGTGGTCACGTGGCAAAAGAACTCAAATGACTCAAATCCGAAGACTCGAGAGATGAACAAATAAATTCTCTTTCCGGCTCATACAGCATAGAATAGACTTATGGAGCTGTCACGTGATGAACGAACGACTCAAAACCCGAAGACTCGAGAAATGAACTAATCAATTCTTTTTCGGCTCATGCAGCATAGATGTTACCAAATGCGCATGCGCGACTGAACGAATCACTTCCCGAGACGATTCGTTCTTCCCGAGTCACATTTAAGAGTCGTTTAAAATGAACCAATCTTTCATGAATGACCCATCACTAGCTGCCATAAGGTTGTAATCATGGTGGATGTCTGTTCTGTTTCACTTTAGACAAATTTTATGCCTGCGTGCGCATGCGTGTTTTTTTTCACCTCTGAAAAAAAGGTCGTCCGTGCCCGAAGGTCCATATAATGTAAATCAGTAAATATGAAATGACAGCTGTTGTGATTTTTGGAAAAATACATTTATTAACAGAACAGATATCAAAAGAGAAGCAACTTGTGAGACTACAGTGAGTTTGCAGGGAAAGCTTGCCAAGCTTGCACATGCAGGTTAAATATTCCAAATGTCTTTTCACAATAAAGTCACATTACACTTTGTGACTTGTGTCCTTTGAGGGGAACCAGCAATGTACAGCTTTTATTGTGGCAACTGCCCCATTCACATACACACAATAGTAAAGTGTTCTTTGAGTCAGCGCGGTGTTGGATCACGGCGGCTAAGCGAGTGGAAAAAGTCAGCCATTCTGAAGATGTGTGTGATGCAGTCCAACATTCACAGTAATGAGTGATGACCACCAAGCAAGTGAAAGGTGTCAAAACGTTTAGATTTTCCATTCCCGCAGGAGCAGCACACGTGTGGCCACCCCTCACGAAATAAATCCTTGAGATGCTGAGACGTGATTGCAAAAACGAGCTTGAGCCAATCTAGGTGAAGGCTTCCAAGCCCTGAAAACAAAAAAGCATGGACGTGAGTGACATTCTGCTTCCTGGTTGTGTTTGAAATATTGCCAAAAAAAATTGTATTCATATTTTTAATACATCTCAAACACAGTAAGAACTCCCAATACAGAGGAAGTTTACTTTTAAAACACAACTGATATTTATTCTGATTATAAAACCTGACATGCCTTACATGTTGTCATCTAAAAATACAAGAGAGGTGTTTATAATTGTGGAGCACATTCTCTGCTTCTTAGTGTTTGTGCGTCCATCTTCACCAGACTGGAGCGTCAAAAGAAACGGTTTTGGCAGGAAGATGCTGGGGTGTGACGGTCGTTGTGGGAGGGGGGTGATGCTGATCATTGAGTCTTCATTACCAGTTCATCCCCACTGCTACCGCCCATCCCCCTTGATGCCCATCTGTTTTGGTCGTCAGGCATCCTCCTGCTCAGGGAAGTTGAGGATCTTACGGTGTGCTTGTCGCAGGTACTGCTGCTGTTTGAAGTACACTTTGAACGCCCCCTTGATGGCCACGAAGGCGATTCCTCCCTGCAGGGACAGAACACAGAGGTTTAAACACATATTGAAACATTTAAAAAGCAAACACACACCATGTGTGTGTGTGTGTGTGTGTGCTTGGTAGACTCCACCCACCAGGATGGTCCTCTGCAAATTCGAGTTGACGCTGCTAAACATGAGTTTGCCGACAATGGTGGCGATGGTGGGGAAGACCAATGCGCCGCAGAGGATCCGAGTTGCAGAGACGTGATCGGCCAAGGGGCTGGCCTCTGCTGGGATGCGAGGAACTGGGCAACCAATCCCTGTGGAGAGGATGCAAAGAGGGAGAACTAAGCGTTGACAGTCATTAGTCTGGACGAATGTCCAGTTAATGTTTTCACAGGTGTAGGGAACACTTTCACAACTACGTCATTTTTTTTCTTGGGCTGACGTGACCACTTAAATTGTCTTATACTCTTATGAGAAACTGAGCCGTCTCAAACACAACCTATCTAGACATAAAAAAACTGGAAGTACAATTCTTTTGGCCGTGCAAATTGTTGGTGTTCCCCAAATCGCTGCGTTTTTTTTTTTGTTTGTTTGTTTGTGGAGAACATAGTTGTGGTGACCGTGAAGGAGTAAGATTATTGCCAAAATCAGCGTGCTTAAAAAACACTTTCCTTGCACTTGTGGTGTCTGGATAACCATGCCAGGAGGAAGTGTGTAAGTGTGTTGATAACATGACAAGATGTGTGCCATAACGCAAACAGAGACAAAATTAAGTTTAAAAAATTAAAATAAAAACAGGCTAACCAGGGCAAACACTAATTCAGTTTATAAAGTGATACTAAAACAGACGGAAATATTTCGGGAATTCTTAATAATTTTGATGCTAATAGATCATGCCGAATAAAAACCCCAAATTCAATATGGCATGATATTTATTAAATTGTCACATGGTTCAATATTTGAAAATTACTAGTTTGTGCTCCACCCAGGAATTGTACTGCAAAAACAATTATCGGTCTCTTTATTTGAACTCAACTCCAGAAATAAAACATTCTAATGACTGAGGTGTGCTAGTATATGCTGCTGTTTCTACAAGCTCAAATTTGCCACAAGACTTGTAAAATATACATTAAGAGTTTTGCATTCTTCCCCATGGAAAGGGAGAAAGCGGAACAAAACGACAGCGCTTCCAATGCCTTTTCTCTAGCATTTTTCAACAGGGTGAGTGCACCTGGAAGTGGACCAAGATGTACCGCATCAAAACTAGCAGAGCAAATGGAGCATTTCAGGCCAACCAAACATGTACAGTACAACACAGAGCTTTTAACAACCATGCTAGGAAAGAAAGAGGCAAAAAAAAGATACAGCAAGCTAACCTGGGAAGATGCTGTTGAGGATCTGCAGTTTGTTGGAGTACTTCCTCCACAGACGCAGGACGTAATCCTCCCAGCGGATCATCTTGCCGAGGATCAACATGACCGGGATGGTGGGCAGGCCGATGAGCAGGAAGAGAGGGTCGGCCCGCTCCATCACATCTAGACCCTCTTTGTGGCCCACCACCTGCAGACGGGACAGGACTCAAACTCAAGCTACCATCGCTTGTACATAAATACAACCATAGATCCACGCAGTAACAACCAACTCAATAATCTGCCCTTGAGCATCTGCACAAACACTGGGGCATTTTAAATCTTTATTGAAATCTTATTTTTATAAACTGACTTTTAACACAGGGCATTGTTTTTACGGTTTTACTGGTGTTATTAATTTTGTGTGCTTTGACCTTTGTTTTAAATTTTACTGTAATTGTTGGTTATGTTTGTGTAGTCTTGTGTTTTACTGGCTGCTGTACAGCGCTTTGGGCAGTTGAACTGTTGAAATGTGCTATATCAATACATTTGACCTTGATCTTGACCTCACAACCTCCCAATTTCACAACTAGTCACACCTGCATGACTGTGACGGCGCCATACGTGACAGCGGTCCAGTAGATGGAGCCCACCATGATGCCAGCAGCAGCGAAGGGTCCAGCCTTGGAGATAAGTCGGTCGGCCAGGTCCAGTACGTAGACCACAGGGCCTGCAACAAGAACAGGTATGAGGCTCTGTGTTTCCCACATGTAATACACGCCGTAGGAGAGAGGAATAACCAAGTGGGAGGTGCAAAGTCAGTAAGAAACATGAAAAAGAAATAGGGTTAGACATTTCTTCCATCATTTTTTCTGTTTTTTTTTTTTTAATGGCACAAAACAAGACAGAGCCGCATGTGAGTGCTTTAACATGGCACCCGCTGCTCGTTGAGAAGAGCAACATGTTTTTAAATGTTAGAAAGTCCACAATTTTTACATATTTGTGTTTGTTTCATCAATATTTTTTGTTAAGCACTGAGATCCCTACTTTCCTCAGTGGTCCTTTAATGCACCATAGTTATGCGCTATGATAGTGTTTCCCATTTCTACCATACCATGAGTACCCGCTCACTTATGTGTTGATCATTCTGCCAAAGTAGAATACAACACAACTGTAATGATTTTGGCACCTCCCTGGGGAAACTAGTTGTAACATTCAATTTTATTGTCTGAATTCATATGAAATGACAGAGAATATTTTGAGGAATATAAATATTTTGTGGACTGATGAGAGTAAACTTGTTCTTTTTGAGTCCAAGGGCCGCAGACTGTTTGAGTCAACCCCTAAACTCTGAATTCAAGCCACAGTACACAGTGAAGACAGTGAAGCATGGTGGTGCAAGCATCATGATATGAGCATGTTTCTCCTACTACGGTGTTGGGCCTATTTATCCCATAGCAGGGATCATGGATCATTTTACATATGTCAAAATACTTGAAGAGGTCATGTTGCCTTATGCTGAGGAGGACATGCCCTTGAAACAGGTGTTTCAACAAGACAGCGCCCCCAAACAGACGAGTTACCTAGCAAAATCGTATGTTGTTATGTTATGGAGCGGCCAGCCCAATCCCCACCCATAATCCGATCGAGAACTTGTGGAGTGACATCAAATCCTGTTTCTGAAGCAAAACCAAGAAATGTTAATGAACTGTGATGGAGTGGAATAACAGCTGAAAGGTGCAACAAGTTGGTTGACTCTATGCCACACAGATGTGAAGCAGTTATAAAAAAAAAAAAAAAAATAGTTTAGTGATTCACTGGAAAGCCAAATCCTACAAACAAAAAAGTTTGTACAAAATAGTTTTGAGTTTGTAAAGTCAACAGCAGACGCTGCTATTTTTTTTGAAGACAACCTTTTCAATTAATTGCCCAGTTGTACAGCCTTAAGAGCGTGCATATCAAGAATCTTGTTTGTTTTCTGTGAATCTACTGCACCTGCTGGTAACTTGTTTGCCATGTAGCAATAAAAATATACTAACAGTGATTCATCCAGTTAGTCACATTGCCCTGCTACTATTATCTACAGAGTCGAATATCCAACGTCCAGAGTGAAACTAACTTTACCACGGTACACCATGGACATGTCTGCATGATGGTGTAGTGTTTTCTTCTTCTGGGCGGCGAGAGTTGAGTGGCAACCAGCTTTAAGGCGCATTACCGCACTCACCATGTTGTAGTGTGGCCCAGAGTTACGAAGTATGGCAACAGGATCGACCCAATCTTGAGGCAGTTGGGCCACTCGCATCTGCCTCCATATTTTCTGTTTACAGGCCGTCTGCGCATGCCCGGTGTTTGGTTGCCCGTTTGTTTCCTGTTCCTGCTTTCAGAGTGTAACAGCGCCACTAACAAGTTGTATTATGTGTATTACATCAATTTCACTCATTTTCATATGGACGCATATAGTATCTGAACTAGCTCCATCTTTACAGATAATGTTTTGGAAATGATGAGCGTTTTGCCTTCGTGTGGATATACCCTTACACGGTCAGTCCCATAATAATACGTTAATGAGCATGGGTAGCGCCATATCTACCACGAACAATGAGATTCCTTGCCACAGGTCAGTGAATGAGGTGAGAGAAACTCAATCCCCAGTGGACATGAGGCAAAAGTGCCGCCTCCTCAGTGCCATTCCAGGCCGACTCCGCAGGGAAATCATGCAATATTTACAGAAAGGCAACCTGCTTTCCCCTCTCACTCAGCCCTCTACTTCCTATTAATAACTACACCAGGATGCTGTTCGAGGGAAGGGGGTGGGGATGCAACAGTAACAGCTTGAGAGAGAGACTCAGCCTGTTAAGAAGTGAAAACCAACACAGAAAACCTTCTACTTTCATGTTGTTGTCAGGCCACAGAACATTATGACATTATGTTGCAGCGCTTTATTCACATAAAGATATATTCACACAGAATATTGGGTTCTATAGCTATATAAACATTGAACTTACCAAAAAAGATTAGTCTCCCGTCTGTTATCAAAGAAAAAGTTTGTTTCTACCTTATTCTGTTCCTTAGTAACTTGCAGGAGAACTTTCAGGAAAATATCAGTTGCTGACAAAAAAAGAAAATCATAACTTTCACGTTGACACATTTTTTTTGTGTATAAATAGTTTAACAACTCCACCACAAAATCAAAACACAAAAAATGGTCGTTTTACATCAAAAATAATTAAAAATATAACACCATGAACTATTTTCAAATTGCACATTCGGAACTGAACCGTGCATGTTTGCGTGTTTCACTTTCCCCTACAATGTGTAACCTCCTGCGCGCTACACTCCTTCACGTTGTTCCACTTCCTCCTTGCTGTTATGTATGTTTTTCCATTCACATGATCTCTGCTGATCTCTCATCAAATGCACTTCTGCCACCTAATGGCCATTTTTATGGTTTGAAACTGCTCTGGAGCCACAAACATTACTGAGGAGTTGAGTCATCTCTTTTTTAGGCCTCTTGCACAAAAATCATAAAAGACATAAATGTGTCTTTTGGATTGGGTTTTCAGGTTCAAATAAACATAACTACGTCTTTGGTATTGAATGCGTTAACAAGCAGAGAACACATGCAGTGGTTGCAAAGGTGCAAAAACTACAACAAACTCAAGTAGGAGTATGGGTGCAGGCTAATGAAAACATTTCAGGCTTGGTCGTTAAGAAGCTGTTTACAGAACTAGACCAACTGTTAAACAGGAGTATTTTCCACAGATACCACTCTCTCCACAGCTGGGTACATGAGAGCTGTGAGCTAGTTGACCACAGGTGTCCAAACATTTTCCACAGAGCTGAATGCTGAAAAATGCAACCTTGCAAGGGCCATTGTGACATTGTGTAAAGAAACAGATGTAATATATGCTAAGAGGTTAAATACTGTATATAAAAAAATAACTGTATCAGCTTTGTGATATAGGTGAAAAAGCATTTTATTAATATGAACTTTGGCACCATGGTTGAACAACTGGCTTTTATTGCAGAATTTAAAATGGTAATGGTGTAGTTTAATTTGAACATTTACACAAGACACATTGGAATAAATCATATAATTCAATTCCCAGATCTACATGTCCAAGATGGACATGCAGGAAAAATCACTCCTTTTAGTGCATTGTTTAAGTTCTTTACTCAATCCGTTTCATAATTTGGTTCCATACACTGAAATGCTTTTTAAATGGGTTTTAGTGTTTTCTTGTATAAATGTTTTAAGTAAAAATTTTCCCTAAAGTCATATTTCTCTCTTGAGAAGAATTGCATGATGTAACATTTCTGGGTATCAGGTTATTGTTGTTTGCTTTATGCATAATTTTAGCTGTTTTATTACTATATTACTTTACTATTACTATATAGTTTTAGAAAAGTGATTTTTGGTCCAGAAAATTATTGCTTTATTTAGTATTGAGGCATTTCTTGCCACCTTATGTTGTATATTTTTAATGTGAGATTTCCAGCTCATATTTTCATCTAATATGACCCTGAAAAATGTATTTTCCTTCACACTTTCAATGTCCACGCCATGAATTTGTATTTGTGTGTAAGTATTTGTGCTGCTATGACCGAATACCAATATTTTAATTTTACTTAGCCCAGGGATAGTCAGCTTTTATTAAACAATTTTTTAAGTATAGTACATTCATCAGACTTTTTGATTAGCTCGTGAGTGCTTTGTCCGGAACAAAATGCAGTAATATAATTTGGAAATAATACTAGCATTAGGTCTGTGGTAACTTTACAGATGTCAACCTTGTGAACCTTGTGTTCTTGAGAGGTCGTCAGCATGGTTTTGTCAAGTTTTTCTTGACCATTGGGAGAGGTCAAGATATCACACACTTCAAGAACTTTGTCTTAATGAGCAACTTCTTGAGAGGTCAAGGTATCGGATACTTCAGAAACCTTGTCTTCCAGAAGTCGTCCTTGAACTGCTTCTTGAAGTTCCACTTCTATGTGAGAAATGTTTACTTTCTTTGTTTCTTGATCAGCTGCCTCAGTAATACAACCAGTTGGTCTGTCTTCAGTGTTGACATTAGTGAAGACCTTTTATACCAATCTTTAATGCATCATCATGCTTGATTTGTTTGTAAAAGTTTGTAAAATACGTTATTCCCATACTTTGACTTGATTCTTGTAACATTATAACTTTTTCTGCAACCTAATTTTCCAAAAATGACAACTTTCTTGTTTGTTTATCATATTACGAGTTTAAAAAAAGCAATGTCTTTTTTCTTCAATTTTTGAAGTTAAGGTTACTAATAATGACATTATATTTTTGTTAGATTACAACTTTTTCTCTTAATATTTGGCTTTATTCTTGTAAAATTACTTGTTTCCATTTTTGCTGATTTTGTTTTTTTGCCAAATTATATTTTTAGAATGTGCTGTGGGCCGATAAAAAAAAAAAAACGGTCACGGCGCTGCCCTTTGGACACCCCTGCACCGAGCAAACTCAAGACGTGAAGGCCAGAAACACTGAAAAAAAATTATATAGTAATACTATATAATATAGTATTTAATATTAGCCTCTTCCCGAGCACTTACTACACCTGTTTTTAA
Organism: Oostethus manadensis; assembly: GCA_024372805.1. NCBI lineage: Eukaryota > Metazoa > Chordata > Actinopteri > Syngnathiformes > Syngnathidae > Oostethus > Oostethus manadensis. Next base: position 3,942,573 of record QODF01000040.1, read on the forward strand.
ATGTAGCTTTGGACTGACTTGCTGTGCTCAAATGCATTCACGTGGTTTATTTTGATCAGAGTAGGAATGCCTTCCGCTCTTTTTTTCTGCACAGGGAAATCGGTCTCCCCACATATGTAAGCCAAACACTTAATTGCATCCACTGACAGCTGATTTTGTAATTACAATAATGAAAAAGGGAGAGTCAGGGGTTGAGTAACTACATCGCCTTAGTAGCTTGTGTGCGTCGAGGTAGGGGGGTGCACGCGCACATGGCCACAATGTGGTGTGTATGCTCTGTGGGCAGAGTAACTGCACAGGAGCAACAGAGGACACCGTGTCCTCAGAGCCATGTTGATAGGCTCTCTCTACTTACTTATATCTTTTAAATTTATTAAGAGCTCATTTGGAATGCAGGATGTGTACAAATGTACTCAAATAGGGTGAAACCAATTGAGGGTAGTATTAAATAAGCTTTGATTCTTCCTACTCCTTTTGGACATGTGGAATTGTCAATTGTACTATGCCATGTATTCCAATGTACTTTATATGCATGTTCAAATCAAACCATTACATTTATTTATGCAATTCTTTATTGGACAATTGTGCCTGGTATTTCTGAAACGAATGTAGCTTTGCTCATTTATCATTGCTACAAAATCCTCAACAATCAATCATACTTGTGTTTGTGGTTGAAAAAAGACGTAGTTGCAGATGCAATTGTAATAGCTTTATTAATGGAAGCTATTACGACTATTAGACAGGACGCGTTAAAAATGTGTTTTGACTATGGCTAAGTGAGATAGTGTTTCCACACGCTAACGTTCCTTCCCCGGTTACAGAATTTCATTGACAGTCAATTTCTGCGAGATTCTGCATTTAACAGTAGAGTATGTTTTAGTTGGCCAATTCCACGAATCGAACGGTTTCCACAGTGATGGTCTGTGCAAGTAAACTGTCATTAGCTAAATCTCCCAAATTAAAGGTGTCGTTGTAGTGTCAACAAGCTATGAAATTGCTGTTATTGTGAGTAGCAGTGTGTGCAGCCAAGCAAAGACAAAGGCAGTTCATTTGAGAAATAAAGTTGTTTCTATTTATATGTAAAGTTGGTGCCAAGTTAATTGTGTTGTATTGAAACAATAGGGAGATGTGTGATGTTTCATTATTTTTCATTTTCATATGAGCTGGTCTTTTTGATGTAGGCAAAATGAGGTATGGACCTTTAATGTCAATACAACTGCATTAATGGACATTACTCATTTTTTATTGTGGACCCCCACCTCATACTTCAATTATTAGGTAATTTTGTATGCATAAAATGCTTAATTTAGGCCAAGGACACGTAAATTCTCCTCCCCTGAGCCACCACCTTATCGTGGTGGAGGAGTTTGCGTGTCCCAATGATCCTAGGAGCTAAGTTGTCGGGGGCTGTCATGCCCCTGGTAGGGTCACCCATGACAAACAGGTCCTAGGGGAGGGACCAGAAAAAGAGTGGCTCAAAAGACCCTAATGATGAATGATACAATTGGACTTCGTTTTCCCTCGCCCGGACGCGGGTCACAGGGGCCCCCCTCTGGAGCCAGGCCCGGAGGCGTGGCACGATGGCAAGCGTCTGGTGGCCGGGCCTGCACCCATGGGGCCCGGTCGGGCACAGCCCGAAAAGGTAACGTGGGTCCCCCCTCCCATGAGCTCACCACTCGTGGGAGGGGCCAAAGGGGTCAAGTGCCAAAAGAGCTGGGTGCCGGCCGGAGGCAGAGGCCTTGGAGTACGTGGAATGTCACCACTCTGGCGGGGAAGGAGCCTGAGCTGGTGCGTGATGTGGAGAAATTCCGGCTAGATATAGTCGGACACACCTCAACGCACGGCAAGGGCTCTGGAACTAGTCCTCTCAAGAGGGGCTGGACTTCATTCCACTCTGGTGTTGCCAGCAATGAGAGGCGACGAGCAGGGGTGGCAATTCTTGTTGCCCCCCGGCTCCAAGCCTGCACGTTGGAGTTTAACCCAGTAAACGAGAGGGTAGTTTACTGGGTTAAACTCCAACGTGCAGGCTTGGAGTTTAACCCAGTAAACGAGAGGGTAGTTTCCCTACGCCTTCGGGTGGGGGAACGGGTCCTGACTGTTTTTTGCGCTTATGCGCCAAACGGCATTTCAGAATACCCACCCTTTTTGGAGCCTTTAGAGGAAGTACTAGAGAGTGCTCCCTCGGGGGATTCCCTTGTTCTGCTGGGTGACTTCAACGCTCATGTTGGCAGCGACAGTGAGACATGGAGAGGTGTGATTGGGAGGAACAGCCCCCCTGATCTTACCCCGAGCGGTGTCTTGTTATTGGACTTCTGTGGTCGTCACGGATTGTCTATACGAACACCATGTTCAAGCATAAGGGTGTCCACATGTGCACTTGGCACCAGGACACCCTGAGCCACAGTTCGATGATTGACTTTGTGGTTGTGTCGTCAGACTTGCGACCACATGTTTTGGACACTCGGGTGAGGAGAGGGGCGGATCTGTCAACTGATCACCACCTGGTGGTGAGTTGGTTCCGATGGCGGGAGAGGATGCCAGTCAGACCTGGCAGACCCAAACGCATTGAGGGTCTTCTGGGAACGTCCGGCAGAGTACCCTGTCAGAAGGAGTTTCAACTCACACCTGCGGGAGAGCTTTGACCATGTTCAGATGGAGGCAGTGGACATTGAATCCGAGTGGGCGATGTTTTGTGCATCCATTGTGGCCGTAAGGTGGTTGGTGCCTGTCGTGGCGGTAATCCCAGAACCCGTTGGTGGACACTAGTGGTGAGGGATGCCGTCAAACTGAAGAAAGAGTCCTATCAGGCCGTCTTGGCCCATGGGACTCTGGAGGCAGCTGACAGGTACCAGAAGGCCAAGCGGTCTGCAGCTCTGGCGGTCGCTGAGGCAAAAACCCGGACATGGGAGGAGTTCGGAGAGGCCATGGAAAAAGACTTCCAGATGGCTTCAAAGAGATTCTGGACCACCATCCGCCATTTTCGGCGGGGGAAGCAGTACACAGTCAACACCATGTATGGTAGGGACGTTGTGCTGCTGAACTCGACTCGAGATGTTGTGGACCGGTGGAGGAAATACTTTGAAGACCTCCTCAATCCCACCGACACGCCTTCCAACATGGAAGCAGTGCCTGGGGACTCGGAGTCGGGTTCGCCTATCTCTGGGGCTGAGGTCACCGAGGTGGTCAAAAAGCTCCTTGGTGTCAAGGCCCCGGGGGAGGATGAGATCCGCCCGGAGTTCTTTAAGGCCCTGGATGCTGTGGGCATGTCTTGGTTGACACAACTCTGCAGCATTGCGTGGACGTCGGGGTCGGTGCCCCTGGACTGGCAGACTGGGGTGGTGGTCCTGCTTTTCAAGAAGGGGGACCGGAGGGTGTGTTCTAACTATCGTAGAAACACACTCCTCAGCCTTCCCGGTAAGGTCTATTCAGGGGTTCTGGAGAGGAGGATCCGCCGGACAGTCAAACCCCGGATTTAGTAGGAGCAGTGTGGTTTTTGTCCTGGTCGTGGAACTGTGGACCCACTCTATACTCTCGGCAGGGTCCTTGAGCGTGCATGGGAGTTTGCCCAACCAGTCTACATGTGTTTTGTGGACTTGGAGAAGGCATTCGACCGTGTTCCTCGGGGAATACTGTGGGGAGTGCTCCGGGAATATGGGGTATGGGACCACCTAATTCAGGCGGTTCGTTCCCTGTATGACCGGTGTCAGAGTTTGGTTCGCATTGCCGGCAATAAGTCGGACACGTTTCCAGTGAGAGTTGGACTCCGCCAGGGCTGTCCTTTGTCGCCGATTCTGTTCACTACTTTCATGGACAGAATTTCTAGGTGCAGCCAGGGCGTTGAGGGGTTTCAGTTTGTTGGCCGCAGGATTCTATCTCTGCTTTTTGCAGATGATGTGGTCCTGTTGGCTTCATCGAGCAGTGACCTTCAACTCTCACTGGATCGGTTCGCAGCTGAGTGTAAAGCGGCTGGAATGAGAATCAGCACCTCCAAGTCCGAGTCCATGGTTCTCGTCGGGAAAGGGTGGAGTGCCATTTCCTGGTCGGAGGTGAGGTCCTGCCTCAAGTGGAGAAGTTTAAGTACCTCGGGGTCTTGTTCATGAGTGATGGAAGGATGGAACGCGAGATAGACAGGCGGATTGGTGCGGGGTCTGCAGTAATGCGGACTCTGCACCGATCTGTCGTGGTGAAAAAAGAGCTGAGCCAAAAGGCAAAACTCTTGATTTACCGGTTGATTTACGTTCCTACCCTCACCTATGGTCATGAGCTTTGGGTAGTGACCGAAAGGACAAGATCGCGGGTACAAGCGACCGAAATGAGTTTTTTCCGCAGGGTGGCTGGGCTCTCCCTTAGAGATAAGGTGAGAAGCACTGTCATCTGGGAGGGACTCGGAGTAGAACCGCTGCTCCTCTGCATTGACAGGAGTCAGATGAGATGACTCGGACTTTTGGTTAGGATGCCTCCCGAACGCCTTCCTGGGGAGGTGTTCAGGGCACGTCCAACCGGTAGGAGACCTCAGGGAAGACTCAGGACACGTTGGAGAGACTATTTATCTCAGCTGGCCTGGGAGCGCCTCGTAATCCGCTGGGAAGAGCTGGACAAAGTGGCCGGGGAGAGGGACCTTTGGGCTTCCCTGCTTAGGTTGCTGCCCCCGCGACCCGACCTCGGATAAGCGGAAGAAAAAGGATGGATGGATGGATTATAATGACCGTGTTTACTTGAATGCAAAATAAAGCTCAGTAAGCTTCAAGTCTGCACAAAGTACAATTAAATCTTTTTTTTATTTTCTATAATAGCTATAAAAAGTTATCAATTTTGGTCTCGAGAAGCTTGAAAAGAATGCAACCTCATTTAAACCAAGAGAGCAATGGAGGTTAATGCATTCATTTTATCATGGGGTTTTGTGAGCAACAATCACCACGTCTGCCAGACTCAAACTTCAACCAGCAATACTGTTACAAAAATCCAGAAAAGCTAAAAGAAGATTAAACCAAAGGTTGCTGAAATAGCAGGTCATTTGCTTGTCAGCGTTCTGAACATTGCAATTTCAAGCTGATCTTTAAACTTGTTTCACTTTATCAGGGAGACATGCGGCTCGCAGTTGGACTCAAAGGTCATTTTATATTTTTGGGTCAGTTACAATTTTTATGCTTTTGTTCTTTACTGCAAATGCACGATAGCTTCTGTGTCATGTGAAAGTTGTCTGTTTGTCTATAATTGCAGCGCTGCAACATCAGACATTTCCAGTCAAAGTTGATTGTCCAGGAGCAGCAGCAGTAGCACACTCTTCTCAGCCTTTGATGAGCTGCTTCATCAGCTCCTCCCTTGACCCAGTTTCACTCACATTCCCAAACTCAAAGCACCGCCGCACATCTGACACTTTTCTTTTTAGATGAGATGGCAAGGTAAACACATTGCTTTAAATGTCAACGAATGTGTAAATATAATGCCAGGCAATCATGCCACAAATTCTCACAAAGCAGCTCATGTTTGAAGAACCGCTATTTGCATGCATATGTCATAGAGCACCTTTGTTAAAATGAACTTATTAATTCAGAGTCCCACTGTGACTTGAACCCCATTTAATCCATATGATCCAGCCATCTGCTAATATCAAAAGTAGCAGGTTATTTACTGGTGCAAAGTAAGTGAGTTTAACTTTCTGTTTATAGCACCCTGGGGGTGAGTGACAGCACAGTTTTGTTCCCTGCAAATACAAATTAATGTTTTTAAGCAGTCAGCCCTCCAGCAAACAACACTATTGTTGAGGTCAGCTTTCATTTCATGTTGTAGCTTCTTGCTCTTTGAAGACAACATTTTATTAGCTCACTGGCTGATGGGTAACTCAGTGCGTGCACTGTTAACCATAATGTGTGTGAGGCATAAAGATGATTCTTAACGCACCTTGTACCAAATATTTCTGTCTAACAAGAAATGGCTGTAAATTAGAAAAGAACAGAACTGGAAAGTAAACAGATGCTGACAAATTGCGTCTGCTGTAAATCCATAGCTGGTGTTTCAAAACCCTCATCACAATGACAAGTCAGGATAATTGAACATGCTGGTTTCTCCAGAGCAACAATTCCCAATGACTGTGCTGGTGCGCTGCAGGAAATTACCCAATTTCACTTAATTGGTTTGAAAATTAGCATAAATGACAGTCTGTCACGCTACAAATAGATTTTAGAACTACCTGTACACATTATTATGGGACTGCCTGTGTAACTCAGTCCATACAATCCCAGACCATGACCTTACCACTACAACGTTTGGGACAGGCACAGCGCAATTATCCCCACTTGTGTTGAGTACATTTGCACCAAACACAGAGAATTACCTAATGCCCTCGAACGGCTCATGCCAACACCCCACAGCCAGTAGTACAGTGCAAAGAGGTGACAGCATGAATTTGTTCATTCTTTTGTGCCGGTTTGATGATAATGGTGTGCATTAAAAGTGTTACATCTGGAATATTTTGGAAGATCATTAATATTGTGCACTAAATAAAAGTTGGTCTTACGGTGTGCTGTGACTAATTAGTGTGTTTTCTGAGCTGTATGAGCCTGTCTATCGTTTGTTGACTGGATTCACTGACAATGTTAGAAAGCCTTCAATTTGCATGCATTAGTCAATTTATGCTTTCAGGAATTGTGTTTTTTTCCGGCGTTTCAGCCACTTTATTTGGCAGTCCTTGAACACACTATGTGTGCCGCAGATTGAGACTTGTGTATGACTTTCGCCAATGCTGCACAGACAGACGTGTATTTTCTAGTCTTCCTTTCACTTCGTCCTTGTTCACAAATGTTAATGCTGCGCATAAATGCGCAAAGATGAGGTTTAATAATGCTATGGGGCACATGACGTCTGAAGGGGTATGCAAATGTGAAGCATTTGGGAACAACTGCCTTAAGATACACTGTAACCCAAGGGCGTCCAAAGTGTTGCCCACAAGCCAAAACCTTGTAAAAATAAAATAAAAAAAAGAGAAAATTTTCAAACAAACGAGAAATAGTCGAAATTTCAATATGAACAATAATGTCATTGTAGTAGCATAAAATTAAAATATAAAAAATACTTTAAAAGCTGTAGACATGCAAAAAAAACGCAAATTTCTGAGAATAAAGTCAAAATATTCAGTCAAATTAGTTACTATTTATTAAAAAACAACATTTTAGTGACACGAGTGAGTTTTTTGGTTGTTGTTGAAAGCTCTACGGCAACAACACGTGTCAAAGATCCTCTCTATGATGAATGCTTTGTAGTTTTAATGACCTACTGCAACATACAACAACAACAAAAAAAACAAGTCGTAGCTTCTCTACATGACATGCGTGCTCAGCTGTTTCTAAGAACGTACTGTGAAAATACAACTTAAAAGTAATCGATATGACAGAAGCACTTTTATTTGTAAGGACCGACTGCACAAAAAAGCCCTCAAGTTAAAGATCTCATATTTGACTGATTTTAAAACCTATTCCAAAAACACGTGTCAAAGATCTTCTCCTCTCCGGAAGCTTTCATTTTTCAAGGACCTACAACAAAAAAAAAAATTTTTAAACTTAAAACGAAAAAAAAGTAATAACTACCAACTGCAAAAATGAAAGACAAAAATCCTCACCGACAAAGAGTGCTTAGCTTTCTTTAAAGACCTACTGCAAAAACAAGAATCAAAGATCCTCTCTATAACAGAAGCACACGTCCGGACCTACTGCAAAAAAACAAAACAAAACACACTTGTCAACGATCCTCTACATGACAAGTAGGGATGTCCCGATACAACTTTTCTCACTTCCAATCTGATTCTGATATTGCAACCTGGACATCGATCAGATAACAGCACAGACAGCACAGATCATCTATCCATCCAAGTCAGTAACTTAAAGTCATTCATTCATTTTCTATACCGCTTATCCTCACTAGGGTGGGGGG
>QODF01000040.1:3959273-3970742 GCA_024372805.1 Oostethus manadensis
CAAAAGGAAAAGGGACAAATGTCATTGTTTTATTCAGCCTTAGTATCTTATGATGACGAATCCTCTATTGATAAATTAGAGGCCTGGAATTCTGACTTTAAGGAGAATATATCGGAGGATGATTGGAATATAGCTTGTCTTAATGCCCAAAAAGAAACAATTAATACAAAATTGAGGCTGATACAATACAAATGGTTGATGAGGGCATATATAACACCACGAAAGCTGAATTACTGGTCACCTAATATCCCAGATACCTGTAATAAGTGTGTAGGGGAGCGAGGTACCCTGTTTCATTGTTATTGGGAATGCCCCAAACTACAAGCATATTGGAGGGGAGTGTGACAGACTATGTCTAGAATTGTTGGAATTAATGTACCTTACCAAGCAAAGCTTTTTCTGTTGGGGATTTACCCGAAAGATTTTGTGACTTCTTCAAACAAACCAACCTTGATTGACTTTGGACTCCTGCAGGCCAGGAGGCTAGTTGCATTATTTTGGAGAAAAATGGATGTACCATCAATAAACCTGTAGATAAAGGAAATGACAAGTTATGCTGCAATAGAAAAACTGACCTACATTACTCGAGGAAGGACTGAGGACTTTGAAGATATGTGGAAACCTCTACTGGACTATATTCGACAATGGGGTGCACAGTCACCTAAACCATGTGGAGTTGTGTGATGTGTGTTTTTAATTTTATTATTTTTATTTCTATTTTTATTTTTATTTTTTGTATTATGTACTTGTGTTATCTACTGGTGTTATGTTTTTCTTTTATTATTTCTGTGGAAAAGTATAGGAAATTCAATAAAAACATTGTTCAAAAAAAAAAAAAATTGCCATGAAGGTCAAGCTGATAAATGCATGTCCTTGACAACATAAATAGAAAAAAGCCATTAGACAAATAAGAAATGAAGCTTGCAGAGTATCTGACTGTAAAACAAGAACTTGTCCATGCAGACTCTAAGTCAAGCCATCAATGGACCTTCATCTAACTGTCTCACTAAGAGATTTTCCAGATTATATTTCAGTATAAGCAGGTTCCCACAGATGTGATTACACTTGGGGTGGTGAGTGGGCCTGGCATGTGATCAGAACTACTCAGGGATTCCTTGGGGGTGCTAACCATTGCGATCCATATCATGTACTGATACATTTAAGATGGAATTGTGCACAGTAACATTTTTAAATGGGAACTAAGTGTCAAGAGTAGACCGTTTTAGGTTTTATTTTAGGTTTTTTTCCTCAGAAAATACTTTATTCTGCAGAAAACACATCCCATTTAGCCTAAGTCAGTAACTTACAGTCATTCATTCATTTTCTATACCGCTTATCCTCATTAGAGTCGTGGGTATGCTGGAGCCTATCTCAGCTGGCTTTGGGCGAGAGGCGGGGTACACCCTGGACTGGTCGCCAGTCAATCACAGGGCACATATAGACAAACATTCACACTCATATTCATAACGATGGACAATTACTGTCGCCAATTAACCTAAAGTGCATGTTTTTGGAATGTGGGAGGAAAGCGGAGTACCCGGAGAAAACCCACACATACACGGGGAGAACATGCAAACTCCACAAAGAAATGCCCAACGGAGATTCAAACCGTGAATCTCCTGACTGTGAGGCCAATGTGCTACCCTCTCATCCACCGTGAGGCCTAACCTTGCTAAATCGCGGTTTGAACAAATTCAAAAAATAAGTAATTAAAAAAAAAAAGACAAGATATATAAAGCATTCTGGCTACATGAAGTTAGCCATGGCATGTCCAACATGACACAATGAAAAGAAGTTCTCCTCCCACTCCATGTGGAAGTTATGGTGTCGTACTTTGTCCTTCTTCCGCACTCTGTTTAAAACCCTTTTTTAAGTTTGGAATGAATACATTCCGGAGGCTCTCGTCTTGATCTCTGGGGACTTCAATCATCTCACACTTAAAACACTGGCTGCCTTCTATCAGTATGTGGACTGTTACACCAGGGGCAACAGGTCCATAGCCCTGATGTACGCAAACATCAAAAATGCATACAGTGCCACACCCCTGCCTGCATTGGGGAAGGCTGACCATAACCTGATCCTGCTAAAACCTCACTATACACCAAAAGTGAGGAAATTACCAAAAACTACACGCTCATTCAGGAAGTGGTCCCCTGAGGCTGAACAGGCTTTAATAGACTGCTTTGAGAGCACCAACTGGAATGCAGTGCAGGGCCCCCACAGTGGATGGATGAAATGTTCGCCTGCACCACAGACTACATCAACTTCTACATGGATGTTGTTGTGCCAGTAAGGACTGTGTGCTGCTTTGCTAACAACAAGCACTGGATAACATCAGAGACCTTCTCCAGAATTGGCCAATAAAAACAGAAATAATTGTTAAACGCGGAATCTCGCAGAAATTGGCATCGTGTTAATGAAATGCCGTCATTATGAGGAGAAGGAACGTTCGTTTGTGGAATTATATACCCAGCGGTTGGCTAAATTGTGGCAGAATCTAATTACAAACACTAAACCTCCCCCCGTTTAAATGACGATAAACACCGGCAAAATCGATGCGGAAGCTCCTAATGTAAGGAGCGTTTTACAATGCCTGATGACAACGTGCAGGTTCTGAGTGAAAAAAATGACAATTTTGCATAAATTGCCCATTGATGCATTGCATCAGTAAAAGGTTTTTTTTGCACTTAATTAACTCAACTTTTATTCATCCATCCAAAAATCACACACTATGCAGGTAAAAGTAAGTGTAAAGAGTACAAAAAGATTATTTAAAAAAATTCTAAAAACTTTAAACGGAAAAAATTTTGAATTTGGGAAAAAAATTAAACTGATTTGACGATTGTACGATTATCCCAGTCTTGCATTTTTATGGGTGTCTCAATTACTGCCATTCACTGCTGCCCCCGGATTATAACCCGTGCCTGTAAAATAACACAAACTTGTAATTGTAATTGTATAGTAATGATACAGGAAACAAGAGTGGACAAATATATCTATAATTGGTTTGTATTTGATTCCTTCCTGTAAAGAGTAACGAATGTTCCCAGTTGCTCAATAAAACATGAGCATGCAAAAGGTTACCTTTTAGGCTCTCAAGTGGCACAGTTAGCTAACAAGCACCTGTGGTGACTCCAAGTCTGACCAAAACATTAGCTCCCACATCCATGCATTTGTTAACGGTCTTCACTCTGTGGGGCCCAATGAAATCAGTTTTATTTTTTCCTAAAGTCCGTTTATTACGTTTGAATTTTTTTGTTCTGTTTTTTCTTTTTACACTTTTTGATCCCCACAGATTGTGTATTTTGATTGCGTGTATTTGTGCAAGTGAATAAAATTAATTTAAACATGAATAAATACATGCAGAAATCCTAACATTCATTGATGCAAAACATCATTGGACAATTTTGCCCTGTAATTTTCAAACTTTTGGTAAAGAATCCTCAACAAATGACTGTATCGGTGCTTGCAGTTAAAAATGTATTCGCAGAAGCAATTGCAATCGTTTTAATAATATAAACTTTTTTAAAGACATCCTTATTTTATTGTCACTATTACAAGATGTGCGGCGCTCTTTTTTTGAAAGACGTAAGTATTGTGTGTGTCTGTGTGTGCGTTGAAAATGTATTTCTACTGTTGCTAAGTGTGATAGCAGTGGCTGTCTTTATGTCACGCACAAAGTCAACAGGTTAGCGCATCCTAAAATGCTGGGTTACATTACCTAAAACACAACTTTTGCACACACACATCTTCACAAGCTTACTCCGCTAAACTAAGCTAATCCAGGATGTTTACACTGGCCATTGTTGTACGTGAGCTGATTCTGCTTATGCTCGGTTCAAGTATATTTTCGCTTGTTTGTGTTTGAGGACAAGACGCTATGAATGAGCGGCCCTCTGGGAAAATATTTCCCCACAGACACATTCTCACAATTCCAGCATTTCATTCACAGTGTGTCAATATCTGCGAGATTCCGCGTTTAACATTAAAATCTATTTTTATTGGCCATTTTCATCCGTGATTCTGTTAACTTGGAAATTATAGGGTCCTAGTTGTGGTATGCTGTGTTAACCAGCGCAGCAAAGTAAATTATAAAGTCAATTTGAAAATATTTGCATTTTTATTATTTTTTCTCATTTTCTTACTAACTTTGAACTTGAAAACATTTGTATACCGACAAAGACTGACTAGGAACTGAAAAGCTCACGTGAATGAGCAGTAAGGGGTCAAAACTGAGTGCTCCTTCAGATTCATTAGCTCCTACTCTGGTAACCCAACCCGGCAGCAGCGCGGGATTTAATGAAACACCATAGAAATGCAATCCTACAAGTGAAATTCAAATCTCCAGCTCACCTTATTTGCCTCTATATCAGTTAACAGTGCTCCAAAGCGGACATGGCTTTGGAAAAAACAACAATCAAAAACATAATATAACGCTAATAAAATAACATATTCAAGAACATACTTCTTTGTCATTAATGCAATGACAAGCGGCACGCAGCCTCCATTTTCCTACTTCTACAAAAATTGTTTACATTTCAAGAGGTCTACATTAAATGGTAAAAAAAAAATAGCTCTATTATTAGAGATAAACACGGCTGTAAAAGGCATACGAAGATTGCTGTCAAGTTAAAATGAGATAGGGAGGTTACCAAAGTGTTGATACGGAAACGATGACAATCCAACTGGGCTTCAATCTATGGGTGTACACATTGGCATTGGCGACAACAACTAATTCAAAGAATAGGTACCCCATGATGTGCATTTGAATGAGCTTGTCACCACTTTCATGCCAGTTCACAGAAGAGAAACAGAACCACAAAAAAAATCCCTTTCGCAGTCCATGCAGTTCCAGTTATGCAAGAATGATGTTTTAGTATGCTTTTAGAAAAACAAGGACGGTTGGTTGTAACAATTCCAAGACCTTTTTATTTATTTCCTTAAATGTTTCTACAAAAGTAATTCCAAGACTTCAAACAACTAAAGAACAAAAAACAGAAATGACCCCTGCCCTCTTTCCTGCTGCTGCCAACATGAGGTCACCTCAATATGAAGCTTAACTTCAAATTACCTTCAAGCTTGATTTTAAAACATTGGACTACAGAGAAGCCATAGTAATCTCTCATTTCTTTGCGTACATGTTAACTTTGATTACATGCTATAAGTAGACTTACTTGTGACAAGCTTTAGACTCTCACTGAACAATACTTCTTTGGTTGCAGTCAATACTTTGCAGCCTTAAGGTCGTGAGCCCAGGCTTGCTCACATTAAAAAAAGTTCATTAGGTACCAGGAGTGTCAAGAGACACTCAGAAGAGACGACAGACGCCATTTGGTCTACAAGAACGAGACAAAATTTTAAACGTTACCTTTAAGAAAGGTAAAATAAAAATATAAAAAATATGACAAATCTACTAATTGTATTTGTATGGTAACTCTTCTGCACTATGTGTGAATGCAACTGATAAAGAAACTGTATGACTAACAAAAGGGCTTGCTCTGTTCTTGCTGTTGTTCTATGGAACAAACACACAAGGTGCTGAAACAAAGGCACAGAGTGAACCTTATTCTTGCCTGTATGGATGCAGGAAACGAAGTAAACAGACAGGGATCTCTATAGCAATATACACCACCTAGATTTAACTAAGCAAATAGGTACGAGGTTGCCACAGTTTGTCAGGTTTAGGTTCGGCAACACTATGTGCTCAAAGAATGAGGTCAGCCGACTACCTGAATATACTGAATGAGCAGGTTAACCCATCAATTTTTTCTTCCCTGATGGCACAGGCATATTCCAAGATGACAATGCCAGGATTCACCGGGCACAAATTCTGAAAGAGTGGTTCAGAGAGCATAAGACATTTTCACACATGGAGTCCAGGCCTTAACCCCATTGACGATCTTTGGGATGTGCAGGACAAGGCTTTGTGCAGTGGTCAGACTCTACCATCATAAATGCAAGATCTTGGTGAAAAATCAATGCAACACTGAATGAAAATAAATCTTGTGACATTGCAGAAGCTTATCGAAACAATGCCACAACAAATGCGTGTCGTAATCAAAGATAAAGGGACAAAATACAGTATTAGTGTGTATGACCTTTTTTTGGTGCCGACTTCTTTTTGGCCTGGCAATATTTTAAGGTCAAGTTCATTTGCATCTATCGTGTGATTAATTTATTATCGTCCAAGGCCTTGTTTCCACAACAAATTTTTTTTCTGAGTGAGAAATCTTGTCACGTAATAATCTCACGAGAACTTGTGACAAGAGGTCTTGTGACATCCCTAGTACGTACTGAAAATTGTACCAAAATAAACTGTAAAAATGAACTGTCAAATCACAAAAGTAGCGATTTGATAATTTTCCTCAAGCTTTCAAAACTATATTTATTATTTATTTTTATTTACTTTGATATGAATCTGTGACTTGTTTTAGCCAAATGTGCCCCTGGCTTGTCGGTATCTTGAAGGTGCAAAAAAGATGCTTGTCAACTTAGCTGTCCTATAATTGAGGGCATAGCTTTTTTAGAGTGTGATCTATAACGCTTGCTGACTTTTTGCTCTTAGAGGTCTGAGTAGGTCAGCACGTCTGTCAGTTAGTAGCTCAGTGATTGTTCTGAATCAGTCTCTGTGTAGGGTTTTTACACAGAGGTTGTGCGTTCCCATGGTATTTTTATTAGGGATGCACCACTTCACATTTTTTCCACTTCCAATAGGATTCCAATACTATTCAGACACCAGAGCTTTGTTTAATATTATTGTTACCATTATTGTTGATTTCATATGAGGCTGAAATAAACTCTTCTCTACAGGCAAGTATGATTCTGTATGTAGGCAAAGTATAAGGTCAGAAAAGGAAGTCTGAAATAATGAAATCATGTTATTAGGACGGAGTAAAATATATCCATACATCTACAGTACATGAATCACAATATGATCTTTGGCATAAATTATAAAAAGACCATTTCCAAATAGGTTTAAGGTTAAAGGCTCCTCCTGTGTCTGCTGACGTATGCAGTAACAATGCCTCATTGCTGGTTTTTGGACATGTGCGTTCACAATGTAGTTCCCCTTAGCTTTGCTTCACAAAGTGTGAATGAAAGCTAGCCGTGTTATCTAGTTTAGCATGCATATTTTCACCGCATTGTTTTACCTCTTTAATGTAAAGAGCGTTTTAAATCACGATGATGACGTGCAAGTTCTGAGTGGAAAAAAACAAGAAGCGTGTTTATTTTTGAACCCAGCTCATCTTAGGCGTAAAAAAACAATCTCAGACACAGACGCAGTGTCTGCAGAGGCTGACATCCCGTTAGAAATGTCAAATCAAATACTTCCAAAATTGTCCATTGATGTATTACTAATGGACATTTTATACACTAACCCAAAAAGCAACACACACTGTGCTGGTAAAAGTAAGCGTAAAATGTAACAAGTTGATTTCTAAAAAATGGAATAAAAAAAAAAAAAAACTTATTTTATAGGGTCCTACAGTAGTTTTCCGTCAAAGTTGTTCTACAGAAACAAGGAGTGTGTACAGCTTTAGACAGTGATGCTATCACATGGGTCTCTAACAGGTAGATCACCAGCTGATGTTGAATAGTTCACCAAGTAATATTTCTTCACCTCTTAGTATTTTCATGAGTGTTGCATTCAAACATGATTCCTATATTTTATGAAAAATGAGTGAGTGGAGAGGTGCTTTGTAAATCAAGCAGTCACTTAAAACACAAAAAGCTCAACTCTCTTTTCTTGTTGCTGAATAGTGTTTTACTAGTGTTACAAGTTGGATACACATGTGCTATCATAACCCAGGACCGATTTCTATAACAAAAATATTTAAATTATTTTGTTAATTGTGTTCAGAACACTTTTTTTTTTAAATTATTGAACAATTGATTTGACATGTATTCGTATTACTTTACTAAAACAGGCATCAAATTAAATTTAGGTTTGTGTCAAATAGTACAAAATGCTGTACTATTGTACTAGTCACATAGTACTATTGGACTATATAGGTCAGGTAACAAAAAGAAGGCTAGACATTTTAGACCAGTGGTCCCCAAACTATACGGATACGGTCCGCCTCCACATTTGACCCAGCCTCCTGAACAATACCAGAGACGCATTATGATTTTTTTTCAGTCTGGCTATACAAACTAAACTGGCCCTTACATGTAACCATAGTTCTTGCAAACGGAAATATTTTTCTTCATTTTGCTCTGTCATTCACACGTCCCCTGGTTTTTTTTCTTATTAAAACGAAGGTTTCTAAAAGCTCCGCCAAAGTGGTGATTTGCCGATTTCGCCATGTTGTTAAACAGTTAAAGTTGTTAAAAAAAAAGCTTTTCTGATTTTTTTTATTTTGTATTTATCTTCTTTGTTTTTCCTCATCCTGATTGTTCACATGTATTTTTTTTTACTATGAAAAAATAAAACATCACATGTGCATGTACAAGTACCTGCGTTTGTGTGACGTATTGTGGAAGTGACGTCAAGAGACGAGCAGTAATTGGCTCACTACTGCCGCTTAGAGGTATGGCATGCTTGTAAATGCGCAGTTTTTTTTAAACAATCGAGACAGTGTGGACCAAAAAATTTCCTACACAAAGAGGGGTGAAATATTTGGTTTTAAAAACATCTGCTAGGTGTAGACAGGGCCAATCCACCTTATTCCTGAGGCCGCTGACGTAAAACAGGTTAGCATCAGAAGTTTCACTGTGCTATTGTTTTTAATTAGAGTTGCCGGGTTTTTTTTTAGCTTTAGCGGTGCATACAAACATTAGAAGCGTGTTTTACTTAACCCTCTGAAATTTACAAAAATGGCCTTGCACAGCTCAGGGACATGTTGTGCGACTTGTGGTTGCAATAACATCCTACACTGTGGTTGGGATACTCCAAACGACCAATGAAGAGACGCGGGGTACTGCAGAGACCTGACAACAGTGTCACAAGAACTGGTAAAATACTTTGTGTGTACATCTCCCTGGTATCAGTTATTCCAAAAGTACTAATTTTTAAACCGCAGCCGACTTTGTCAAAGCATGAAATAGAAACACAAGCGCCACACTGCACACTCCTCATCTGCTCTCACAGCATGTAAACACAAGCACGTGAGGCGATAATGTTACAATAAATTTCATAGAGGTGAAGAGGTGAAGTTCATAGTCTCGCCATCTGCCGCAATAGAGTTGAGCAAGTAGCTAAAAATATTACTATAGGTGATGTTTGGCCACTTTTTCAGGTAATCCTCCCACCCCTCAATTTTAGTAGGCAACGGAATTGTTACGTAGCCTTGTTTAAGACATGACACCTGGTGTTCCCACATTTTTATGTAGTTACAGAGCCAAAAAATGAGGAGTTGCGTGATTGGTTCAACAGTTGTAATGTAAATAAACACTGGTTCCGGCGTCTACCGGATGTTTCGCCCATAATTCACACAAAGACTCATGGGGGCTAGGAGTAAGGTGGATACAAGCTTGTTTTCTGTAAAGAACGCAGAGAAGGTTACTTGGTTATTATTTATTTCAGAAATTATGTTATTTCATTAATAGTGATATCATTATTACAACTGGTTGGACACACGGTAATGACGTAGTTCCTGTGAGACAGTGAGGCAGCAGAACACAACTTGGCGCGTTTTTCAAGAGTCTCATGCGTTGAACTATTTTACTGCTTTGTTTGGCCAAAAGCAACATTAATAGAATAAACGCGGAGAAGACCTCGCCAGCCTTGCGGAGTATATCGACTCTTGCTACCAAGAAGTCGTCATGCCAAAATTCATCCCATCATTATCAGCGACCATGCACCAGTGTCACTTACACTGGTAAGTAATAAGAACAGTAAACCAGCAACACGAACCTGGAGATTGAATACATCACTGCTTGAAGACTCGGAATGTATCAGTTACTTCAAGAGACAATGGTCGCTATACATAGAAAACAACGATTTACCAGGAACATCAGCATGTGTTCTCTGGGAGGCAGGGAAAGCAGTAATGCGTGGGAAAATAATTTCATTTTCCTCTCACAAGAAAAAGAAAGAGACTTCCAAAATATCCCTTTTGGAAGGTCAAATGAAATCGTTAGAGGAGGCCTACTCTGTCTCTCAAGATGAACACACTCTAAACGATATAAGAAAAACCAAACTGGAACTTGAGGAAATATTAAATAAGAAAACACAATTCTTAGTACAAAGGCTTCGCTTGGAGAACTTTGAACATAGTAACAAATCTGTGAAATTTTTGGCTAATCAATAAAAAAAAAATAAAGAGAAAACAACTATCTACGCCGTTAAAGACTGAGCAGGAAATATCAGCCATGACCCTGATAAAATAAACACAATTTTCAGGGATTTTTATAAAGCATTATACACACCACTATTAGACCCATCAGATGATGATATAGATCAGTTTCTCAATAATTAAAATCTACCGATATTACAACAGAAACAAAAAACATCTCTGGACTCACCTGTGTTGGCGAACTACAGGAAACTCTCCAGTACATGCCTAATAATAAAGCCCCAGGCCCAGATGGTTTTCCTGCTGAATTCTACAAAAAATTCTGGACTACACTGGCGCCAACTTTTTACAAAATGTTATTAGAAATAAAAGAGAAAAATAAAATGCCTCCAACTATGAACTTAGCTAATATTACTCTCTTATTAAAACCAGGAAAAGACTCCACACTCCCTTCTAGCTACCGCCCAAATTCCTTAATTAATGTAAACTTAAAAATAATCAGTAAAGCTTTGGCTAGAAGGTTAGAGAAAATAACTCCTTTCATAATCCATCCAGACCAAACCGGTTTTATTAAAAGTAGACACTCCTCAACTAACACACGAAGATTAATTAACCTCATAAATTATTCTAACATACATAATTTGGAAACTATTATCCTTTTTCTAGATGCAGAAAAAGCATTTGACAGCGTAAACTGGAAATTCCTATTCAGGACATTAAATAAATTTGGATTTGGACCGGGTTTTATTGATTGAATCAGAATATTTTATCCCAACCCACATGCATGTGTGAGGACCAATGATCAAACTTCCTCAAGCTTTAGCCTTCACAGAGGAACAAGGCAGGGCTGTCCGCTATCCCCTTCACTGTTTTCCATATTTATCGAACCCTTAGCAGCGGCCATCAGACAACATGAAGAAATCAAAGGGATCCACACCAGAGAAATGGATCACAAACGCTCACGCACAAATTGATCTCTACGCTGATGATGTATTACTTGTTCTCCAGAATACTCAAGCATTCCTCTCCCGCACGATTCAACTTATAAACAAGTACTCATCAGAGTCTGATTACTCTATTAAATGGTCTAAGACCACAGCTCTACCCATTAACTGTCATTTTCAGAGTATACCTGATGCCATAATACGGACAGGGAATATCCGATATTTGGGTATAAACATTTGACCCAAGTTGTCAGAGCTGACACAGTTGAATTACGTTCAACTTTTGA
>QODF01000040.1:3972626-4008567 GCA_024372805.1 Oostethus manadensis
GTGTGTATGTTGTATGTCGTATGTTGGGTGCAGGGGATTCAACAGGGGTGTGGGCACTAGGGGCAGTGGTGGGGGGTGAGGTGTGTGATTGTGCCTGGAGGGTTGCTGCCTCTCCGAGTGGTGGGGTGTGTTGCCCGGGTTGGGGATGGCGTTGGTGGTGTTCGGGGGTGTGGGCCGCCGGAATCTCCTACAGTGGCGCGCCTGTTGGCTAGTGTGTGACATCCGAGTGAGGCTGCTCCCGGACTGTGGTCGCTGGGCGTTCGGGGCCTATGGATGGCCTCGCCTCGTGCCGGCCCCTGCCCGCAGTGGGTCCCGGGAAACAGGGGTGCCTACTGCCCAATGGCTCGTCCTCTGGGAGGGAAATTATATATATTTTTTCCCTCTTTCCCTCCCAGTCTTACTATCCCTCTTGCCCCCCCCACCACCACTCCCTGCAAACAACCACATAGGATCTTGGGGAGTGCGCGTGCTCCATGAGGGTGTGTCAGGGGGGGGTCACAAACATGACCTCCTTATGTGATGCCCTGGGGGCCGCAAACTCTCCAGTTTTAATTACACTTATTCACTATACATAGACTCACAGACACCTCACATTCATTTTTGGGGTGGCGGGACTCGTGTCACAGGGTGGGCAGAGCTACTCAGTTGTGTTCAGACGGCGGAGTGGTTCTGCCCATAGTGTCACGCAGTTTTGGCTGCTCAATTTTAACTGCCTACACACACATCTCACACCTCATAACACTCTAGTTGGGTGGGGTACCGGGGATTAGAGGGTCCTATTACACCCACGTTTTCTTGGACGCTCTCTGAGGCGGGGGGCGGTGGGGGGAGTGGTTGTTTCGGCTCCGGGTCTCAGTCGGCAGCAGTGCTGGGAGGAGTGTGTGCCTGCCTGCCTGCCTGTGTGTGTGCGGGATTCCCGGCAGCCGGGTATGGTGGTTTGGCCCAGTGTCTCGAGGGAGCTCGCGGTGGTGCTGCTCGCTGCATTGGGGGGGTGGCACGTCCAGGTGCATATGAGAAAATGTAGGTGTGTGGGTGTATGCGTGTTGGCATGTGTGAGTGGAGGAACAGAGTTTGGTGTGGGTACTGGGGCTGGGGTGTGTGAGCACTGGGGGTGGGGTGGACGGGGCACGGGGGGTGTAAACCCATGGGCCCTCTACAGGCGCCTGCCTCTGGTGTCGGGGAAGGCAAAGGCCCGCGACAGTTGTGTGTGGGGCGGCCTGGAGCTTCCGAGGTGTTCAATATGGCCCCTGCTTTGGGGGGGATGGGTGGCTTCTGGGCCCGGGGGCGGTTGTCCTTCTTGCCCGAAGCTGGCCGGCCCATGGCGGGTGTTCCGGCGGTTGGCGCCTTGCTCAACTGCCGAGTGGCGTCCGGCCGGGTCTCCCTTGCACCGCTTTGGAGTGGACTCGCGGTTGCCTCTTGGGTGGGGCGGGGTCGGGCCTTCCACTCTGTAGGGAGCCTGCTGGGGGGCCGTGCTCTGGCATCTTCCTAGTCAGACCCTAGCTTTTGGAGGGAGTGTGGTTTGGGATGCATGGCTGTGTTGACCACGAACATCTCCTCATTCTGTTTCACTCTGATGCAGTTATCCTGTCACTGCAGACTAATCTAGATTTAATGTAGATTTGTTGCACGTGTCATCTGGATGGTCATTGTTCAAGAGATTCTGTTTCTTTTCTTGTTTTTCTTGCATTATTAGTACATATGTATGTATGTGTGTATACATATATTTGCACACTGTATGTGCACAGTATGTGTATGTATACGTGTACGAATGTGTATATGTATATATACATATATGTATATATGTGTGTGTGCGTATATATATATATATATATATATATATATTAGTATTATCGTTATTATTATTTGTATTTTTTTTCCCCCTATAATTTTGCTCATTTTGCTCTGCGACTGTTCTGGTTGTTGCTGAAATTGTGATTATCATGGTTGTTTGTAATATGGTCGAAATATGTTTGTGAAGTTCTTCTGCAAACTTTCTTATATCCCCCACCACACCCCCCACCCGTCCCTTTCCAGGTCAGGTCCGGCATCAAAATGTGGCGCAACAAAATTCACAATAAACGCAGTCAAATGTCAAGCGAGACTCATTTGGATTATGAAGTCTCCCTTGGCAAAGAAATTTTGCTCAGCATTTAAAGGCAGCTTGACTCCCATTCAGCTGTTATGATGCTGGACAAGACAAAAAAAATAATAAAAACAGTGATATTATTTATTTGCTGACTTTTTTCACTGTGAAGTTCCCAGAAAGGGTTATTTATATTTGGTAATGTGCGGCTTTCTGGGAAACAATACAGTAAATTACAAAATAAATTACATTTAGGCAGCCCTGCGATAGTCAAAACTTTTTTTTTTCGAACTGACCCCGGCACCCCATCAGAGAAGGGAAAAGTTATGCGGCCCTTACATGAAAAAGTTTGGGGCCCCCTGTTTTAAACTCTCATTTGAAGTGCTCAGTAACTTTCCCATTAAATTAACAGTTAAGCAATGTTCTCGGTACATGTTCTGCTAGTTGTTGAAAAAAGTTTAACAGCTTAAAAAAATCCTTGGGGAAACACTGTATATTATTGAACAATGAATTACCCATGTGTTAGCATTACTCTAAAATAGGCATCAAATTATATTTAGTGTCAAATAGTACAAAATGTTGTACTTTTGTACTAGTCACATGGTAAACTAAATAGGTCAGGTAACAAAAGGAGGGTAGACATTTTAGACTCTCAGCAACATTGCCATAGAATTAACAGTTTTGCAATGTTCTTGGTTCATGTTCTGCTGGTTGCTGAAAAAAGTTAAGTTAATAAATAAACAAATTTTGGTAAAAAAATTGGTATTTGTTATAAAACAAATTGCAGACTTAACTGTGGCACAACAAAGTGGTGGCAGTCCACCCTCTCACAGCCCACCACCATAGCTTCAAAAAATCCAAGGGGAAACCTTCTATTACACGAGAAGTATTTTTTTGGGGGGGAACTTCTCTTATAACCATCGCCAAAAGTTAAGACAAAGAGAAGATTGTGAGCATGCCAATAAAAAGGTCTGGCAAGATTGAATGGAAATCCCAACATCTGTTTGTGAAAAACTGCATTGCAGTGGTAACCTGAGTGCCTGAGGTAGGCTCAGATAAGCCTGTGGAGTCTTATGTTTGTCAGCGATAGAAGCTGAGCACACAACTGTCACTTTCTCATACATGACCAGGGATCATCGCTTCTAGCTATACGCCTGCTAAAAGGTATGTTTACAAGACAATCTTCACGTAGAAAATGAAAGAGTTTTATTATTTGTTTATTTTGAATCGTCAAATAGAGATGGCAACATTAAAATTATTCCTGTTAACACAATCCAGGGGGGGACAAAACACAATTAAATGAAAACATGATTAAAAGTTTTGCGGCACAATAATTGTTGTATAACTACGAGTATATGACATTGTAATTGGACAATCAAAAGCACTTAAAGTAGACACAAAAAATTAATAAAATGGACTCGAGTCTCTCAGTAAAAATTGCACTTAAATAATAACACTACCACCCCCACACGCAGCCGCACCAGCATGTTAAAGTAAGCACACCCCACTAGCTTCCATTCACGCTCCGCAAGAAAAGCTTCAGCCAACTTTCGACAGTGTTTATCGCCATTTCAACATGTTTTGTTTGGGAGGGAGCGATTTAGCGTCAAGATTGAGCTGTCTGCCGGAAAAACAATTAATTCCCATACCGTTCATTCTCCTCACCCTGACACCATTCCATTCACATTTATCAATTTCCGCAAGAGTCCACGTTTAGCAATAAATTGCGTTTTGTACTGGCCAATTTCGTTGACACGGAAATCTTAGGGCCCTACACTTTTGTGTATCCATTTACTAGTAGAAGCGCCTCCACATAAAGGGACACAAGGCTGAATGTCTGAGAGGATGGGTCTTTCTGGTTATTCCAACGTTGTACCAACGCGCACAGAAAGATGCAGAGGAACACTGTAAACCATGAGTGTCCAAAGTGCAGCCCAGGGGCTATTTTCCAATGCAGCTTGTTCTTTCTAATGATCAGGCATTACACTATTTGCATAGTCATCAAGGCTGTTACAAGGCTTATTTACCTTATAGTGCACTTTACAGTTTACTGATCTACAATAGACTGGCTATAAAATCTAAATTACAGCACCACCTATCGCTCCTCCTCCCTCACTTGAAAAAACAAAAAACGGAAATTGGGAAAAAATACAGTGGTATGAAAAAGTTTGGGCACCAGTAAGAATTTAAGATTTTCGTTTATAAATATTGTTATATATATTGTTTGGATCAGCAATTTCAGTTAAATTTATCATATACAGACCTAATCAAAATCTTAAGACCAGTTGAAAAATTGCTAGAATTGACCTTTTCCACATTTGGATCTTAATGAGGTTTTAAATAGAGTTACTATATGCAAAAGCAGGAAGAGGGAGTGTGACAAAAATCCCTTTGAGAAAGTAATTTATTGAAAACAACAATTAAACTGAATTAAACTTTTGATCATCTGATAAACAGGCTAAGTCCATCGCACAAAAAATGACAAAAAAAAACTCTCCAAACCAGAACAAAAAATCTTCACAGTAGGACTCAGTAATGAGTAGCTCTGCCGTTCTTTAATCCCTTCAGAAATTGGTTTGGGCATGCTTGATGCGAGTGTTTCCAGGAAGCTAGTGTGAACATTGTTCCACGTGGTGAAGATGGCTTCACAAAGGCCATCAACTGATGGCCATTTTTATAAACTTCTCTTGCCATCCATCCCCAAATGTTCTCTATGAAATTTAAATCAGAGGAACATACAGGATGGTCCAAAAGAGTGATGGTATTCTCCCTGAAGAAGTCCTTTGTCAAGCGAGCATTGTGAACTGCAGCGATGTCCTTTTGAAAAACCCAGCTGTTACCACACAGACGACGGCTCTCAGTCATGAGGGATGCCCACTGCAACATCTGCACGTAACCAGCCGCCGTCTGACGACCCTGCACCACCCGAAGCGCCAGTGTTCCACTGAATCAAAAAGCACCCCAGATCATGATGGACCGCCCTCCACTGTGACGGGTAGAAAGCATCTCAGGTGGGATCTCTTTGTCATGCCAGTAATGTTGGAAGCCATCTGGACCGTCAAGGTTACATTTTTTGTCATCAGAGAATAAAACTTTTTTCCACCTTTTAATGTCCCATGTTTGATGCTCCATGGCAAAGTGTTGTTTTCAATAAATTACTTGATTACGTGCTTTTTGTCACACTCACCCTTCTTGCTTTTGCATGTTGTAGCTGTACTTAACACGTCATTAGGATCCAAATGTGCAAAAGGTAATATAGCAATTTTTGAACTTGTCTTAAGATTTTGATCAGGTCTGTATATACAGTGAAGGAAAAAACTATTTGAACCCCAGCTGATTTTGTAAGTTTGCCCACTAACAAAGAAATGATCAGTCTAAAAATTCAATGGTAGGTTTATTNCTCCATGGCAAAGTGTTGTTTTCAATAAATTACTTGATTACGTGCTTTTTGTCACACTCACCCTTCTTGCTTTTGCATGTTGTAGCTGTACTTAAAACGTCATTAGGATCCAAATGTGCAAAAGGTAATACTAGCAGTTTTTGAACTTGTCTTAAGATTTTGATCAGGTCTGTATATACAGTGAAGGAAAAAACTATTTGAACCCTAGCTGATTTTGTAAGTTTGCCCACTAACAAAGAAATGATCAGTCTAAAAATTCAATGGTAGGTTTATTTGAACACTGAGAAACAACAATCTCTTGTCATTGTTGTCTCTCAGTGTTCAAATAAACCTACCATTGAAATTATAGAATGATCTTTTTTTTGTTAGTGGGCAAATTTACAAAATCAGCTGGGGTTCAAACTGTTTTTTCTCTCACTGTATATAGTATTCAGACCTCCCCTGATTCTGAACTAGCAACTTTTTCTGGTCTTTTGGAGACTGATATAAAAGCATCTGCACTGTTGTTCTTCTGAACAAGGAGCGTGTAACGCCGTGGGCCCCTCAGAGGTGGCTGCGTCTTATGACATTTAAAAACGACAAAAAGAAGCAACAGAAAACGTTTCATTGCAATTACATGCACATGCTACATGGCAAACTAAGCCATGCCTTTTGCTCTATTGTTACCATTTTTTGATGTTTTTTTATTTTATTTTATTTTGTTTATTAAGTGGTGCAATGACAAATAAGCCACGGACCGCGGATGGCCCTGGAGCCACACAATGGCCATCCTTATTTTTGTGGCTTTTTGTTGGGCTTGTGGCGTTGGCTGTATTGCAAACTACAACTCGGCTTGTTGGCACATTGTCGTGAGCGAGCGGGTTGTGGAGAGAGAGACTTCTTTGTCTTAACTTCTGGTGATTTAGAGCAATGGCAGATAATGAGCCATCTTAGCGTGCAATAATTACTAACGTGTGCACAGGCACCTAGCTGTGCTCTGTCACACTCTCTCCCTCTGCTTGCGCAGCAATGCGGTGTAGGTATGCTGATACTTTCGGTCGGGTTTTGGGGATTGGGCTCCTAGCAGGAGCTTGCGGGTTGCTTGCTGGGAGGGGGGGCAATGAGTAAGATTGTGTTCAGAATTCAAAATTTGTGCCTGTTGGTCACTTTCCAGGAGGGGATGGCACTGATGCAATAACACATGTTCTTTTTTGTGTAATGTTCTCGCAAACATCCCAAAGATCGACCAGTAGCTCACGATTGACCCGTTGGTGACCCCTGATGTAGACACTGGCAGGTATAAATAAAACCTATTCATTTTCCATCCATCCATACATCCATTTTCTTCCGTTTATCCGAGGTCGGGTCGCGGGGGCAGCAGCCTAAGCAGGGAAGCCGAGACCTCCCTCTCCCCGGCCACTTCGTCCAGCTCTTCCCGGCGGATGCCGAGGCGTTCCCAGGCCAGCTGAAAGACATAGTCTCTCCAGCATGTACTGGGTTTTCCCGAGGCCTCTTACCGGTTGGACATGCCCTGAACACCTCCCCAGGGAGGCGTCCGGGAGGCATCCTAACCAGATGCCCGATCCACCTCATCTGGCTCCTCTTAATGTGGAGGAGCAGCGGTTCTACTCGAAGTCTCTCCCGTATGACAGTGCTTCTCACCCTATCTCTAAGGGAGAGCCCAGCCACTCTGCGGAAAAAATTCATTTCCATCCTTCCCTCACTCGTGAACAAGACCCCGAGGTACTTAAACTCCTCCAATCCGACCCGGAGATGGCGCTCCACCTTTTTCCGGGCGAAAACCATAAACACATATTCCGAGGTGCTGATTCTCATCTAAGCCGTTTCACACCCAGCTGCGAATTGATCCATTGAGAGTTGAAGGTCACTGCTCGATGAAGCCAACAAAACCACATCGTCTGCAAAAAGCAGAGTCCGAATCCTGCGGCCACCAAACAAGTCCCTCAACGCCCTGGCTGCGTCTAGAAATTCCGTCCATGAAATTAATGAACAGAATCAGTGACAAAGGGAAGCCCTGGCGGAGTCCAACCCTTACTGGAAATGGTTCAGACTTATTGCCGACAATACGAACCAAACTCTTACATCGGTCATACAGGGAACGAACCCCATGGATGACGTGATCCGATACTCCATATTCCCGGAGCACTCCCCACAGTATTCCCAGAGGAACACGGTCAAATGCCTTCTCCAAGTCCACAAAACACATGTAAACTGGTTGGGGAAACTCCCATGCACCCTCAAGGACCAGGACGAAAACCACACTGCTCCTCCTAAATCCAAGATTCGACAATCCGGCGGATCCTCCTCTCCAGAACCCCTGAATAGACCTTACCGGGAAGGCTGAGGAGTGTGATCCCACGATAGTTAGAACACACCCTCCGGTCCCCCTTCTTGAAAAGCGGGACCACCACCCCGCTCTGCCAGTACAGGGGCACCGACTCCGATGTCCACGCGATGCTGCAGAGTTGTGTCAACCAAGAGGGGTGGATGGCCCGAGATCTCATCCACCCGGGGCCTTGCCACCAAGGAGCTTTTTGACCAGCTCGGTAACCTCAGCCCCAGAGATAGGAGAACCCGCCTCAGAGTCCCCGGGCACTGCTTCCAAGTTGGAAAACGTGTCGGCGGGATTGAGGAGGTCTTCAAAGTATTCCCTCCACCGGCCCACAACATCTCGAGTCGAGGTCAGCAGCACACCGTCCCCACCATAAACGGTGTTGACTGTGCACTTCTTCCCCCTCCTGAGATGGCGGTGATGGTCCAGAATCTCTTTGAAGCCATCCGGAAATCGTTTTGCATGGCCTCTCCGAACTCCTCCCATGTCCGAGTTTTTGCCTCAGTGACTGCCAGAGCCAGAGACCACTCGGCCTGCCGGTACCTGTCAGCTGCCTCCAGAGCCGCATGGGCCAAAGTGGCCTGATAGGACTCTTTCTTCAGCTTGACGGCATCGACAATGGAGGCACAAAACATCGGCCACTCTGACTCAATGTACGCTGCCTCCATCTGAACATGGTCAAAGCTCTCCCGGAGGTGGGAGTTTAAACTCCTTCTAACAGGGGACTCTGCCAGGCGTTCCCAGAAGACCCTCACAATGCGTTTGGGTCTGCCAGGTCTGACCGGCATCCACCCCCACCATCGGAACCAACTCACCACCAGGTGGTGATCGGTTGACAGCTACGCCCCTCTCTTCACCCTAGTGTCCAAAACATGTGGCCGCAAGTCAGACGACACAACCACAAAGTCAATCATCGAACTGCGGCCCAGGGTGTCTTGGTGCCAAGGGCACATGTGGACACCCTTATGCTTGAACACGGTGTTCGTTACTGACAATCCGTGACGAGCACAGAAGTCCGATAACAAAACCCCGCTCGGGTTAAGATCAGGGGGGCCGTTCCTTCCAATCACACCTCTCTAGGTCTCACTGTCGCTGCCAAAATGAGCGTTGAAGTCACCCAGCAGAACAAGGGAATCCCCCGAGGGAGCACTCTCTAGTACTTCCTCTAAAGACTCCAAAAAGGGCTGGTATTCTGAACTGCTGTTTGGTACGTAAGCACAAACAACAGTCAAGACCCGTCCCCCCACCCGAAGGCGTAGGGAAACTACCCTCTCGTTTACCGGGTTAAACTCCACTGTGCAGGCTTGGAGCCGGGGGGCATCAAGAATTGCCACCTCTGCCCGTCGCCTCTTATTGCTGGCTAAACCAGAGTGGAATGAAGTCAAGCCCCTCTAGAGAGGACTGGTTCCAGAGCCCTTGCTGTGCGTTGAGGTGTGTCCGACTATATCTAGCCGGAATTTCTCCACATCAAGCACCAGCTCAGGCTCCTTCCCCGCCAGAGAGGTGACATTCCACGTACCGACAACTAGCTTCTGTAGCCGAGGATCGGCTCACTTAGCACCCGACACCTTTGGCCCCTCCTACGAGTGGTGAGCTCATGCCAGGGGGACCTATGTTATCTTTGCGAGCTGTGCCCGACAGGCCCCGTGGGTGCAGGCCTGGCCACCAGAAGCTCCCCATCGTGCCCCACCTCCAGGCCTGGCTCCAGAGGGGGACCCCAGTGACCGGCGTCCAGGCAGGAAAAAACGAATTTCAAGTGTGTTATTCATTATTAAGGTCTTTTGAGCCACTCTCTGTCTGGTCCCTCCCCTTGGACCTGTTTGTCATGGGTGACCCTACCAGGGGCATGACAGACCCTGACAACCTAGCACGCAAACTCCTCCACCACGATAAGGTGGTGGCTCAGGGAGGAGTATATTCATGTTGATGAATAAAATAAAAATATAAAAATCAACGGTCTTTCTTAGACAAAAAGGCACTATTATATTAGGAATATAGAGGTCAGAAATGCTAACCAGATTCTTGTAAAACCTGAGTCGTATAGCATCATCAACTATGAAAGTACTTAAAGTATCAAAGGTTAATAGTTACCAAACCAAATATGTGGTTTAAAAAAAGTGACTTTGTAGCATTGTGTTGTACTATACAGTACAAGGAATACGAGTGAAGTACTAGTCCAGTACGAAATCTGGACAGGATAGGACGAGAGTCCTGTTAAAAATCATGTTAATCGCGTTTAATTAAAAGGCATGGTACCGGTGGAAACACTTACCACACTTCCACTTGTTTGTGGTGTTCTAACACCATTAACCTCTCAACTTTGAGCAACCGTTGAGATGTCGCGTACATTGCAACGCGCATTGCAGCAATTAGCATGCTAGCTACACACTCACCTGTCCAGGGTCTGTTGCAAGGCCACCGCATCATCTTCCGCCATGATCGAGAAGAGGACACTGTCGTTCGGACGCCGTTATGTTGCTACAGCGGACTTCTAGATTTGAAGACGAACATAAAAAACGACAAGCCCGTTAAGTTAAACGGGCATCGGTGAAGGCCTTCGTGTTGACGCGGCTCGCCTGCTACGACTAATCTATTTCTAAGCCTAAATACGTTCGTTCGCGGTGATTGCGGTCTGTCTAACACTTTACAGCAACAAAATAAATAAAGATAATATTCTGGCTACGGCCTAATCTGTCACTCATATTACCACAATGGCGTGTCCGACATTCATTGACTCCGTTGACAGGAGACTGTGAGGTAGCGCCGCCATGCGTGGTGACGTCATCACAACAAGGACGTTGCCACCACGTGACTCCACTGGTCAACTCAATTTGGGAATTGTAGTTTATCCGTACTCTTACGTGACGACACAATATTGCCATTTATGAATAGGAAATGTTCACGCTCCAATTGATTTGTCTCACTTTCATGACCACCAGATGCACACTGAATAACGTGTCTGTTAAATCATTGGCAGTCCAACATGTTAACTCACTGGGAAACATTTGATTGTAGTTCCCTTCGCGATTGTCTTCAAAAACTACAATTCCCAACTGGCCTTGCGACACTGTCCATGCGCCGCAGTCAATCAGCTGTTGAGGCAACTGCTGACTACCTCGGAACAAGGGTTGCTCGTTAGTCATTTTTAACCGAAATATTATTTATCCTCTGAGTCCCATAAGGGTGAACAATAAAGGTAATTCTAACTCGACGACGGCTCAGCGAAACGACTACGTTGCATGCTGCTTGTGACTCTAGTGTGCTGTGGGGGACTCGCATATGGATTAAAGGGGATTTCAAGGCACAGGCAGGTTCATGAAATGTATGGCACGCCTTTATTGATGCGATAAAGGGCTGTTAAGAAACTCACCTTGCACCGCTGCGTTTAGGGAGAGCACCGACTAAAAAAAAAACGGGGAGCACTGCAAAGTGCTCGGATGACCTTGGAAGCGCACCTCTCCGGGAGAAAACGCGGATTAACCGCTGGTGGTGTGTGCGGCGTGCAATGCAGGCTGTTGGATTTTACTGTCATCACACAGCTCAAATTATTGTTGGCCAATTTTAAAGTCCGGCACACTGCCCCTGTTTTGCTCGGTTGTTGTTTATGCAAGCGACTGGCCTTGTCGGTGTTTTTAATGCTTTTCAATGGATTCTTCTGTTTACGCTGCATGGTTTAACGTTGACTGTTGCCTTTTTGTGCTGTGGTTTATGACGTTTCTTGGTATAAAATGCATTGGTTTGTTGCTCGATTCTGACTTGTTTATAGATGTTGTTTAACCAAAATTCCTGCATCTTGATGTCATGCGCCTTTTAGCTTTGTCATTTGTGAAATGGAATGTTTGCCGGTAAAATGCAAAGTGACGTGTTAGAATATAGGTTAAAAAGCATCGTGTCATGAAGAGAATATAGATTAAAAAGCTTCCTGTCATGGCTTCATATGCTGTACCAATGCGGAGCTCGGCCAGTGTGCGCTATAGCCAAATAAAATCCCTTGTGCATGGAGACCTGGCCTATTTTCGTCCTTCTGTATAATCTGTTTCGATATTCTTGCAAAAAGGGGATGCATGTGCATTAAAAGATGGTAGATGCGTTACTGCAGTGTGTCATTCCGGGCAAGGAATTGCCTGATTATGGGTCAAGGTGCCTTTTCACCTTTATGCAAAGGCAGCTGTATTTACTGACATATGCAAATAAGCACATGCAGGGGAGGTCCTTTGCGCGCACACAATTCAGTTTCACATTGCAGCTGTAGAGTTCCTGCGTGGAAGGGAAAACGCGACGTGGCGAAATCGAAGGAATATCACCACGCATAAGCTCCGGGTAATTTGTCGTATCTATGCATCATTCTGATAGAAAGTCTTAGGAAGGTGAACACTTTGATGGTGCTCAGAAGTTTGTTCACTTTATTCAAAAAGCAAACAAAATGCAGACTGATGTGGTGACATATGGCAGTTATATTTGGAATTTCTCACTTTTCCAGCTCTTCAAACCATGCAGGATGATTTACTGATGGACAAAAACACTACCCCGGCTCACCATCAGCAAGACCCGACGCAGATAGACCCTCCTCCCTCCTCCTCCACGCCGACCCCGTCATCAGAGCCCTCGTCCACTTCATCGGGGTCGGAGAGCCCGTCGACCCGCAGCAGCCAAGCGGCGTCCGCGCTGAGCAGCCGCACCACGGACGAAGTGTCGATGGAGTCGCCGATCCTGCCGGGGTTGAACTTCCACCAGCAGGCACAGGAGACCGACGGTCCCCTTTCCTCCCCGCCCTCATCGTTCGGTAGCACTTGGTCCACGGGAACCACCAACGCCGTGGACGATGTTTTTTTTCAGGGAATACACTCTGTGAACGGGACGATGCTTTTCCAGAACTTCCCCCACCACGTCAACACGGTCTT
Source organism: Oostethus manadensis (assembly GCA_024372805.1). Lineage (NCBI taxonomy): Eukaryota > Metazoa > Chordata > Actinopteri > Syngnathiformes > Syngnathidae > Oostethus > Oostethus manadensis. The sequence goes on from QODF01000040.1 coordinate 3,985,343, forward strand.
CGGGAGCAATTTCTCTTCGCAAGTCGGCCTCGCCCCCCCGTCTCAACAAGCGGCGCAGCAGCCCCAGCAGAGAAGATCCCCCCTCAGCCCCAGCCAAGGTCCCTTCCCCCAGAGAAACGCTTATCAGGCCGTCATGAACGCCGCTAAAGGGTCGTCTGCTTCTGCGCCTTCGCCGGCTTGGAATAATCACCAGAACGCGACGTGGAGCACCGGCTCTAACCCATGGAGCGCACTGCAAGCGGGCAGGGACCCACGCAGAGCGGTGGGCGTCGGGGTAGGAGTCGGTGTCGGAGTTCCATCTCCCATGAACCCCATTTCCCCGATGAAAAAGCCCTACGGCAGCAATGTTATTGCTCCTCCAAAATTCCCAAGACCTGGCCCCCTTACCTCCAAGCCCTGGAATGAGGACGGTGCCTTCAGGACTGACAACAGCAACATACTGCCTTTCCAGGTAAACACTGTTTTTCTATGTTCAGACCAGACTCGTTGCAACGAACCTCATTTGATGTAGGTGAGAAACAATCCAATCCAATTTTACACATATTTTTGGATGGATTCGCAGCAGTTCAATCGACCAAATATTTGTCGTTTTTGCAATAAAGTCTTTATGCTCAGTATGTTTTAATCGGTGTCATACATACTGTAGGGTGGCATGATAATAAATGCATTTGTTCCAGACACCCACAAATATAAACAAAATAAATGTTATAGAGAATTACTATTGTCTTACATGCAGAAAACAGTGCAGCGCAAATAATAACTGGCAAATGAACAATTAACATCATTTTTACTTTATATACTGTATTGCAGACTCATGTGGGCGCCATCTTTTATTTGCAATGAGTTCAATAGTGTTTCTCACCTCCTTTATCAAATGGGCATACCCAATTCAGACTTGAGTACAGACTTTTCACATGACCGACCATGTTTTTTCCTCTGTTTATATTGATAAGTCAACATAAGAGCCCCCATCTGCCTTGTAGAATTAATACATGATGGTAGGATTTATTGTCCAACACTTTCATAAAGCCTTGATTCATGATTACATCGTAAATGACGGTGTGGTGTTGTTTGTCAAATAAAGCAAATTGCACATAAACAACTGAATCATTCTACAGGGGATCCTCAGTCTATGTACAAGTTCCGTTCCTACAACTGCGATAGTAGTGGAGTGGTAACTTTGTCACTCACACTGTACTCAGAACAAATGAACAACAAATATATACAAATCAGTAATAAACCAATTCATTCTAAAAATAAAACAGAATAGTAACAAAAAAATAGAGAGCTCGTTTTATCCTTGTGGTTGGCTTGGACACTGGAAGGGGCGTTGCACGTGAGGGAGAGACGGGCTTATTGGGAGGCGGACGTCTCATTAATAAGAACCTTTCACAATTTGAAAGATACCATCTTTATCCTTCATGATGGTCACGGCAAGCAAGCGGCCAGTGTCGGTTGCGCTTCTCCACTTTCTTAGCATTTTAAAATGTCTAACTTCACGTTTTTTCTTTTCTTTGACTCACTCCTCTGCCTCACACTTGGGAGGCCTCAGTGTAACAACAGGGGCGACTTTGTATTCTTCCGTCTCATAAAGAGTTCCCTTTTTTTTACAGTACTAATAATTTATGGGAATGTGCCATAGCAAGATAATTGTTTGTATTCACATACAATCAGTGTGTAGGGTTGCAAGCAGTAGATTGGAGAATTGTTGTCTGAATGTTCTGCACTCTTATTTCCATCACAGTGACATATTGAGTAGAGCAATGCTGCCTAGAGGAGTTGGGACACAGCGCAGGTCTGTGTGGCTGTAGGCCTTAGATGATGTCATGTTGTTGTTCTTTAGGCCACAAACTAGTTGAGACTGAATCAACAGTACCTTACAAAGCCATTCCAGTTGGTCAGCGGGTTACGGAACAAGTTCCATTCCTAGACTGTGATTAAAGTTGAGTTTTGGTGTAAGTCTGGACTCATACCCGAACTATACCTAAATTAACTGTAAAGTCACTCACAATGAACACATGAAAGACATATAAAAAACAATAATAAAACGATGAAATGCAAGCATTAAAGATAACAGTAATTTAAAAAAAAACCTGTGTTTGGGCGGCATCCCAGACCTCTTTGTAATAGTGCACAGAATCCATGACCCTTCTAGCATTCATAAGCATTCTATAATCTTTATCCGTAATGATGGTGACGAAAGTCGAGCGGCTGAAACCAAAAGAGCAGCCATTTGGTTGCATTGGTGGGAGTTTTTCTTTTTTCAGAGTTTCTTACGGTGTTCATTTTCCCTTCCATTGTGATGGTTTTCCTTTCCTTTAGCGCACTGCCCCTATGGAGACATAATCAACTGCAAAAATGTTGGTGTTATCCTTCCTCAGTATAGCTGAGCAGCATCACCCAGACTCATGTTTACAGACCAACATTTAAGTTTGTAATTTATTATAAGCACAAAACGCCATAAATCGAGGACCACCTGTATTATCAACAATATAACATGCAAAGATAAACTTTTACAACCGGTGGTGAAATGTATGTCTGATTTGAGAAAAGCAAAGTGAGCATCAGGAATAACCCAAAGTTGTTTTAATCAACCAAATACTTTAGAACATTGGTTAGCATGCACCCCAGATAGCATGGTTTAAAAAAATGCCCCCCCCCAAAAGTTTGCATACATTTTCCTGTTAGCGTATAATACTGTATGGGGCGCGTCTTTGTCAATAATGCACTTTGTCCTTGTTAGCAGCTTGATAATATGTGAAAAAAAGGAACCGCAAGTCAGCTCCACCACCTGTCTATGACGTCATTGTCATCACAAGTCTCAAAAATGTTAACACAAAACATGGTTTTATAGTTTTACTATTGTAGTTTTACATGCATAAATAAATTATCATGCATTATAAATGAAAGGGAAAAGCACAATGTGACAGGGAAACCACCTTCATGTTTTGCCATGATTATTTCTTGGATTTGATTTTGTTTGTCACATTCTTTATTAAATGCTGGTACTTGTACCTTTCTTTGGCCCCATTGTGGGTTATTTTGCAGCCGTGATCAAAAGAAAAGCGCAGACTTGAGGTAAGAAAAACTATTGAATTCAAGACATAACTCACAGCAAAACACTAAAGGTGGTGTTCATCGTTCTGCCACATCATTTCTTTGCCAACAACACATTTATTGAAGTAACCTTAAATGTTCATTTATTGCTTTTATTCATTGTTTATATGTCTTTCTATGCATCTTAAATGGTTTCTGTGTCTAAAACAATAATTGTAAACTTATAACAACGTATTTTGTGTTAACATTTTTGGTTTTCTGGAACAGATTAATAGGATTTACATTATTCCTTATGGGAACAATCGATTTGGTCAGAGCAGGGGTGGGCAACCATTAGCATGAAAAGAGCCATTCTGGCCGGTTTCCACCAAATGAAAACCCACTTGGAGCCACAAAACTTTTTTGACCACTAATTTGCAGGTAACGCTATTATATAGTTTATTTTCTGTCTTCGTGTTCTTAAAGCCTTCTCTGTTTGTGTAAGCATACTTCGCCAATAAAGCTGATTCTGAACATTCACAATAAAAGCATTGTTACATTTCAATTAATTCCAGTTCTAGCGCCCCTCTCCATATTGTCGTTGTTCATTAGCAACAAAGTAACCTAATGAACAAAGGCAAAATTGTTCCCTCATGGTTTCTTACCAAGTTGACAAATCAGAAAACACTACCACTGGCACTTTGGTAGAGAATTGCATTGCACACGCTCAACTCCAATGCAGAACTTTGAAAGGCTCATGACAGCCTCAGATGGGATGGCGTAGTGACTACACAGAAACCTAAATCAACAGGAACCAGAGCAGAAGGATAGGACAGGTGCATCCGGCTCCGGAGCCGCGGGTTGCAGACCCCTGAGTTAGTGTATGTCTCGGTTAAAGCCAGACCTTCTGGAACAAATTAAGGATGCTAACCAAGGTCTTATTTTTGGCTTTCTGGAACAGATGAATTGGATTTACATTATTCCTTATGAAAAAATGTGATTTTGTTATAGTGTGCTTGGTTAAAGTCAGATCTTCTGGAATGGATTAATGATGCTAACCAAGGTTTTCTTGCTCTAATAATGTCCAACACCAAGATGTTTCCTTCTGATTCATGAAACACATGGCTCGGTGGTTGTTTACATGATGAGTGAATGACCTATATGTGTAAAAGAAGTCGACTCTCTCCAAGAAAAGGCAACGTGAATGTGAATATAGCGTATGTGAATCATATAATGTTTTACAGCCTCCACAGTCTGAACAGTGATTGTTATCTCAGGGTGTACCTGCAATCACCTTCACCCAATGAACAATATCTCACATACAGAGGGGATCATTTTCCTTTTTGGTGCCCCGCTGATGTCATCTCGGCCACAGCTCACACCTAACCGCTTAACAGTTACAGCCATAATTAAGAGAGGAGTTATCACCGGGATGCAAGGTCAGGGTGCCGTGTGTCAACTTGCCTTCGTTTCCTAAAGTGAAACTCGGGCAAACTGCTGAGCCAAGAGCCGTGTCACATGTAGAGCTCATAACAGGTGTGCTTGTTGTCGTTCTTGAGACGTCACCGATGTTCTTCAAATGCCTCGGGTGAAATCTTGAGTCCCCAATGCACCGATGTGTACTGTTGGCGGCTGTTTAAAGGGGTGGGGAATGTGTGGAATTCTTCTTAGCATATCAGCGTGAGGTTTAGGTCACAAAGTCACATGAGCATCTTAAAGATACCGTGATTCGGTGAGTTAGTGGTGGGTATTTGAAGTTGGTATCACTTTGGATCTCATCGGGTTTCAGAACGGACTGTGTGCTAGTCGTGCAAAACCGAAGGAGCTTTAATGACTTTGAGGGTGTAACCAGGGTAATTTAAATCGACAAGGTGGTGTAACTTGTTTTCCAAGAGCATGTTTTGCATGATATACTTTTCAAAGATGTCAGATGTCATCGCATTTACTGAATAATGTTGGGGGGTTTTTTGCAACCCTTCCGGGAACAGTTTTACAACAAGAAAAAGTATGTGTAGTCAATAAACAGGACAGCACTCTTAATGAACTTTGCATTATATATTATCCAAAGGTTTAAGCCCCAGTGAGAAATCTGAAATGTCAAATTAAACTACAAAAATGTCACAATCTTAATAAGCTAATGAAGTCAATAGGTCAAAATCAAAAATGTCAATAATCCCTAACACGGGATTATTACGTGTTACATTACTTGCTGTCTGAATCACTTCGTCACTTCCTGTCTGAGCCACTGGAAAACATTTCTCTTAAATGGTTTATTTTCTGTTATTATGGCTACTATATTGGGTAATAATAGGAGTATAAGGGTGAAAACAGGGGTGTTATGTCATGTCTAGAGGGCTTTAATATTAAAAAAAACTTATTTAGAAGGTCGTAAACAGGTTTTCTGTGGTTTAACTACCAAAATGTATAAATGAGGACTCTTTACAGAAATGCATATATTACGGTTGTGTCTGGAATCAGTTAACCATAATAAACAAGGAAGGACTCTATAATGGACCTGGTCTTCCAGAAAATATGCAGACAAAGCAGGAGAAAGTGGTGTAGCCACCACTATGTTTAGCAAGTAATCTGATTCCTCCAAAAAGCGACAAGTGACAAATCTAGTGACGAGTCTTTTGGCGTCTGAAATTGAGACACATATTCTTCTTCTCAACAACATTGAAAAAGCTCGTGTGTAGTTCTGAACATATTTGTTTGCTTTTTGTGTTTTTTTTTACTGACTTTTTGCAAAAGCGTTTTGGGAAATGTCAGTCATCACATCATGCCACTACCTCCGCCACAAATAGATGGCAGTCCTGTGGAAAACACTGATATTGTCAGTCGACAAATACAAAACAACAATTACTACGCTACATTAACTGAAAAGTCTGTGTGGGAGTTCAGAGTCTATAATCTGTTTAGGTCATTGGACCACAGAGAGCTCTCTGACCCCTCCCCATGATGCGCATCCACATGGATTTCAGAAAAACGGGGAGGGTGAGAAAAGTAAAAGCTCAGTGTTTTAGGTATTTAGCATTTGTGGCAAGTGGGCAGATTTTTATCTGCGTGGTGCTGTCGGGTCCAGACTGCGGGTGAATAACCCGTTTGAATGCTCAGCCCAAAGCGTAACAATAGTGTTGGTCTACAAACAATGCAGCTGAGCTCGGGCTGCCAAGCCTGGAGGGAGACGCTGTCAGGCCTCACCTTTGGCACACATGTTGCTCTCATGCTTTCATTCACAGACAGTAAGCGTTTGATCAGCTGTGAGCGCTTGGTTTGGCCTTCAGCATTTTTAAATAGTAGTGATCATTGTCCTCAGGGGCGGGGGATCAGTGTGTCTCACAGCAGTGTTTCCTTACATTCACTTATTTGTAGTGGCCTGCCATGAATACATTTGGTCTGCCACAAATAAATTTGCATCATAAAAGTATTACAAATTCAATCCAGGAACATGAGTCAATATTATATAGAAAGTCAAGTTCCTTGATTAAGATTTATACTGAGGAGACCTTGTGAAAGAATAAATGCAGTGATTTCATGTAGGATTGATTGACTGATTAATGCATTATTTCAAGCCACACAAAATACACAGAACAGAACACAATCAAAACATACATATAGACAGAAAACAATTTGGTTGGAAAAGCAGTAGGAAGAAGACACGCTTATTTACACCGACCCCCTATTCAAAACACTAAAGCCAGTTATATTAACATAACATGCAGCAGGTTATAAATTACAGTATAATACATAACCAAGATATTACACCCACACACACACACGTGCAATATGCATTATTGTTAATGCGTCATACCCTGTACATCTTGTCAATACTAATGTGACATTCCTCATTATCATGCCATTATCATATATCAACATCATGTATTATCCACTTGTCTGCCCTAATCTGGTGATATTATTCTACGTTTTCTATGCTGTGCAGTAAAAGAGACAAGATTTTGGAGGTCTGCTGCAAAAAGATGGATTAAACACTTACTGTACACAGTTCTAATCCTACCCTAAAAACCTTTAATAAGCAAAGGTAATTCTATTAAATACAGAATACGTGACAATACTATTACTAATTGAACATAATTTATACATTGGGACCTTGACAATGTGCACATACAACAGTTACCAATTAGGGCTGTAATACTTGAACACTGAAGGCCGATTGCTTCTTTGCTGTTAAAAATAAACGTGAGACAATAAAAACAAAATATATACGGTACAGTATGTATGTTTAATCAAATTGTATGTATTTCTGGGCTAAATTAGGCATTTTGAAGCATAAAAATGGCTAAATGAACTAAAATACAAAAATAAGGCATTTAGAAAATGCATTCAAAGACAATATGATCAATATGATACACTCCCCATCAAAATCCTAAGACCAGTTGAAAAACTAGAAAGCTAAAATTGACCTTTTGCACATTCGGATCTTAACGAGGTTTTAAGTAGAGCTACAATATGCAAAAGCAAGAAGGAAGAGTGTGACAAAAAGCACTTTGAAAAAGTAATTTATTGAAAACAACAATTAAACTGAAATAGGCTGTTAATCAGCTGATCAAAAGTTAAAAATCATCGCTCAAAAAATGAAAAAAAACTCCCCAAACCAGAACAAAAAACGTTTTGTTTCAGTAGGACTCAGTAATGAGTAGCTCCACCGTTCTTGTTGATCACTTCCAAAAGGTTACTTCAGGGGTGTTATTTTATTTCTAAGTGGCTCTAGTAATGGTAAAAAAAAGAGGTTTTTATGCTCTGAATGGAAAAATATTCCATTTACAAATATGGAATCCCTCAATTTCCTTATCACAGTCGGGTCTGGAAGCAATTCAATGCGATGAACAAGGGATTACTGTACTGTTTGATGATGTTACAGTATATTTTAATTTATTGTTGCTGTCACTTTTATGCTGAATGTATGTACTTAGGCTACCCTATGTACATTTGGTATTATGCATTGTGTGAACTGAAGTGCTGACCGTTATTGTCTTTTTTTCCCTATCTTGTAGGACCGGAATCGGCCCTTTGATGCTTTTAGCTTGCACTCTTTGGAGAATTCCTTAATGGATATGATAAGGACTGACCATGACAAAGGTAAAACTCACCTTGCTGATGGCCCACCAATGACTATCACAGATATTATGTGGATGAATCATTTTTCAGGTTAGAAATAGTCATATGTCTGCGCTTAAACATACATATGGGTTGTTGTTTGGCCTCATCACATTTTTTGCCTCATTTATTTCTCATGTACGGATGAAGGTGGATAAAATAATAAGAACTGTAGATGTTACTTTCAAATAGCCCGTTTGATTGACTGAATGTGTAGCTGTCAGCCCTGTTTACACTTATACAATCTAGCAAACACTTTGTCCTCTTTGTTTTAGAGAAAGGAATTTTGCACATATTTGGGTCAGGAATTACAGTAATGGGAGGAACTGTAAAGCTCTGATGCTTTGTTGTAAAAGTGATTACTTCCTGAGCGTGGGCATAATGTATAACCCTCCAACTTGACAGTCAAATTCATTCAGTAGACATAAAAAAATTCAATCAAAAAATATCTTTCATTTGACTCGCTGCTGTCCAGCTGGTGCTGCTGCTGTCAAAAAACCTGCCTTTTCTTTCTATGGAGGAATGATGATGACAAGCGCCTTCCAGCTCACACACGACCACAACCTTTCAGCACGAAGCGAATACTCCCGTATGACATTTCTGTGTATTTTATTGTCTGATTAGCAGGAATAATGATGTCGCATTTACGTTAAATATAGAAAGCCCCGGTGTATACTACATGTTTCTGAAACATTACATCAATGGTGACTCACTGGGTGCGCTCAGACGAGGCTTGCACACTAAGCTGAGAAGAGATGCTCGCGGCACCTTCTTCATTGGTTTTTGCCCAGTTTCAGTGATTTTTACTGAAGGAAATGGTAAAGATGATTGCAATCATACGGACAATTCATGTGTAATACATGTGTTATACATTTTGACCACACACCACTAAGTATCTATACTAGATTTGGTTAGTCAAGGTCTGAACTACTGCACATATATGCATCTTTCAGACCTGGCAAAGGGTCTGAAATCCTCCAAACCACAATTATCAAAGCAGAACAGGATTGGTGGTACATACAGCAGACATGGGTGTGCATCCTTCTTTGCAATGTTTGCCAGTGAGGTTGTCATATAGAGAGGTGTGTGGCTGTTTCTAACCACAGAGCAGCTCCTCTCAGTTATCATAGAGCTCCATGCCTTGGTCATCTGTCTGCTGTGGGTTCTAAAACATTCGAAGCATGTTGGTATTCCATTCCAATAAGGCCCATTAGTTAAATGTTTTTTGTTGTTTTTTAAAGAACGATAGGTTTGTCTGCTTAACCGTTTGTTGTTATCGGGTCTGGGATTACAGTTTAAGTATACAATCTTAACAACTCCACCAGTCAGAACAAATTAAACAAGCAGGCTCGGTTTTGGCATTCCCAGCTGAGTGGGTCCCACCGACATCCATCACATCATGGACATTTCTTGCATACCTCTCATTGTGATTGGAATTCTTCGCAAAACAGTTATGATGCAATTAAGCAAAGTGGGTCATCAAGTGAGTGGTGACCCCGCCCACTCTGTTTTTTTTTCGGGAAGAGAGGAGTGAGATTGAAGTTGCCCTTTTCCTATGAAGGTGTGATACTCTCAAATAGTTATCTTGTTAGTTTGAAAAGATCTTTAAAGGTTCACAGGGGCAACTCAGTACATTTGTGCTGTGAACATGCACACACATACAGGGCACATCCATATTTGTTAAACCTGCACATCTCATGACCTCAAATACAAAAAACGTAGATAATTTAATGTTTAGTATTGTGGTTATAGTGTAGCATTGGTATACAGCTGTACTGTATGACATTGAGGCCTATTTCTATTACTGTTTCCATCTTGTAGCTGAATAAAATAAAACAAACCACAAGAGTAAACATATTGTTATATTAATACTAATCTGACAGTGTTAACAAAAGCAGAGTATTTTCTTTGTTCTGTTTGTAAAGGTAGTGTAGTATGTTCAACCTTCTCTAACCTTCTTTAAACGCAGTGGTGGGGTACTGTTGATCAATTGTCAAAATGTCAACATCATGATGACAAAAGATGTGGGGGATGGTCAGTGCAAATCCCAAGTCCCAAGTAAAGATGTGCAAGTCCAAGTCAAGACAAGACAAGACAGGTCAAGTTAAGTCTCAAGTCATAAGCTTGACATTTTCAAGTCCTTACAAGTCATAAGCATTGTTTTCCCAAGTAAAATGCCATTCTAACAATCTACTACGTTTGACAAATGCATTGAATTCATTTCTGAATTGTTTTATATTTCAAATAAAATAAGCAAGACCGGTGTGACAAGACTTCCACAGAAAAAGAGCACTCGGGGTTTATGTAATTCACACATTTGTTGTTTGTTCTTAAACCTGGTTGGATGTTAATAGATGCCTTCGATGAGCCAGATTCATAAGTAAAATATGTTGTTGAAAATATGTTGACACATTGTACTTAACACATTCACTGAAGTCTTGCAAGTCTGCGCTATATTGTCAAGTCTAGTACAAAGTCATCAAAATTATCACTTGAGTATAAATTGTGTGACTCTAGTCCAGACCTATAATTCAATAAAATGCCTTTTTTGTCAATATACACATGTACAATGAGTTCAAAAGCAGCCCATTCTCCAGTGGTAAACTATTTACAACACAAAATTTTAAAAATGATTTTTTTTTTCAATTAAAAGACATGTAGACATTCACATATCAATACTAATGGAACCGGGACATTAGTTGGTTAATTCATGGATTATACACCTGTTGGAAATTTTGCCTTTCAGCTCCTTGTTAAACAGCAAGCTGTGCAAAAAGTATTGAAACATCGAACATCTGGAACATTAAACCTCCAGCCATCTTCTATGCCATTTATTCTCACTAGGGTATCTGGGGTATGCTGGAGCCAATCACAGCTGACTTTGGGTGAGAGGCAGGGCACACCTTGGACTGGTTGCTTGCCAATCACAGGGAAGAACCTTAAACATGTGCATTCAAAAGTTTAGAAAAGATCAAATTCACCTGGAAGGATTATACTGTATAGTTGGTCCCTGCACGTTTCACAATTATTTTTTTTGACAAAAAAAGGTTAATGTTAAAACCCCATTTACAACCTTCTAAAATACAATTTTTTAACATCATTAGAACCTTCTAGATATGAAACAACCCCCCCCCCCATTGTCACCTTTACACTTATCACCCATATCGTATAGTACATCATTTAAGACATACAGTAATTAAGACTTGTGTGTGTTGCTAGAGGACATTCGTGGGTGGAGGACAGGAACTGACATCAGGGGTTCAGACTTGAGTTTTATCTTTACTGTTGCTGGGTTACGGCTGTAACAGTGGCACGTGTTAAGGATTAATGTGCTTGTTGAGTGAAATCTACAATAAAAACCTGTTGTTCTGGTGTTTAAGTCTGGTGATTTTGGATCTCACAGAACATTACAGCATTGCTTCTCAAATAGTGGGGTGGGCTCCCCTGTTGGGGTGTGGAGAACTGTTGGGGCGGGACACGAAAGTCAGGGAGTACTTTCAATGTTAGAGCAGACCTGCCAACATGTAATTTATTGTACTCAACATGCAATTTCACTCTTGAATACGGTTGTATGCTTTACTGCTCTCCATTTTGGTGCATTTTCCTGGTTTCACTCTTGAGTTTGAATATGAACGGTACAGATAATTAGATTGATATGATCAGTTTCCCAATAGTATTTCAAATTGGGGAGGCGTGAAAACATTTCTGTCCCATAAGAGAGGCATGACAGAAAATAATTGAGAACCACTGTGTTATAGTAACATTACTGACACCTAGTGACCTGTTTAGAATACCACAGTTTGAATGTGTCTCCTGAACGCCTTATATTTTTATCTTAGTTCATTTAGCAATTTTTATGCTTGAAAAGGCAAAAAATACGCTAGACTTGCTTTAATATGGATATTTGTTGATTAATAATAGGATGAATTCAACCCTGAAATACTGTGATTTGTGAATTCATTCATTTTGGAAAAAATGTGATCGGTTTGCAGGGACGACTGTATATTTATTGTCTACCTTGTAATATTCAAATTCAGCTCACAACCTCATTGAGGCTTATTTACGTGAAAGGAAAGTCTTAAAGACGTGAACACGCACACATTTGTACACACAGACTCGACTTGTGTGACTCACATGACCTTACTCATGCATCAGTTACTATTTGCGTTGTTAGTGTGGTTGTGTGAGAGAGCTTACACAGATTAAACAATATAGTATGAACTTAACACAGGGCTGCATTTGTGCTTATTTTTATGATTATTTCTTACATATGATTCTTCACATGTATTTTGATTTATGCAGGAAATTTCGTGCATTGTGCATTTCAGTTTCCATTTATTTAGATTTAGACAAAGGTGAACGCATATGAGCTCGGGGCAAATTATTCCCGGTGCTGTTTTTTTAGTACATGGCTATGATCGACCTGTCCCTTAAAAACCATTACTGTGACTTACATTGTGGTGGAGAAGGTGGCAGGAGGTGTAAATCATCAGAGGTTGAAGGAGAACAAACACTGCTGCTGTTTGACTTTGTGCGCTTGTTGACAAGAGCATTGGTGTGTAGATAAAGATTTGATGCAGGGTCTTTATCACCAGCAAAGCAAGCCTTGCAGGCACAACACAACAGGCCAAACGACTTGCAGACATCAGAAGCCCCTTTACACGCTGCCAGGCCGAGTACGTTGCACCACTCTTACACCTCGTTGCTTCATTTGGGTGAAGCGTGAGTGTCCATATAGCAACATTTATCTGACACAATTCAGTCTGTGCATAAGGTCAAAAAATGGCATAATGCTTAAAAGACTCAAGGAGAGGAAGTCAGCAGGGAGTCCTTGCTTAGGCTCAGCCAGGCTAAATTCAGTTGAGGTAAAAGGTCAGTATTAGCTTCTCTGGCAAGCTTTTATACCCTTTCAACCCCATATCTCTGAGATGATCACACGAGTAAAGTGAGGACCCTGTACTTTAAACATAAATCTGTCATGGCTGCATAAAGATAAGGTGATTGGTTTGGCTGTGCTAAGTGTTACATTGCACCTAATATCCAATAAATCCTCCTGTTGTTATGGTGGAAAATTCATGACCCCTGCAGTCATGACTGGACTGATCCCATCCAGGCAACACAACACATTTCCCAGGCTTGTTTTGTCTGCGTAAACAATTTATCCAGGTCTCACTGAAAGCTTGATATTTACTGGCTGACCATGCAACTGACTCTACTGGATTCCCAAGCTCCCAACAATGTGAAGTATGAAAGCCCTTGCATAGTTTTATTACTGGTACTTTTATGGATAAAGTGATTGATTATGTGGTTTTGCCCTGAGATGAGGAAGTTGGTGCAAATATAAATGAGAGGAAGTAGGTCAGCCTCACAAATGCAGAAGATGACTCGGTCATGATTATTTTCAATCTTTCCAGTCATCTGTCAGGTGCCTCTCAGTCAGTACAGAGGAACCATGGTTAGCGTTATGAATCCGTTCCAGAGTTTCCAACTCCAACTGAAAACACTAGACAAATCAACTTTTACCCTGAGAAATAATGTGAATCCAAATGGTCTGTTCCAGAATTGTACAATTATATACAGGGTGGGTCAAAAGTAGGGTTACAGTTAACACTTAGGCATTTTACATTTATTTGAGCACTTGAGAGATTACATATTCAATGTAAAATGTCTAATATGTCAATATAATGTATGTAAATAAATNTTTTTTACTGACTTTTTGCAAAAGCGTTTTGGGAAATGTCAGTCATCACATCATGCCACTACCTCCGCCACAAATAGATGGCAGTCCTGTGGAAAACACTGATATTGTCAGTCGACAAATACAAAACAACAATTACTAAGCTACATTAACTGAAAAGTCTGTGTGGGAGTTCAGAGTCTATAATCTGTTTAGGTCATTGGACCACAGAGAGCTCTCTGACCCCTCCCCATGATGCGCATCCACATGGATTTCAGAAAAACGGGGAGGGTGAGAAAAGTAAAAGCTCAGTGTTTTAGGTATTTAGCATTTGTGGCAAGTGGGCAGATTTTTATCTGCGTGGTGCTGTCGGGTCCAGACTGCGGGTGAATAACCCGTTTGAATGCTCAGCCCAAAGCGTAACAATAGTGTTGGTCTACAAACAATGCAGCTGAGCTCGGGCTGCCAAGCCTGGAGGGAGACGCTGTCAGGCCTCACCTTTGGCACACATGTTGCTCTCATGCTTTCATTCACAGACAGTAAGCGTTTGATCAGCTGTGAGCGCTTGGTTTGGCCTTCAGCATTTTTAAATAGTAGTGATCATTGTCCTCAGGGGCGGGGGATCAGTGTGTCTCACAGCAGTGTTTCCTTACATTCACTTATTTGTAGTGGCCTGCCATGAATACATTTGGTCTGCCACAAATAAATTTGCATCATAAAAGTATTACAAATTCAATCCAGGAACATGAGTCAATATTATATAGAAAGTCAAGTTCCTTGATTAAGATTTATACTGAGGAGACCTTGTGAAAGAATAAATGCAGTGATTTCATGTAGGATTGATTGACTGATTAATGCATTATTTCAAGCCACACAAAATACACAGAACAGAACACAATCAAAACATACATATAGACAGAAAACAATTTGGTTGGAAAAGCAGTAGGAAGAAGACACGCTTATTTACACCGACCCCCTATTCAAAACACTAAAGCCAGTTATATTAACATAACATGCAGCAGGTTATAAATTACAGTATAATACATAACCAAGATATTACACCCACACACACACACGTGCAATATGCATTATTGTTAATGCGTCATACCCTGTACATCTTGTCAATACTAATGTGACATTCCTCATTATCATGCCATTATCATATATCAACATCATGTATTATCCACTTGTCTGCCCTAATCTGGTGATATTATTCTACGTTTTCTATGCTGTGCAGTAAAAGAGACAAGATTTTGGAGGTCTGCTGCAAAAAGATGGATTAAACACTTACTGTACACAGTTCTAATCCTACCCTAAAAACCTTTAATAAGCAAAGGTAATTCTATTAAATACAGAATACGTGACAATACTATTACTAATTGAACATAATTTATACATTGGGACCTTGACAATGTGCACATACAACAGTTACCAATTAGGGCTGTAATACTTGAACACTGAAGGCCGATTGCTTCTTTGCTGTTAAAAATAAACGTGAGACAATAAAAACAAAATATATACGGTACAGTATGTATGTTTAATCAAATTGTATGTATTTCTGGGCTAAATTAGGCATTTTGAAGCATAAAAATGGCTAAATGAACTAAAATACAAAAATAAGGCATTTAGAAAATGCATTCAAAGACAATATGATCAATATGATACACTCCCCATCAAAATCCTAAGACCAGTTGAAAAACTAGAAAGCTAAAATTGACCTTTTGCACATTCGGATCTTAACGAGGTTTTAAGTAGAGCTACAATATGCAAAAGCAAGAAGGAAGAGTGTGACAAAAAGCACTTTGAAAAAGTAATTTATTGAAAACAACAATTAAACTGAAATAGGCTGTTAATCAGCTGATCAAAAGTTAAAAATCATCGCTCAAAAAATGAAAAAAAACTCCCCAAACCAGAACAAAAAACGTTTTGTTTCAGTAGGACTCAGTAATGAGTAGCTCCACCGTTCTTGTTGATCACTTCCAAAAGGTTACTTCAGGGGTGTTATTTTATTTCTAGGTGGCTCTAATAATGGTAAAAAAAGAGGTTTTTATGCTCTGAATGGAAAAATATTCCATTTACAAATATGGAATCCCTCAATTTCCTTATCACAGTCGGGTCTGGAAGCAATTCAATGCGATGAACAAGGGATTACTGTACTGTCTGATGATGTTACAGTAAATTTTAATTTATTG
This sequence comes from Oostethus manadensis, assembly GCA_024372805.1. Lineage (NCBI taxonomy): Eukaryota > Metazoa > Chordata > Actinopteri > Syngnathiformes > Syngnathidae > Oostethus > Oostethus manadensis. Next base: position 4,001,363 of record QODF01000040.1, read on the forward strand.
TTGCTGTCACTTTTATGCCCTATGTACATTTGGTATTATGCATTGTGTGAACTGAAGTGCTGACCGTTATTGTCTTTTTTTCCCTATCTTGTAGGACCGGAATCGGCCCTTTGATGCTTTTAGCTTGCACTCTTTGGAGAATTCCTTAATGGATATGATAAGGACTGACCATGACAAAGGTAAAACTCACCTTGCTGATGGCCCACCAATGACTATCACAGATATTATGTGGATGAATCATTTTTCAGGTTAGAAATAGTCATATGTCTGCGCTTAAACATACATATGGGTTGTTGTTTGGCCTCATCACATTTTTTGCCTCATTTATTTCTCATGTACGGATGAAGGTGGATAAAATAATAAGAACTGTAGATGTTACTTTCAAATAGCCCGTTTGATTGACTGAATGTGTAGCTGTCAGCCCTGTTTACACTTATACAATCTAGCAAACACTTTGTCCTCTTTGTTTTAGAGAAAGGAATTTTGCACATATTTGGGTCAGGAATTACAGTAATGGGAGGAACTGTAAAGCTCTGATGCTTTGTTGTAAAAGTGATTACTTCCTGAGCGTGGGCATAATGTATAACCCTCCAACTTGACAGTCAAATTCATTCAGTAGACATAAAAAAATTCAATCAAAAAATATCTTTCATTTGACTCGCTGCTGTCCAGCTGGTGCTGCTGCTGTCAAAAAACCTGCCTTTTCTTTCTATGGAGGAATGATGATGACAAGCGCCTTCCAGCTCACACACGACCACAACCTTTCAGCACGAAGCGAATACTCCCGTATGACATTTCTGTGTATTTTATTGTCTGATTAGCAGGAATAATGATGTCGCATTTACGTTAAATATAGAAAGCCCCGGTGTATACTACATGTTTCTGAAACATTACATCAATGGTGACTCACTGGGTGCGCTCAGACGAGGCTTGCACACTAAGCTGAGAAGAGATGCTCGCGGCACCTTCTTCATTGGTTTTTGCCCAGTTTCAGTGATTTTTACTGAAGGAAATGGTAAAGATGATTGCAATCATACGGACAATTCATGTGTAATACATGTGTTATACATTTTGACCACACACCACTAAGTATCTATACTAGATTTGGTTAGTCAAGGTCTGAACTACTGCACATATATGCATCTTTCAGACCTGGCAAAGGGTCTGAAATCCTCCAAACCACAATTATCAAAGCAGAACAGGATTGGTGGTACATACAGCAGACATGGGTGTGCATCCTTCTTTGCAATGTTTGCCAGTGAGGTTGTCATATAGAGAGGTGTGTGGCTGTTTCTAACCACAGAGCAGCTCCTCTCAGTTATCATAGAGCTCCATGCCTTGGTCATCTGTCTGCTGTGGGTTCTAAAACATTCGAAGCATGTTGGTATTCCATTCCAATAAGGCCCATTAGTTAAATGTTTTTTGTTGTTTTTTAAAGAACGATAGGTTTGTCTGCTTAACCGTTTGTTGTTATCGGGTCTGGGATTACAGTTTAAGTATACAATCTTAACAACTCCACCAGTCAGAACAAATTAAACAAGCAGGCTCGGTTTTGGCATTCCCAGCTGAGTGGGTCCCACCGACATCCATCACATCATGGACATTTCTTGCATACCTCTCATTGTGATTGGAATTCTTCGCAAAACAGTTATGATGCAATTAAGCAAAGTGGGTCATCAAGTGAGTGGTGACCCCGCCCACTCTGTTTTTTTTTCGGGAAGAGAGGAGTGAGATTGAAGTTGCCCTTTTCCTATGAAGGTGTGATACTCTCAAATAGTTATCTTGTTAGTTTAAAAGATCTTTAAAGGTTGACAGGGGCAACTCAGTACATTTGTGCTGAGAACATGCACACACATACAGGGCACATCCATATTGGTTAAACCTGCACATCTCATGACCTCAAATACAAAAAACGTAGATAATTTAATGTTTAGTATTGTGGTTATAGTGTAGCATTGGTATACAGCTGTACTGTATGACATTGAGGCCTATTTCTATTACTGTTTCCATCTTGTAGCTGAATAAAATAAAACAAACCACAAGAGTAAACATATTGTTATATTAATACTAATCTGACAGTGTTAACAAAAGTATTTTCTTTGTTATGTTTGTAAAGGTAGTGTAGTATGTTCAACCTTCTCTAACCTTCTTTAAACGCAGTGGTGGGGTACTGTTGATCAATTGTCAAAATGTCAACATCATGATGACAAAAGATGTGGGGGGTGGTCAGTGCAAATCCCAAGTCCCAAGTAAAGATGTGCAAGTCCAAGTCAAGACAAGACAAGACAGGTCAAGTTAAGTCTCAAGTCATAAGCTTGACATTTTCAAGTCCTTACAAGTCATAAGCATTGTTTTCCCAAGTAAAATGCCATTCTAACAATCTACTACGTTTGACAAATACATTGAATGCATTTCTGAATTGTTTTATTTTTCAAATAAAATAAGCAAGACCGGTGTGACAAGACTTCCAGAGAAAAAGAGCACTCGGGGTTTATGTAATTCACACATTTGTTGTTTGTTCTTAAACCTGGTTGGATGTTAATAGATGCCTTCGATGAGCCAGATTCAAAAGTAAAATATGTTGTTGAAAAAATGTTGACACATTGTACTTAACACATTCACTGAAGTCTTGCAAGTCTGCACTATATTGTCAAGTCTAGTACAAAGTCATCAAAATTATCACTTGAGTATAAATTGTGTGACTCTAGTCCAGACCTATAATTCAATAAAATGCCTTTTTTGTCAATATACACATGTACAATGAGTTCAAAAGCAGCCCATTCTCCAGTGGTAAACTATTTACAACACAAAATTTTAAAAATGATTTTTTTTTTCAATTAAAAGACATGTAGACATTCACATATCAATACTAATGGAACCGGGACATTAGTTGGTTAATTCATGGATTATACACCTGTTGGAAATTTTGCCTTTCAGCTCCTTGTTAAACAGCAAGCTGTGCAAAAAGTATTGAAACATCGAACATCTGGAACATTAAACCTCCAGCCATCTTCTATGCCATTTATTCTCACTAGGGTATCTGGGGTATGCTGGAGCCAATCACAGCTGACTTTGGGTGAGAGGCAGGGCACACCTTGGACTGGTTGCTTGCCAATCACAGGGAAGAACCTTAAACATGTGCATTCAAAAGTTTAGAAAAGATCAAATTCACCTGGAAGGATTATACTGTATAGTTGGTCCCTGCACGTTTCACAATTATTTTTTTTGACAAAAAAAGGTTAATGTTAAAACCCCATTTACAACCTTCTAAAATACAATTTTTTAACATCATTAGAACCTTCTAGATATGAAACAACCCCCCCCCCCATTGTCACCTTTACACTTATCACCCATATCGTATAGTACATCATTTAAGACATACAGTAATTAAGACTTGTGTGTGTTGCTAGAGGACATTCGTGGGTGGAGGACAGGAACTGACATCAGGGGTTCAGACTTGAGTTTTATCTTTACTGTTGCTGAGTTACGGCTGAAACAGTGGCACGTGTTAAGGATTAATGTGCTTGTTGAGTGAAATCTACAATAAAAACCTGTTGTTCTGGTGTTTAAGTCTGGTGATTTTGGATCTCACAGAACATTACAGCAATGCTTCTCAAATAGTGGGGTGGGCTCCCCTGTTGGGGAGTGGAGAACTGTTGGGGCGGGACACGAAAGTCAGGGAGTACTTTCAATGTTAGAGCAGACCTGCCAACATGTAATTTATTGTACTCAACATGCAATTTCACTCTTGAATACGGTTGTATGCTTTACTGCTCTCCATTTTGGTGCATTTTCCTGGTTTCACTCTTGAGTTTGAATATGAACAGTACAGATAATTAAATTGATATGATCAGTTTCCCAATAGTATTTCAAATTGGGGAGGCGTGAAAACATTTCTGTCCCATAAGAGAGGCATGACAGAAAATAATTGAGCACCACTGTGTTATAGTAACATTACCGACACCTAGTGACCTGTTTAGAATACCACAGTTTGAATGTGTCTCCTGAATGCCTTATATTTGTATCTTAGTTCATTTAGCAATTTTTATGCTTGAAAAGGCAAAAAATACGCTAGACTTGCTTTAATATGGATATTTGTTGATTAATAATAGGATGAATTCAACCCTGAAATACTGTGATTTGTGAATTCATTCATTTTGGAAAAAATGTGATCGGTTTGCAGGGACGACTGTATATTTATTGTCTACCTTGTAATATTCAAATTCAGCTCACAACCTCATTGAGGCTTATTTACGTGAAAGGAAAGTCTTAAAGACGTGAACACGCACACATTTGTACACACAGACTCGACTTGTGTGACTCACATGACCTTACTCATGCATCAGTTACTATTTGCGTTGTTAGTGTGGTTGTGTGAGAGAGCTTACACAGATTAAACAATATAGTATGAACTTAACACAGGGCTGCATTTGTGCTTATTTTTATGATTATTTCTTACATATGATTCTTCACATGTATTTTGATTTATGCAGGAAATTTCGTGCATTGTGCATTTCAGTTTCCATTTATTTAGATTTAGACAAAGGTGAACGCATATGAGCTCGGGGCAAATTATTCCCGGTGCTGTTTTTTTAGTACATGGCTATGATAGACCTGTCCCTTAAAAACCATTACTGTGACTTACATTGTGGTGGAGAAGGTGGCAGGAGGTGTAAATCATCAGAGGTTGAAGGAGAACAAACACTGCTGCTGTTTGACTTTGTGCGCTTGTTGACAAGAGCATTGGTGTGTAGATAAAGATTTGATGCAGGGTCTTTATCACCAGCAAAGCAAGCCTTGCAGGCACAACACAACAGGCCAAACGACTTGCAGACATCAGAAGCCCCTTTACACGCTGCCAGGCCGAGTACGTTGCACCACTCTTACACCTCATTGCTTCATTTGGGTGAAGCGTGAGTGTCCATATAGCAACATTTATCTGACACAATTCAGTCTGTGCATAAGGTCAAAAAATGGCATAATGCTTAAAAGACTCAAGGAGAGGAAGTCAGCAGGGAGTCCTTGCTTAGGCTCAGCCAGGCTAAATTCAGTTGAGGTAAAAGGTCAGTATTAGCTTCTCTGGCAAGCTTTCATACCCTTTCAACTCCATATCTTTGAGATGATCACACAAGTAAAGTGAGGCCCCTGTACTTTAAACATAAATCTGTCATGGCTGCATAAAGATAAGGTGATTGGTTTGGCTGTGCTAAGTGTTACATTGCACCTAATATCCAATAAATCCTCCTGTTGTTATGGTGGAAAATTCATGACCCCTGCAGTCATGACTGGACTGATCCCATCCAGGCAACACAACACATTTCCCAGGCTTGTTTTGTCTGCGTAAACAATTTATCCAGGTCTCACTGAAAGCTTGATATTTACTGGCTGACCATGCAACTGACTCTACTGGATTCCCAAGCTCCCAACAATGTGAAGTATGAAAGCCCTTGCATAGTTTTATTACTGGTACTTTAATGGATAAAGTGATTGATTATGTGGTTTTGCCCTGAGATGAGGAAGTTGGTGCAAATATAAATGAGAGGAAGTAGGTCAGCCTCACAAATGCAGAAGATGACTCGGTCATGATTATTTTCAATCTTTCCAGTCATCTGTCAGGTGCCTCTCAGTCAGTACAGAGGAACCATGGTTAGCGTTATGAATCCGTTCCAGAGTTTCCAACTCCAACTGAAAACACTAGACAAATCAACTTTTACCCTGAGAAATAATGTGAATCCAAATGGTCTGTTCCAGAATTGTACAATTATATACAGGGTGGGTCAAAAGTAGGGTTACAGTTAACACTTAGGCATTTTACATTTATTCGAGCACTTGAGAGATTACATATTCAATGTAAAATGTCTAATATGTCAATATAATGTATGTAAATAAATATCTAAATGTCTAATAAATGTAAAATGTTGTAGTATTAACTGTAACCCTAATTTTGGCCCACTCTGTATACTGTAATGAACATTAAATGTTACTTTAACCTGTCATTGAAGACGTGTTGTTGGCAAAGACACGATTTGGCAGCAAGATCAGCACAGACACCACCTTTGTGTTTTGCCATGAGTTATTTCTTGAGTTCAATCGTGTTTGTCGCAAGTCTCTGCTTTTCTTTTGATCACGGCTGCAAAATAGCCCAAAATGGAGTCAAAGAAAGTGCCAGCATTTAATTAAGAGAACATTTGAGTTCATTCACGAGTGCAAGAAATAACTCATGACAAAACACAAAAGCGGTGTCCGTATTGATCGTGCTGCAACATTGAGTCTTTGCCAACATGTCATCATGTCTTCAGTGAAGGTTAAAGTAACCTTCACTGTTCATTTATCCCTTTTATATCCATTTAGAATTGCTTTATGCATGTAAAACTGTAAATAATACATCATTATATGTATAATATATACCATTTATAATTCATGTCAAAAACTATAAAAACATGTTTTTGTGACGTAAGTGTGGTTATTTGGCAAAGAACTACAAAGTCACCCGCTGATGACATCATAGACAGGCGACGATGCCGACTGCCGGTTCCTGTTTCCATGTGTTGGCAAGATTCTAGAGTGCTAAGAGGGACAATTTGTGACAAAACACATAAGGACACAGTTGGACTCAAGCATGTATTCATGTGTTAATAACATGACAAAACGCGCATGTACACAAAATGTACACAAACCGAGGCGACATTTAACCAAAAACGTGCTGACATGGACGAGGCGTACACTGACCCAGTTTCCGCTGTATTAGTGATCACAGCCACCTTTTATGTACTTAGAAGCCTGTACTTAGAAATGAGCAGAACGACTCAAAATCCTATCCAAGTCCAAAGCATGCCCGTTGGAATTTCCCATTGCGGTACTAATAAAGGCATATCGTATTTTAACACACAAGCGCATGCCTGTGCAATTAGTGCAATCATCTTAAGCATGACCTTGCACTAATAAGGATACTAATACAGACCTGGCACCTTTGAAGAACTGATTGCAGGGGCGCCAGAGGGGAGGAGCGAGTGTAGCATAATCCAGATTTCAGAATCTGAACTGAAAGATTAGAAAAGGGTCACAATGCTTGCAGAGTACAAACAAGGCGGACATGTTGGCAGGTCTGCTAATACAGTAGATAAAGAGGACTCAAAGTAAATCCACAGTCAGGAAATGTACGCTTCTTTGCATTGCACACTTGAAGGCACACCGAGTTGCACTCC
>QODF01000040.1:4011754-4076195 GCA_024372805.1 Oostethus manadensis
AATAACTCAGACGGGCACGATCATGGCAGAATGAAACACGGACACCCGGCATGAAGTTGATCATAAAATTTTTAATCTTGAAGATTTAATTTACATTGGTGTTCCAACCCCGCACACTGCGAAAACCTGTCAGTGTATGACGTCCTGTATGTGCGTGTCAGGATGAGAGAGAGGGAAAATGAGGCTTTATTACTGCTTGTATGTATTTTTGTTCTTTGTACTTTTGTACTGCGTTATCATGTTTGTTAATCTTTGCCTTGGAATTTGATATCAAATAATATGGTGACTTAAATTGCAGGTGGACAAAAGCGAAGCTCAAGTTGGACCCATTCAAACAAAAGGGTCCCAACATCCGTTTGAAATAAAATATATTTAGGACCAGTACAATAGATAGTATATTCATGTACAAGAGAAATTTACCTCTTACCTCTCTATATCATTGTTCATGTAAAACCTTTATGAAAATGTGACTATGCAAAATACACTTTTTTGAAACAGAATTACCTGCTTATCTAAAATGAATTAACCAATGAAGTTTAATATTTCAATTAAATGAAATTAAAAGTTTTTTGAAGTGTGCAGGAGTAGGGGGTACATGACTTTAAGTCAAATGTCTGAAGGTGTACGTGGTTGTTAAAAGTTTGGCAAAAAATGGCTCAAACAAGTCTTTTTCATAAAAATTTCAACTTTACCAGTCCAGGGTGTACCCCTCCTCCCGCCCAAAGTCAGCTGGGATAGGCTCCACCATACCCGCGACCCTAATTAGGATAAGCCTTATAGAAAATGAATGAATGAATGAAACACTTCTATTATATTCTTATAACTTTATTTCCATAATTTTATGACTTTATGGTTATAACATTAGTCTTTTTTCCTGTTGTTTTATATAGTTTTTGGGATGTCCTGGGGGCCAATAAAAAATGTAATGATCCAAACACCGCTCTTTTTTTTTTTTTTTTTTTTACTTTTTACTGGGGGCCGCACGGTGGCTGAGTGGTTAGCACATTGGCCACACAGTCAGGAGATCTGGAAGACCTGGGTTCAAATCTCCGTTGGGCATCTCTGTGGAGTTTGCATGTTCTCCCCGTGCGTGTGTGGGTTTTCTCCGGGTACTCCGGTTTCCTCCCACATTCCAAAAACATGCATGTTAGATTAATTGGAGACTCTAAATTGTCCATAGATATGAATGTGAGTGTGAATGATTGTTTGTCTATATGTGCCCTGCGATTGACTAGCGACCAGTCCAGGGTGTACCCCGCCTCTCGCCCAAAGTCTGCTGGAATAGGCTCCAGCATCCCAGTGACCCTAATGAGGATAAGCGGCATAGAAATAGGATGGATGGATGGACTTTTTACTGGGCTTTTATTTAGTGAAAAAAAAATTACAAAAAAACCCGCCACGGGCCACAAATGACCCCCAGTCCACACTTTAGATTCCCCTACTGGATGGTTAGTGCTTTTGCCCCCACCTGTTGCTTTAGCATCAGTTTGACAGCCTGCGAATGTGCCTTCTTGTGGAAGAATGCCCTTGCTGTGATAAAACTTTGTAACTACACTCAATCGATGGCTACAACAATTTGGTCCATACTGTAATTAAAAGCATTCACAGTCAGGTTATTGGCTGACTCTAAAGAAAGTTACCGTTCAAGCTTTGAGTGGTGCTCTATGTCTATACTTATATATATGCTGAGTGGCAACAATGAACATAATAATAAATTATTATTTCTCTCTGAGGAAATATAATGGGAACAGTAGCTCCAGCTCTACTCAACGTCTTGGGGGAGCATATGGCAGACAACCAGAGCTATTTTACGATGTTGGGAAAGCAACTGCCCCCCTAAATTACTACTTATCAAAGATGAATCCGCAGGATTTGTTACAGTGCTTAGTTTGGTCTTGCATCCAAGTCGATTATGTGCTCCACTGCTGATCCTTTGTTGACTTAGCCATGTGGAGGTCAAAGTCCACGGTGTGTTATGTAGCGCTGCCTCAGGATTCTTCTGACATTTATGTTTCTGCCGACAACTGACAAACTAAGAAACTTGTGGAAGTCCATTAGAACTGTGGAACATGGAGAGAAAGAGCAGAGTGTTGACGCTAACCCCACGCTTTTCATTTCCACGTGCTTGAGGCAATGTGTGTCATGTGCTTTTTAAACCCAGCGTTGTGTGGGTTTTGACTGGTGACCAACTGTGCACCGTTAAAACCAGGTCAAACCGAGTTGGGTTTTTTTAGGGGTACTCGTCTCTTAACTCGTTCACACTGCAGGTCAATTCAGATTTTTTTGTTCATATGCTACCTGTGTCTGATGTTTTCATGTCAGTGTGAACAGCACAGTTCTGATTTTTTCCAATGCGACTCAGATCTTGTATGTGGATATAAATAAGATAGGTATACGATGCGACTGCCGTGTGAACGCTCAGGTGCCGTATATCCGACATATACGTCATGGAAAGGCTTGTATTGCCAGACTTTGAAGGTAGGCAGTCACGGAAAGGCGGATTTTATCATGCAAGACTTGGATAAATGTACTCACCCATGTAGGCAAAGTTCTTCTCGTCTGTAAATTATTTTTTTGAAATCAGTGGTATCGCCCATCACTGGAGCACACACTGCAGCAGTCTTTATTTACTTCCATAAGGAAATGCGAGTGATTTTGTACTTCACTTTCCAGGTACGTCGCATTCACATTACAAGTTGCATGCTTGGTAATGTGAACGACCACCTGAAAAATCGGATTTTAACAAAAAATCCGAATTGGGAATCTTACCCTGCAATGTGAACATAACCTTACTCACCCTTGCTACAGGTAGCATGTCACAAATTGTGCAACAAATACATGCAATTGTGCATGTATTATCCCTGTGGAAAAAGCAACACTCCTATCACCACAGCTGGACTGGAACAAACATTTTTACAATCTACAGTCCATGCGCATACTACATACTGTGCCAACCCACTTGATACATACAAAGACGCAGGCCCTTAGCAATAACCCGAACAGTAGCAATAACCCGCCCATGTCAACAGCAATAACCCTTTTGAAAAACCCGGATATGCTCATATTCCAGTTTTAAAAACCCGAATATTACCCGTGCGTTGCTTCTTTTGTAACCCGATTATTGCGTCATGTATACGCCTATTGGGATACCCCTATCAAAAGTAATATTCATTAGAAAATGAGCATATTCGGGTTTTTCAAAAGTTTTATTGGTTACACTCGTCATTGCTAAAATTTTAGTTATGATTGGGTTATTTGACTGCATGTAAATGTAGCCAGAAAAAGGAGTAGAATTTCCCATCACAACTTGATAGACTCTTGTTGTTCCACCCGCAGCCAGCAAATCGTAGCGTTTGCGTTACATCAACCCGCAACATGCAGCTTCTCAGGCTCTCAAATTCCGCGCGACTATAAGGTTAACGTCACTGCAGCGTCTCATCATCATCCCTCTGCGCAAGCAGGCTGACTGGCTTACAAAAGAGCACTCACTGAATCATTGTGTGAATTGCCAGATCTGGAAAATGTAGTCATATGACCAAGTTGCATCACTTGTGATTAAAGGTCACCCCTGTAGGTTGTTATCAGACTGTGTGTTGCATGAGTGTAGGTAGATTTTGCCCCAGTGAATGATGTGCACCAACAGGGGAACAATAGTTTGTCCAGGTGGGGTATTTTTACGGGAGGTTTTTGTTGATATTGGTTGGTTGGAATGAGTAAGATAAGCAGACGGACGATGTCTCACACCGCACCACTCCCCATGAAAGCACCGACAGATGGGGCTGCCTTTGTCACCATAGCAGAATGAAGCCTCTGTTGAATTCTGTCTTTTAGATCCCTTTGTTTGCTTGCGCGTGTGTTTCTGGGAGTATGCATATCAAAGATACAACAAATGAACAACTGTTCTGATACCATGTGTACGTGTGTTGTATATTCACATAGTCATTCACGTCAAATCTTTTTATCATGCCCCCCCCCCCCCTTTTTTTTTTTTCTCAGTTTTAGCAGTAAAGGTTAAACCAAACATCTGTCAGGATGCTGGATTCTTCTAGCTTTCTTTCTGCCCTTCTTGATAACTCTTCTTTTTGTCCCTGACAGGACGTATGGGCATTAACTTCCATCATCCTGGAGTAGACCACATAATGCCACTGAACAGTAAGTTGTAATTCATTCCCCAGTTTGTCTGTATGCGAGGCATTTTGTGACAGGTTTGGGTTGAACAATACCATATTCTTTCATAGCGGTGAGGCCCTTTATTCACTCAACCACAGAGAGTACTAGGATTCAGTTTAAACGTTTGTATGAAAGCTTGCGTAGTGGTCGAGCCAGACACGTTGCTGTTGGTTTGCAGAATTCTTACTTCGGTGTTAGAAGACGATGATTATGGATGGTCTGTATAATCCAACGTGATAGTGGCTGTGCAGCCACTGTATTATTATATACAGTATATTATATGGAATCATGGCGGTGCCAAAATTGAAATACATTTGTAGGAAATAATAAGAGAATCAATAAATACACATGATATACAAATGTAGTAATATTCTTTTTTCAATTTTGTCTTTGCTTTTTCTGTATTGTCTTTGTTTTTTTCCTGTTTGTCATTGATTTTCCTGTTTTGTCTGGCTTGAGCCATCTGGTAAATGCAACGTGAAAAGCAAATGGAAAAGACAAAGGCACACCAGGAAAATCAATGACAAAATGGAATAAACAAAGACGAAATAGAAAAAGAATATGACTACATTTTTATATTATGGGATTATTGATTCTCTGTATAGTTCCACATGTATTCCCTTTTAATTTTTGGGATTCCTGTCATTCTATGTAGTACAGCCATTATCACGTTGCATTATGCAAACCATCAATAATATACAAAAACACAATCTTAACAATGACAGGCATTGCAGAATGTATCACTTAACCATCTCTACGTCCCTAAACAACTTCACACTCCAAATCTCTACACTACAAGATCATTTGGAGCAGTTTAGAATCGATAGCATAAATAATTATGGAAATATATCAGACACCCCTATTACCTTTAATTATTGGTCTGGGGCACATCCAGGGGAATGTCAATAGTAATGGTTTAACTTTATTTTGAATGTGCATACAAATGATTTTGAAATGCATCATATATGACAATTCACAATTCCACATGTCCAAAAAAGGAGTAGGAACCAGCAAAGCTGATTTAATCCTACCCTCTTTCCGGTTCCCATCAATTGCTAACCCATTTGTTTGTGCGCTTTCCGTATTCAACATGTACCATTTACCAGTTTTGAAATAACACAAGAAAATGATAAATAACAATGTGCGATAATAGGAGTTAAGAGTTGTAATGCATTGACCAAATGAGTAACATTGATTATAAATAATAATAAATATTTAATAATTAGTGCTGAAAAGTTAATAGTTGACAGAAACTTAGTTCACTGTTGAGTAAGTACATACAATGTAATATTTCGTCCTAAGAAAATGAGAAATAGTGCAAGAGTGATTAGACATGGCATTGTTTGTACCGGATTCTTCTTCCTTGTACTTTGTAATCATCAACTGCTTGTACTGTTTCTTAAAATTGTCTTTTTAGTGTTTTATTGTTTGACTTCTATACTCAATCTGTTCCATAATTTCATTCCACGTACTGATGTGCTGAACGTTTTTAGTGTCGTTTCCGTCTATAATGTTTTTACATTTTTCCCTAAGGTCATATTTCTCCTCTCGCATTGAGAAGAATCGTATTACATTTTGTGGCTATCGTGTTATTGTTAGCCTTATGAATTATTTTAGCTGAAGGTTTACCAGATCAGCAAATTTTAACAACGGGGATTTTAGTAATAAATGGTTTGTATGTACTTTATAAGTGACATTAAGGATTATCTTAACTGGTCTCTTTTGTAACACAGTTAGTGAGTGAAGTGTACTTTTGTAGTTACTTCCTCACTTTATGTTGGATATTTTAAATGTGGGATTTCCAACTCATTTTGTCTCCTATTATAACGCCTTAAATATGCCATCGATTTGTACTTTCTGCCATTACCAAACAGCATTATTTTTGCTTTGCTTAGGTGGCTTTACTTGTGATGCTTCACTTATGCTTTTCCGGGAAAGTCTGTCTTCAACATGGATTTGTAAGAATATCTGACACCAAGTCAGGTTTTCCTCCGGCATGTGCCATTGTGGGCATTGTGCATAGCCTAGACTCTTCTTCTTCTGGTTATTGACAAGCAACTTTTGGTGGGCTTTACCGCCACCTTCTGCTTATTGAGGACAGAAAAATGCTGTCGCTACGTGCTTGCTGGCGGTGCTGTGTTTAAAATTTGAATTTGAAATCTGATTGATTAAAGAAACGTCTCACTGTTGATAGTGTGCACTTGACATGAGTCAGCGCTCCTGATTACGAAGGCCCCGGGCAGATTACATCGACACGGCAACACATAGAAGATGAAATCTGAAAGGACCAAAAAAAATGTAACACACGCACAACTGGAAGCAGAGCAGCCGAGAATCACGCTGCTGAATGACGACAATAGATTATATTTGTGTCCCGATACAAATTTTCCATTTCCAATACTACCCGTACGGATATTGCAGCTTTGAATATCGGATAATATTATACTGTCATTATTTCTGACTTTGATTGTCACACTATTAATGTAGCTCATGCAATTATTGCCATTTTGCTTACACACCTGCTGTAAAAATACTAGCAAATGAGCATGAAACATTACTATGGTGAATTGCCTGTACACACGGCCTCTTCGGGGCATACAGTAGAGCTTCACCGCTGTGATCCATGCCAGGTAACCCTGCGTGCACCTGCCTACCCTTTTACTCAGGCCTGGGTTCCTTGACACCATAAACCAAGGATGAAGCTCTTAGCACAGTTGACCTGTGAATAACATTTCTAAAAATAGCCCAAACATGTAAAACTAGAATCTCCTGGAGTCCCACCAGTGTACTGATGACCAACCAAAGGAGGTAATTAGGTCTTTATCCCATATGCTTAAGTTTTCAGATGAATGACCTACACATGTGAACATTTTTGGTGGGCTGATAAACATTTTTGTTTGGATCAGCACATTCAATCTCTTCATTTTTCTCCCCATCAGATCTTACCGAGACTACACCTTCTTTATGTTTTCATATTCTCAACCCCAGCGAATGTTCCCGGTATTGATGTTAAACTGTTGTGTCATGGGATTACGCCGAGGCAAGCGCAGATCTTCCCAAGCTGTCAGAAGTAGCTCGCTCCTCTGTTGACAGTGACATGTGCAGACGGGGGAAGATTTGGTTTCCAAAAAGTGTTGTACCAACTGTCTCACTGCATTAGCTTTGAGGCTTCAATCTGCAAGAAGTTGTAAGGGAAGAACTTTCTCCGGCATGGAATAAAGTGGTCTGCTGTCACTTTGAAGCTGTGCTAATAAGGAAACACCAAACTCATCACTCTCATCCAAAGAAATCAACCAGCTTCATTTTTCCTCCTGCCAAGACACCAAGCACCATCTTAACCCATCACTTATCAAGCGATTGCCACGCCAACCCACGCTGAAGTGTCTGCCTGTTTCCCCTGTTGCTAGGTGACTTTAGTCACTGTCGAGGCCTGACGGAGAAAGGGCAAAGCTGCAGACAGCCTGCCCAGGTTTTTTTGGTGCTGGAAAGCCAGATCTTTTTTAATGAAAAAGCTGTGAGGGAGAAGAACCTCCGTGGCAATATATTCTCGGGTAACAGCCCCACAAGGGGGCCCCTTTTAATACAAAGGCCTGTATTTGTTTTTAGAGTCCAGAGAACTTTACTTGCATATATGGAAACATATTTAGCCTCTTTTTGGGTGCGGACAAGACAAACAGGTTTTAGTTATCCCATGAGGGAAAATAATACCAGTGGCAGGACTAAACTATAAATTATGATACACTCAACTTTTTTGAAACTATAAACGTGATCATAAATTATCATCAAAGGTGCTTCTTTTTTTAATTGACTCTTCATTTGAATTGTAATTGTTTTTGTAATTGACTCGTCCAGTCTTTCTCAGTATCAAGTCTGAAGACAATGAACACACGCTGTGTTTTCCACAGGACTACGATCTGTCATTCACATGCATAAGTGCTCGTAACGCATTGGCAAAAAGTGAGCAAGAACATGAAAAATAAAACAAATATGGAATACTTTTTGCTGTCGCTTGTTTCCGTGGATTTTTTTTTAAGGAAAATCCAATTTACAAAACGAAAAAAAAATTGCCCACTATCTCGATCACGTCGTCGCGGCATGGTGGAACGACCCCGGAGATGCAGAGAGCTGGGAGGCGCCACAGGAGTGGCTGCCGCCGCCGGAAACTGCCGCTGGCGGGCGATCGGCGGAATCCTGCAGTGAGGCGCGGCTATCGGCAACGTCTGGGCTGCCGATAGCCGGCGAGAGCTGCCTCTGACGTGGAGTTGGCGGAGTTCCCTTGTGCGGCGCGGCTTCCGCCAGCGGCCGTGCGTCCTCCACTATCCGGCACACCCTACAGGACACGGTCGAATGCCTTTTCCAAGTCTGCAAAGCCCTTTTAGACCGGTTGGGCAAACTCCCTCTAGTACCCTTGCAAAGGTGATGAGCTGGTCTAATGTTCTGCGACCAGGACAAAAACCACATTGCACCTCCTGTAACCGAGGTTCGACCAACGGTCATACACTTCTCTCCAGCATCCTGGAATATACTTTCCCGGGGAGGCTGAGGAGATGGTGATGGTAGAACGATGTGTGATAATGTAAACAAGTTGTCCGAACTACAAGATAAAAGGTGAAGGCCGGATGTAATTATTACGCTGTCTAGAGACGTGCTGGTCAAGATAAAATATTAAAATAATTGTATTTTTATGAATGTATTTGTAGTTTGTTCCAGACATAATTACGGTGTTTTTCCTTGTGTGCCGTACGGTGTTTTTTTCCTACAGTATCTGTTACATCGTAGGGAAATAATATGCAAATTAGCCAATGACGTCGTCTAGTGACTTCTAGGACAGCCAAGAGCTACTTTTCTTAGCAGGCAGTTGGCAGGTGTTTGTCTCTCTTGCAAAGAAGAATTTTACTGTAATTAAATCCTTTTAATGACAAATGAGCACAAAATAGCATAAAGACAATGGGATGTTCTTTGAAATGTTGCCAGTCACATAAAGCACATCTTCTGTTTTTTGTTTTGTTTTGTCAAAGTGTTAATCTTGCTGGGCGTTGCATACACCAGCCCTCTCATAAACCAGTACACTCAATATATACTGTTTTACAGGACAGATTTCTACAACAAAAATATTGAAATGATTATTCTGTTACCTACAAATAGGGACATTCAAAGATGTTCTATACTGGTCACTAGGTCAGTAATGTTACTGGAATGTTCGGTGGTGAAACACACAAACACCAGATCTATCTATCTACGGTATATCTCGCAATAGGCCCAATAATCCCTAACACGAGCTACTGCTGCGGCCGTAACTCAAACCAAACTAAAACTCATCGCTGAACCCACGATGTCACTTTCTGGCTGCAGCTCGGGAGAACATTTACAGCAACACAAACAAGTATCAGTCTTATAAATGTCTAAAATGGCTTATATATGGTATGTATTATACCATATATAAGCCATCTCATCGATACAATGAGTGTAAAGATGTTATTTCATGCTTAGAGGGCTCTAATAATGTTAAAACCCATATTCAGAAGGTCATAAACTGGCTCCCTATGCTCTACAAACAAAAAAAATATATAATTCCATTTTTTAATAAGGACTCCTGCTTCATGGAAATGAACTTGACATGGCAATGTATGTGTCTGAATCCCACTGGGAGACGACTTTGTTAGACTCAAACAACTGCAAGGGGCACTTTCAACTGGCATGAGCTTACCCTGTGGGAAGTTTCCACTCACCCATAGCCTGTCACTCCCGACCAGCGAGTACATTTGAATATTTCACCAAGGTCATGATAATGACTAACCAACTCTACCTTAAGCTGTGCATGCACTCTGCGTTATTGTCTCGTTTGTGAGCCATTATGGAAGATTAACATGAGTGGCTGCCATTGCAGGTTCATTAAGCTTAGACAACGATGTCCGACCCTGCTTTGTGCCACTAAATACGTCCAAGATACGTGTGTGTTGCCGGGGCAGGTGTAGCAGTTGGGCCCTTGTTGTGACCCATCTTTAATCCCGTGTTTCATGTTGCCTTGGAGATGATCCCGTATAGGTGTTGTTGCCACAACATCCATATGTCTGTATCTCTTTCCTACTCGTGTTAACGCCCCGATCCCTGTCTGTTGTCTTTCTTCCCTCCCCCTCCCACTTTGCTGACAAGCAGCCCGGAGCTTTGGCCGCCGAAGAGGTAATGCGTGGCTCTTTCTCTGGGCTTCTGCTTGTCTTGACCACTCCTTGTATTTCTCTCTGAAGATGAAAGGCTTCTTAGCATGGTGTCACACTCTGCTTCTCCTATGTGCTAGGTTGGATTCAACCATCAAAACAAACATTGGGATTTAATTAACATGGCGCAAAAAAAAAATAATTGTTGTTTTTAGTCGTCAGAGCTAATATAAGTATGATTTCATTCATTCATTCATTTTCTATGCCGCTTATCCTATGCCCTAACCTTTAATAGTCAAAATGCAAACTGATGCTGCAGCCTGTTTGCTTGCAGTCCTTCCAAAGTGACCCGAGGGACCAGGCTGTCTTGGAGGTGAATCATCTGATTGGCCAATGGGTGCTTCTAATTCTTGAACTACTTCAATTCTTCTGGCTACACACAAACGTTAGGCGTTGTATGGTAACATGATTAGCCATCATCCTCTACAGCTGTCTCTGTTCACCAAATAAGAGCTGAATTCTGTTTGTCCTTCTTTCTAAAAGGGTTAGTGACATCTGTACAAGAAACCGCATCAGATGTTTATCTGGCTGCAGTATAAAAATGCCCCTTATGCACTGTAGCAATAATGAATCAGATTAATTGATTAGAATCAACAACTAGATTTGTTATGTATATGGTATTCAGTTAATCGGTTTTTGCTTTAAAAATGTAAATATCCTCCGATGATTGTCTTTTCTGATATTAATCACTAACTGTTGGTGTTTAGTTTATATTGATTTGGTCTGTCTATGGCAGGGGTGTCCAAAGAGCAGTCTGGGGCCATTTGAGACCCATGGCTATTTTTTTGTCTGCCCGCGGCACATTCTAAAAATATAATTTGACAAGAAATGTGAAACATTCAAAAACAACAATAACAAAAATGGGAAAGTCAGCAGCAATTTGATGAAAATAAAGTCAAATTATGTCAAGAAGAACTTTCTAGTCATTTAAGTAGCAGATTATGAGAAACAAACAAAGCAGCAATTAAAGTTGTAATTATTGGAAAATTAAGTTGCATAAAAAGTTAAGTTACTGTAATCAAGTTAAAATATTATGAAAATTAAGTCATAATTACAAATACAAAATTTAAAAGAAGAAATTTGAAATAGTTGGAAAATTAGGAAAAACCTCAACACATGTGGAAAAAGCGGCTCTGTTTCTTGGGAATAAAGTCAAAATAACAAAAAGGATGTTATATTCTACCGAGAAATAAAAATTGGTGAAAAAAATAAGGTCATTTGAGTAGTTTAAAAGTTGAAATAGAAAAAATGCATAATTATAAGAAGAAAGTAGCAAGCACAACCAAAAAACAAAACAAAATTATCATTTTTTTACAATTAGGTTTGCGGAAATGTTATAATATTATGAGAATAAAGTCAAAATTTTATAGAAAAAAAGTCAGAGTTAAGAAAAAAAATGAAAAAACAGTATTAAAAACTGTTGTGATTTTACGAGAAAAAGTTGATTTCTAATGAGAAAAAAAGTTGCCATTTTACAAGAATAAACTCGTAATGTTATGATTAAAAATATCCTAATAATAATGTCATTTCACTAGCATGAAAGAACCAAATATCTTCTTTTTTTCAAATTTGTAATATTATGAGAAACAAACCAAAAAAAGTTAGGATAAAATTAGAAAGGTTATAATATTATGGGAATAAAGTCATAATATTACAAAAAGAAAATTTCAAAAGACAGTTCAAATATTTGAAAAACAGAGCATAGACCAAAGTTCCAATTAATAGTGTTTTTCAACTACATCACAAAGCTGAGAACCAGTATTTTCTCGAGTTATACATATTTGATCAAATATCATAGTGGCCCTGGAATCCTTTAATTTTTTAGTATGTGGCCCTCTGTGGAAAAGGTTTGGACACCCCTGGTCAAGGACATATCTGATACCCAATAAGTCAAAACAAGCTACATATTAACTGTTAGTGGCACGGTATGCTCACTTCAAAATAATAAAAACCAACCTGCATTGAATGCATCAACCCGAATAAGACCAACAAACAACCACAATGGAGGAGAACAAGGCTCTCCGGTATTGAAGTCCCTGCGGCAAAGTAGAACTTAATGGAGTATCGTAGGTTCTCTTGTGGCATTTCTGTCTGCGTGTTCTCAAAAGTTACAATTCTGCTCGACCAATAAGCAACCAGCAGTGTTTTACATCATTCCTTAAGATACTGGAAATTTTACCTCATTGTACCTGCTGGTGGAAAAGCGCCAAGAGTGAGTAGAGTCTTGCCAAGAGGATGAGTTCCCGTACAGTAGAAATAAAGCCAGAGTTCTTCTGCTATTATTGTGCTCATAATGTCCATCGCTTATTCTGCTCTGGGCAAATCAACCATTATTCAAATCATGCTCATAATTTGAAAATTAGTTTTTTTTATCCGTATTTACTTGTGGAATTGCTATTAAATTATTGCATCCATTATGTTAAGGTAAATGCACTGGTCTGTTGGTTTCTTTTAATCAACCATGGCAAATAAATAAATCAGATTTTTTTAGAATCAGACTATGCCATATATTTATTATATGCACGCTCTGCGTAATATTTGTACAGGATGTCAGACGGAATGGTTTAATGATGCAGATGTTCCAGTCTATAGTATTCTTACCTCCACACTCTTATCTTTGATCTCCCTTTTTGTCCTCCCGGTGCCCTCCTGTCCTCCTCTCCACCAACAGTAGGTCGTTCCTACCTTTTTCCATTTGAAGATGGTTTCCTTGACGATGGCCATGGCGACCCCTCTTTGACCCCGGGCTTGAACTCCCCAACCCGTTGTCAAAACGGAGAGAGAATGGAGCGCTATTCCAGGAAGGTCTTTGTTGGCGGCCTGCCTCCTGATATAGACGAAGGTAAATAATGTCTGTGCCGTCACTACTGTTGTGTACGTGACCATGCACAAAAGCAAAAGAAATATTTTAATAACTCCAAATTAGCTTTATTTCTATGCTTTAATGCAAAATGGATCTGCCTGTGAGTGGAGGGAGAAGCCCTTTCATGTCAGATTCCTCAAAAGTTTTTCTTCGCTTTTTTGAAAAAGAATATCGAGAGGGGTCTGATTACTCACTAAATATACATGCATTACATGTAAACGCATTATGTGACCGGGTCGCAAAAAACCCATTAGTGTTGGGCCGCACAATATGGTGAGCATAGTACGAGGCTCATGCAGCCCACTCACTTTGATTGCAAGATGGGCGTACTGGCCTTGTGACCAGCAGAACCAGAATGTACAGTGAAAGGAGCCGCCCGCGGTGGCCGGGCAAAGTGCATTAATGTCGGATATGCTATGCGAGCAGCGGCCGTGCTACCATGGATGTTGGGAGAACCAGAGTGTTGCCTGGGAGGAGCCGCTGCCGTGGCCGAGCAATGTACACAATGTACTTTTAAATTTGCTACACGTGCACTCCTCTCTTGCCTTGCCATGTCTGCAGGTTTTCCCACACACAGGCAGAAAATAATTTAACAAGACACGATGTGGCAGCACATGGACACCACCTTCATGTTTTGAGTTAATTTTTTAATTCAATGGTGTTTCTCATTTTCATTGTCAAAATGCTGGCACTTGGAACATTCCTTGGCTCCATTTTGGCTTTTTTTTTTGCAGCTGTGATCAAAAGAAAAGCACATACTTGAGGTGAGGAACACTACAGAATTCAAGAAATAACAGATGGTAAAACATGAATGTGGTGCCCAGGTTGATCTTGCTGCCACATTGTGTATTTGGCAGCAATCACATCATCCATGAAGGTAAAGGTAACTGAAAATGTTGATCTAGACTATATTTAGATGCATTTTGGATTGTTTTCTGTGTGTAAAACTATATTTGTAAAACTACAAGGACGTGTTTTACATTAACCTTTTTGGCGTTCTGGGAGTTGGATTTACATGATTTCTTAAGGAAAAAATGGATTTGGTTAGAGTTTGTTTCAGTTAGAGTCAGACGATCTGGAATGGATTCATGACACTAACCAAGATTGCGCTGCACATGGTACTGGTATGGTAAATACTGGTAAATACAGGAATAGAAAGATGAAATACAAGAATGAAACAACTCGGTAGTAAAGACAGAACAACTCTTTACTTTAAGTCCCGGTGGTTGTTTTTCACACTGGAAGGGGCGTTGCAAAGAGGGAAGAAAGAGGCATACTGTGAGTTGGGCGTTTCATTAAAGACATTGTCATTGTCAATGATAATTTATAGTACAAGATCCTTTCAAGAATACCATTTTTATCTTTGATGTCTGGCTAATTTCACTTATCTTTCCACCTATTTTATAGAGGAGTGCATTGTAACACTGTAATGAGTTCCACATAGTACCAGCCACTTCCACAAGAAAATGGCAGATAGGATCCAAACCTATCCTTGATTCCATTTTATTTTATTTAGTCATTGATACTATCTGCTCTAATAGGTGCAAGGATGACGTCTGTTTTCTTTTCCTTTCCTTTGCATTTGAGCAGATGAGATCACCAACAGTTTCCGTCGCTTTGGACACCTGGTGGTGGACTGGCCCCACAAAGCCGAGAGCAAATCCTACTTCCCGCCTAAAGGTAACACAGGTTTCTCCTAACACAACCTGGATTTTCCCATCAAACATGAAAACTACACCAATAAATAAAACCTTGATGTTTTTCGCTGTCATAGGGTGCTGAAAGTGTTTGTGTTACCCAGAAATCATAGGTCATGCTGGGAGAGCATGGGGATGTCTGTTGATCATGATCCATTCTGTTTATTTGAACAGTTACCAGAGCAAAGTTTCCCTCCGCAAGCTCCTGGGTATTCTATTGTTTTGCTCCCCTCCATCACTCTCGCTGGCCCAGGAGATGCTGTGTGTCATATAAGGGAAGCTATTAAAGATACACTGGAAATAACTGACATTCCACATGCACATGGTAATACACTACATCTGGAGGACTTGGGGAAATTCTCTCCCACTCTCATTTCTTGATAAGTTTTTTGTTTTTTTTAATGGGAGGCTTGACTCCTAATACCACACCCAGCGGAAAAAAATATGTAGCAACCTTTTAGGGGAATGAATGAGCTTCCAGCAGTTGGAGGAGACTGTCGTGAAAGGGGGGCAGGGCTGGCAAATTAAAAACAAAAACACTTCCTCCTTTAAATATCCCGGGGGAACGCCTAAATATGATGTCAGTGTCAGATTCTCCAGTGTAAGTGGGCAGTAGAGAGAAAAAAATGTGTATGAGACACCCTAGTGTTGTGTGTGAGTATATGTACAGTATGTGTATGCATGCGTGGAAATGCGTCCTACTGTTGTGTGCACCTGGTGATTTGGAGATATTAACTGTTAACTTTTGCAGCAGTAGCCCATGCCAAGCTAAAACTCAACTCTGAACTCTTGATGTCACTTCCTGTCTGCCACCCACTCTGCTCCACTTGCGCCTAATCATATTTACGTCCTATAGTCTGTTACTATGGCGACTATATTGGGTAATGAGAGTGTGATGGTAACAAGGGTGTTATTTCATGTCTGTAATAATGTTAAAAAGCCGTCGTAAACAGGTTTTCTATGTCGTAACTACAAAAATATTAGATTGATAATAAGGAATCCTACCTTATCACGGTCAGGTCCAAAACACATGAACCACAATAATCAAGTGATTAGTGCATAACAGTAATAGCATTTTTTTGGCCCATGTTGAAATCTCGACTCTTGTGATAAATGGACATGTTATAATGTGAAATAAATATCACTTTTTTCAGTTTTACTCAAGTGCACGTCTTCTTTAGTGTACCGTAACTCTTGGTTTTACATTTACAGCCTACTTAGGAGCTCATCAGGTGTGTCTATCTGCTGTTATCAGCCACACAGACAAAAAACAGAAAATTGTTAGCAAAGATAAATGGTAATGTAATGTTTCTATATTGCTGTATGATTGTTTTGCATTGTTTCCCCAAAAAGAATATGGTTGTCATGTTTGGGCATTTAGTGTGGGTTTTCTCAGTTTTCCGATTATTTTCGGTTCTGTGCTTTTATTTTGTTACATCTGTTTCATGTTTGGACTGGAAAAAAACGTTTATTCTGGTTAGTGGGATCTGGTGAGCACACCTGTGTAAGATTTATTATAGGGTTGTATTTCATCGAACTCAGGCTTCTGCTAGTCACCAGAACTATCAGTCAACTAGTCACTATTTGAACCCCAGTTTCATTTGTGGATTATGGTTACCTGTGTGTATGTTTGCGCCTCCATATACTGTTTCTCTCACTTTCTTGTGCATTTTCACCGCCCATGGTGAGTTTTAGCTTTCTTTGCTGTACCTTTGCCTATCTTTTGTGAATTTAAGACTTTATTGAACCGACCTGCCACCATGTCCGTGCATCCCAGGGTAACGCTAAACGAAAGCATAGCCAAACACAAGAATGGTGACATTAAATTTATGCATTCAGCGCATCCTCTGAAATGATTGTTCTCTAAAAAAGCTTGACTTATATGCACGTCGGCTTGGGGATCTCAGATGGCTGATGTCACGGCAACCGCAGTAAGGTCTAGTCACTATGGTGATGTCACGTACATCCCCTGCTATATTACCCAACACCGTCGTCGCTGTTGATGCTGCAAATGTTAAGCAGCTATTTTGGTCTGTGAGCAGGGATAGAAGGAGGGGAGGGAAGGTTGTAAACTGCTACCAACCAATGTGATAGATGAAACCGCTCTCAGTCACATTTGTTTGTTAACGTCAACTGTTGCTGAACTATTAAAAATGTGTGCTATGAAATTACTGATAAATCCGAGAAGAGCCAACTTTATGCTTCAAAACTGACATTATTTTCCTCACAATATTATGAGTTTATATTTTATGAGTAAAATTGCAGTTTTTTCCATTTCTTCTGGTTTATTTTTTACATTTTCCAACTTTCTTCCTGTAAATGTCCTTGTTGTAATTATGACTTTATTTTCATCATATGTTGACTTAATTCCCCCAATATTATATATTACTTTTTCCTCAGCCTGATGTTCCAGAAATTGCAACTTTATTTTGTTTATTAGTTTCTCATAGTCCGACTTTTAAGAAATATTGTTATTCTTGTGTTTGTGTTTACTCATTAGATTACAACTTTTTAAATGTTTTGTCCTAAAAGAGTGCTATTTTTTTTAGATGCAGTTGAGTCTTGAGTTGAAGAGTGCCTGTGTGTGTAGTGACATAAACCATCTCATTAGCTGCTTGGTTTCCTCAAAATTACATTTTTTTCTAGGCGTCTCAAGCCCCAATTTGCATGAATTCATGCATGTTCTCGCTCTACTTTACTCAGTCACGCACCTCTCTCCGCTGACTCACTCGTCTTTCCTGCCCTGGGCCATGGAACATGTTGTTCCCTCTTTCAGAGTGTGAGCTGCTGGCTAGCTCTGACATTGCATGCGCTGTTTTTTTTCTTCTTTTTTTAAATGGGCCAAGTCTGCGATATTTAGTGTTGCTGATACATGTTCCCTCACAGTCCTTCCTCTGTGACAATCATACCAGTTTTACGTTGAGTTTATTTCTGATAGTTTAGTTCAGATGATGTATTTTTAGTGACTGAACCGTAGAGAATCCTGACATTGTATGTTGTATTTCTCACATCTACCATAACAAATGTTTTTAAAAAGTCTTTATGGCTAAATAGAAATACAGCAGACCCCCACTTTTCACGATAGTTGCTTTACACGCCAACCAGTAAATGATGATGATGATCACCATAATGGATATGCCCATATAAATATATATTTTTAACACATGGCTTGTTCCTCCTGCTTTGAATCCTCCTACTGGCTTGATGTAGCCTTTCTCTTCCGATTTCGGATCAACACTTGCAAGAAGAGCGACTGTTGGAATTATTAGATTATATTCAGTTCCAGAACCCTCCCCTTCTCCCTTCAACTGCCATTCAATTGCAACGGAAGCAAAAAAGCTAAAGGCACAATGCAGCTTTAAGCCCTAAATATACCCATCCCATTTTCTTCCGCTTATCTGGGTCCGGGCGCGAAGGCAGCAGTCTCAGTAGGGAAGTCCAGTCTTCCCGGTCTCCGGCGACCTCTTCCAGCTCCACCGCGAGGACACCAAGGCATTCCCAGGCCAGCTGTGAGACGTAGTCCTCCAGCGTGTCGTAGGTCTTCCCCGGGGCCTTCTCCCGGCTGGGCATGCCCAAAATACCTCACTAAATACTGTATACCCTACACCCTAAATATACCTTACACACATATTAAATGCATTTCAAGTATAAACTGTATAGATACTCACAACTAATGAATGATAATGTACGCTGATCCATTAACAGATGCAATCTACCGGTCACACCACATAATTATTGTGTGTTCAAGTGCAAAATCTCAATACTTGAGGAAAAAAGTATAAAACATAAAGACATCAACATACAAATACTGTGGGCTTTTGTAATAGTAGTACATGTATGTTTTACATTTGACTTATAATATGACATACTGTATTTATGAATAATTACAGATTAATGGTGATTGAGGTGTGTTTTCTGTAGCAGAAAAAAAAATCTGCAGATTTTTGTAGATGTGATTGCCGAATCCTGAATGTGTGTGTTTCCATGTGTACTTTAAATAGTCTGCACATGTTGTCGTACATACATTTAGACCATGTACTGCAAATCCCAATGCAACCCTTACAATAAAATTGTAAAGGTGCTGAAACAAATTAAGTAAGTAAGTTTTTGTTCTATGCACAAATGATGTATAATGAGAGCTTGTGCCCCGACACTCTTTGTCTACAGTATTGTTTATGTTTAATGTTTCCGTGCTACGTCATGCTTCGATTGGCTCATAAAGAGGCATACAGTAAAGGAAAAAACTATTTGAACCCCAGCTGATTTTGTAAGTTTGCCCACTAACAAAGAAATGATCAGTCTATAATTTCAATGGTAGGTTTATTTGAACACTGAGAGACAACAATGACAAAAAAAATCCAGAAATATGCGTTTCAAAAAGAGTTATTAATTAATTTGCATTTCAATTAAGGAAATAATTATTTGATCCCTTTGAAAAACGTGCTTCAGTACTTGGTGGCAAAACCTTTGTTGGCAATCACAGAGGTCAGCTGTTTCTTGTAGTTGGCCACAAGGTTTGCACACATCTCAGGGGTGGATTTTGGCCCACTCCTCTTTGCAGATCCTCTTCAAGTCATTAATGTTTCATGGCTGATGTTTAGCAACTCCAACCTTCAGCTCCCTCCACAGATTTTCTATGGGATTAAGGTCTGGAGACTGACTAGACCACTCCATGACCTTAATATGCTTCTTCTTGAGCCAATCTTTTGTTGCCTTGGCCGTGTGTTTTGGATCATTGTCATGCTGGAATACTCAACCACAACCCATTTTCAATGCCCTGACTGAGGGAAGGAGATTCTCACCTAACACTTGACGGTACATGGCCCCATCCATCTTACCTTTGATGCGGCGCAATTGTCCTGTCCCCTTGGCAGAAAAACACCCCCAAAGCATAAAGCTCTTTGGTCTTGGCCATGGTGCAGAGTTTGGCATCTGGATTGATGGATTGCTTCTGTGGACAGGTCTCTTTTCTACAGGTAACGAGCTGAGAGGGCTGCCAATGTCAGCTCGTTACCTGTATAAGATCCACCTGGGAGCTAGAAATCTTGCTGACGGATAGGGGATCAAATACTTATTTCCTTTATGGAAATGCAAATTAATTTATAGCTCTTTTTGAAACGCATTTTTCTGGATTTTTTTGGTCATTGTTCTCTCTGTGTTCAAATAAACCTACCATTGAAATTATAGAAAGATCATTTCTTTGTTAGTGGGCAAACTTACAAAATCAGCTGGGGTTCAAATAGTTTTTTCCCTCACAAAGAGGCATATGAGACAATGCACACTAGGCGCAGTGCAGGATGTATCGTGTGTGTGTGTTTACTAATAGCTTGTAATGAAGGGATCAAAAAGACCTACAATATGTGTTTGGAATTATAGCTCATACAGTGTACAGAGGATAAAATTATCGTACAAATACAACAATTATAGTACATCTGGAAATGCTGAGTGTAATTTTTTACAATTTTTTAATGTCCTAATGGCACCATTCTGCCAAGTAATCCGAAAGCACAGAACTGATGGCTCATTGAAATGTCAGAACAATGCTCACCGTCATCGCTTTGTTATGAAGGACACGTCAGGCACATCTGGACATACAAAATAGGAAGAGGGTACAACTCCTCATAGTGTAGGAGCTATTTGCAGGAGAACACACACAATACAAGTGCATCTACTTTTTCATTTCAACTTTAAAACTGTGACAGCCTCTTCGTTCCCTTATTGCCTTGCCGCCTCACCGCTTCCTGTCTCCATCTCTGCAACACATGCTCACGCCTTGCTACACAGCGCAGCGCATCCACTTGCCTGAGTCGTCTAAGGCCGGTTTTCATTCTATGCAGCCCAGCTGCGGAATGAATGAATGTCAGGCAGAAACATTTGGGTTGCATTCAGGGGGAGTGATCGCATGCGTGCATGCTTACAGCATATTAGTTATAAGGTTCTAAAAGAGGCAACTGAGAATATTTTGAAACAGTTCTTAACGTATAACACAAAGGGCTCTAAATTTGCACCTTGGCTTCGCCTCGCCAATGGGCGTGTTTTAAGCGCATTTTGCAATTTCGTGCCAGGTGCAGCTTGTCGCAAGTAGGCCTTCGTCCCTCCTACCAGAGAGGAGGAGAGAAGGCGAGACACAACCGTGTCAAACCTTCACCAATCAAATGAGCTCCTCTCCTCACCTTTACATGTGCCGCTGGCAAAGCGAATTGCAAGTTCTGTTGAATATGGATGAAGACAGTGGAAGACGGCCAAACTTCTCCCAGACGGAAAGTGATGTTTTGGTCTGGGAGGTCCAAGCTTGCAGTGGCTGAAAATATGGTCACCCGAGCGGGCTGATGATCCAAAAGTGGCTTGGGAGGAGATTACAAGTATCGTAAATCAGGTTTGCCCTGATGTACTGAGAACCGTTGCCCAGTGACAAAAAAAAAAAAAAACGGTTCAGAGCTAAACAAAAACTATTAGAGCACCAGAGGCACACGGTGGCCACCGGGGGCAGCCCCTCAACCAGTGTGACACTGAGCTCGGTGGCGGGCCTTTGCGTCCTCCACCCTCTCAGCTGTCAGTATTGAGGGTTTTGATGATGTTGAGGTTGGTATTACAGTTAAGGTTTGCGATTATTTAATGCATTCAAATGTGCCTTACATTGTCTAAACCGGCCTGTGGGGTTTTGGTGACGTGTGCGCCTGTGCCCCAGTCAGCCAAATTACCACTATACCGGCTGCGATTCACCTTGCACTAAGAGTGGACCAGGTTGGAGCTGGCGAGCTTCCAGCCTTTTGGCACAAAACTGTCCCTACGCCAGGCTGAATCAGTCGTCACCTCCCTCTGCTGCACTGACACACCCATTCGGCACGCCTCGGTCTACCAAATTGGCTGCGCACTGTGTTACGCTAGACGAAATTAGCAGCCTGCGCCAATCTGCACAAGCCACAAAATTAGAGCCCAAGGTGTTCCCTCGAATTTTTCTATTTTTCGATTGGGAATTATGGAAATACGACAGTGTAGTTAAACCACAGTGGGTGTTAACTTAATTTTGTACAACTTTAGGTGCATCGTGTTCTTTTCGATTTCAGATTTATACAAACTTTGTGTCATTTCACTCACGTGTTCTGAAGGCATTGAGTTGATCGCAACTGGACTGTTCAGGTTGTTTTAGAAAACATTTCATCTCTCATCCGAGCAAGCTATCACCTCAGGCTCAAAGACTAGATAGGACAACTGTAGTCAGACGGGATGGTGCAAGATCCCAGCAACCAAGGCTGGTTTCTTTCTTGTGTGGTGCAAAACGACAGTTGTTTGGGTAGAACCACCCTTGGTAGTATTTTAGGACTAACATTCTCTCAGACTAGCGCGGTCCTATCTAGTCTTTAAACATGAACTAAAATAGGCTGCTCAACAAGTAAACAAAGGCACAGGGTAGGTTAAAATTAGCTCTCGTTAATTATTAATTTATTATGCTATTCAAGTATTTCCTTCTACCCACCATGTGGCTCACTGAACAGATCTCTGTCACACCTAAATGGGCCTAATGGTACTGACCTTAGGGTACTGCTCTTAGTGGTAAATAATGCAACAGTACAGACACTTTGTTTGCATCAAAGTCATCTGTGAACTCCATCTGTCTCTCTCTGGAAACTCAACGGCGTGTGTTGTTGATCAATTTTGCATGCTTCCTGCTCCTAAGAGTGCCACTCTGCAGAAGCAACGCACCCTTAAGTCAATAAGGACATACAGTAGATGGGCTAGCCTGCCTCAAAGGATGGCATTTAGCAGGATTACAATAACGTGAGGATATCTATAAAAGGAAAGATCATTTGCAATGAAATAATTTGGGATGCTGTTTACTGCTTTTTAGGTTATGCCTTCTTACTGTTCCAAGAAGAGACCTCTGTTCAAGCCTTGATTGACGCCTGCATTGAGGAGGACAGCAAGCTCTACCTGTGTGTATCCAGTCCCACTATCAAAGACAAGCCGGTAAGGAGTCATAGCACCATTCAAACTACTGTACATTCAACACATAATGTTCAGACTTCATGTGTCGGACTTTATGAAGACAGGAGGTTGATAGTCTAGCATGGCCTCAAATGTTTCAAGCTGGTCACAGAATTGTGGGCCTACTTAAGTGTGCTGCCTATTTAGTAAGATTGGTTTCAGTAATGCATCTAAAGTCCTGGTTGCCTTTTTTACATTGTTCATTTGACTGGGGATTGTACCCCGACATGAGGCTGGAATTAGCTCCAAGTTCCTTAGAAGACTCCTTCCACACATGGGATATGCATTGAGATCCCACAATCTGAGACTATGTCCGTGGCTGGTTAGTGAAGCCTGAAGACATGATCTTCAAGGAGTCGGGCTGTCTCTAAGGCTGAGGGGGGCTTCTCTAGGGAGGGAAAGTGTGTGCATTAGGGAACCCGATCTATAATGGTCATGATGATAGTTTTGCCCTCTAGAGGACAGAAGTCCAGCAATAAAACATACTGCAATGAGGGTAGAGGATACAGTAATACCGAGGGAAGTTCGTTAATGAACTTGTTCCTGGCACTTTTTGCAGGCTAACACAATCTCCGGAAGTCTTTATCTAAGTTGGGCCACCAAAAACTGCCTCTTGGTTTATTGAGCTAGTTCTGTTTATTCATGGTTGGCAGGCCAGGTGGGTCTAATGGGCACATTGCAGCACTTGGGCATGAACAGCATCAGGAACCAATAGTCTGTACGGGAGTCCTGTCAGGCTTGTCAACTTGGGCACTCTTGACCTCCAATTGAATGTCCCGCTTAAAGACAGCAATTATCCTTGAAGGTTTTACCGCATCTCATCAAAACTGATGCCATAAGGCCTAATATTTCTAGACCCTGGTCTGCAGGTAAGGTGAAAATAAATCATGGGAAAAAACAAATTCCTTTTGTCTTTATGCCGCTAAAAGTATACTTTATAATTCAGCAAGTTATTTGGTGTGTCCCCGCAGGTCCAGATCCGTCCATGGAACCTGAGTGACAGTGATTTTGTCATGGATGGCTCCCAGCCTTTGGACCCCCGTAAGACCATCTTTGTAGGGGGGGTGCCACGGCCCTTGCGTGCAGGTACCTGACTTAGTAGTTGTATACCTTGAAGCATGGATGAAAAAATTGATGTCTTAGTCCTTGTTGTGGTCTTAACATTGCTGCCTTTAGAGACTACAGAAAATAGGCCAAAGCTTAGCGTTTGAGAACAAAAGAGCTGCAAATTATTATTATTAGTCAATATGAAGCTTGCTGTTTTGATTAATCCACTTACTTAAAAATTAGTTTAAAAAAAGTAAAACATTTTCTCGGGCAGGAATTAACATTTTCTCACATTTCTCATCTTTAAACCATCTCTAAGTTTAGTAGATTTAAACAAATAAGTGGCCCGGCTCCGTCCGGGGATGCGGAGGGAGAGAACCCAAGTGCAGGTAAAAGTCTTTATTATTATTAAATGTTGCTATGCAGCAGCAGAGTCCACAACTGAGCGGTAACAATGACAACCAACAATGTTTTAAACACCAAACAATGCGTGTAAAGGCGCCCTACAGCTGCGTGACTCCTACTTTCCTTCTGCATGTCCAGAAGTCCAACGTTCTGTGTGATGGTTAACATTCTGCTCTGCCTTTTGGGTGCAGCCTCCCATCACACTACAATCTCCTGTTTGGGAAGAACTTTGGCTTCCCTGTTAAAATTACGGATGGACAAAGGCAAGAGATCGGGTTTGCTGCAGGAAACACGTCTAACATGTTAGCGCATTTAAAAACGGTGTCATCTGGCAGCGAATGTTCCATCTACAAGAAAGAAAAGCGCCGATAGCTTGAGCTCGCTACCTCTGTTGCTCGTGAGTTTTCTCCACTGCAACCACTGTATACTGGTCTTTCTGCACAACATTTTAGGGCTTTTTTTAGCCAAAAACCTGAATAGTTACATTTGTCATATTCAGGCTGTGTTCAAAGTTTACAGTTTTAACTTTATTATTTTATTTATAATTTTATGCATATTTAATTTTTTTAAAATAATCCAACAGTTTATTTTATTATTATTTTTCTGTTTAAAAAAAGTCAAGAGTCTTGAGTTATTTGAAATGTCACCAAAATGGGTCGCTTGTATTTGTTTAAATATCAAAATAGTTACACCATTACATAATATTATAACTTTTTCCCCAACCTAATTTTCCAAAAATTTAAACTTTGTTTTCTTTTGTTTTGTTTGTCATCAGAAAAGAGGCAAAAATGTTTTCCAGCAGCTCTAGTTGAGAGAGCACAGGCTGAAACACTAATCATCTCTCTTTCAACGTCTTTCCTTGCTGCAGTGGAGCTGGCTATGATCATGGACCGCCTGTATGGGGGTGTTTGCTACGCTGGCATCGACACAGACCCGGAGCTCAAGTACCCAAAGGGAGCCGGTCGCGTGGCCTTCTCTAATCAGCAGAGCTACATCGCCGCCATAAGCGCTCGCTTCGTTCAGCTGCAGCACAATGACATCGACAAAAGGGTGAGCGAGTTCACACGTCTTCCTCTTAGAAAAAGGCATGTCGAGCACAGCTGAGGGTTTCGGTGTCATTTTGATGGGAACTTAGCAACAGCCCAGTGCCGTGCATCACAGTGTTCATTATGGTGGATGTCTCAGGCGGCTGCCTGAGCACAGCAGACTCAATGCTTGGTTTAATTTTAGTACTTCCCTATACATGCAGAACCACCCCTGCCTGCTCTTCTGCTGTCTGCTTCCTTTAGCCACGCCAGCCAATAGCAGAGACTTAACTGTGACCGAAAGAGACTGTTTGGCAGCCAGAACGTGGTGCCTCTTAAGGGCGGTCCCCACCTACACTATGCGGAAAAACTACACACCTCTTAGGGACTGGACCAACCCTGAGTTCTCTCTGATTCTGAATTCCAAAGCACACCATATTATTATGGTATGCAATTCCACGGTTAGAAGTTTGTGGTTTGTACAATTTGGGAAAGGCCCCTTTCTGTTCCAACATGACTGTGAAAGCATGAAAATACCCCATAAAGCATGGGAGTCCATACCTTTTACACTGAGTATCGCACAATTAAGCAAAAAAAAGTGCATATTTGAGCATATTTTACACATTTTGGCCTAAATTAATTTTCAAGCATAAAAATGGCTAAATTAACTAATAAATATATAAGCCATTTGAAAGATGCGTTCAAAGACAATGTGATGATACAGTATGTAGTATTCTACAATGCCTTTGATTTCCAATGGGTTGATGAGCTCCCTAGTAGTTCCCCAGTAGCTCATGACTGGTTCCTGCCAACTAGAGCTTTTAGCTAAATGAAGGTAATCCCTAAAATGAGCTACTGTTGCAGCAGTAACCCACGCCAAGCTAAAACCCTACTCTAAACCCCCGACGTCACTACCGTCACTCCCGCTCCCCGCACCCCCCACAGACACATACACAGGACCCCCAATACTGGAACACATCTACAGCACCAAACGTGAGCACGAGTTTAATTCATGTCTTATTCTTTCCTTCTTCTCAGGTGGAGGTAAAGCCTTACGTCCTTGACGACCAGATGTGCGACGAGTGCCAGGGGGCGCGCTGCGGGGGGAAGTTTGCCCCCTTTTTCTGTGCCAACGTGACGTGTCTGCAGTACTACTGCGAGTACTGCTGGGCCAGCATTCACTCGCGAGCCGGCCGAGAGTTCCACAAGCCACTGGTGAAGGAGGGGGGCGACCGCCCTCGACACGTGTCCTTCCGCTGGAGCTGAGTAGTGGGTGGGTGGGGGGTGGGGGTGTACCCACCCATCCCCAGCCACACACAAAAAAAATTATCATCCGTAACCACATGATATCACGCCTCCTGTCCCCTCTCGGAAGTCATATTAGATTTTGCACTTTCAAACACACACACACACACAAATATACAGGATGTAACTTCACTTGACTACTTTTAGCTCACTCTTCGACGACTGGGCGGCAAGGTCCTGCTGAACCCCCACCCCATCATAATAACAGAGGTGGGACCATATGAATATTTTAAAAAAAAAAGTGTTTATTTTTGTTTTATATCTAATACAAGTATATGGAGGATTTTAATTTTATGTAAAAAAAAAAAAAAGCATGCACTTATTTTGAAAAGCTACAGATATACATCCCCTAGAGAGAAAATAAAAATCACCAAAGGCAATTTAAAAGAAACTAGGTGGAATTCGATGTAGCATTGCTAATTCTGGGGAATGAAAATAACACGCTTTAATATATTTTTGAATATTAATACCTCATACACACAAACGGATTAGTTTTTTTTTTTTTTTTCAAAAGAGTTCTCTATATGTAATGCTGCAATAGCTTTGCTGCTAATTTGACGGTATGATCCGATACCACAAGTACTTTATCGAGACAAAGATGGCTGCCACGGAGGCGCATGTCATTGACTTTTTTCTCCCCGTCTTTGCACAACATGCTTACAGGATCACAAAGAGGCAGTGAACGCATTATTGCTTTCCGTGGGTGAGAGGGGGAGAGACAACTTGACGACTTAAGTACCGCAAATCCACATGTAGGATAACCATGACAAACCGAAGTACTTATTTGGAGTGATGGTTGATATAATTGTGCAATTGTTCATACAGAGTATGGCTCTAACTATGATTCGCTTAAATGTCCAACATAGTCCTGTGAACTCTCTCAAGGACAACTACATGAACAGTACATACTTGTACACACAACAGTTGTCCCTTCAACGCACACAAAACAATCTGATGAGGACAGCTTTGGATTAAAAAAAAAAAAAAAAAGAAATCACGAATAAAACGTTTGACCTGTTTTAAAACGGCAGATTTAAGTCCCACAACTCGACCAAAGTGCTCGTAATTAACATGCAGCTTGTTTGCAGAGCCGACATACTTCCACCCACAAGAGGGTGCTCCTGCTGCCTGTGTACAATCTGTCAGTAACTGCATATTTTGGTATCGATCCAATACCAAGTAAACACAGGGCCCAGATTGCTGATACCAATACTTACTTGTTTTTTTTGAATTTCATTTGTCCATTATGTTAATATATAAAACGGGGGGAAAATATTTTTCTATCAACCAACGTGTTTAACAATATTTAATGCAGCAACACAGTAATCCCTCGCAACTTCGCGCTTCTGATTTCGCGGCTTCACTTGTCAGAGTTTAAAAAAAAAATGGATTAACAAATCATGCTGTTTCGTGGTTGAATGGGAAAAGGAACTCTCCCCAATGCTAATGTGCAAGTCTATATTTGAAAGTTTTATTTTCTGTTATGTCTACTATATTGGTAATAAACGGGCAGTTAATAATTTGGTAATAAATTAAGTGTAAAGGATGTTTTTCATGTCTAGAGGGCTTCAATAATGTTAAAACCATATTTAGAAGGTCGTTAACATGTTTTCTATGCTGTAACTATAAATATATTCAATTTATAAATAAGGAGTCCCACTTCTCGGAAACTCACTAATCATGGCAGGGATCTGGAACCAATTTAAACATGATAAATGAGGGATTACTGTACAAGACAATGCAATAAAATTCACAAAGTAATACGATTGTGTGTAAAATAACAAAAGAAAAAACTACTCTCGACTCTCATTTCAATCCTTGGGCTTTCTGCCCCCAAAGTCCTCCTGTGTCCAAAACCGTATTCCCTGAGTTAATATATAAATACTGTATAACACGTTTGTGAAAATAAACAAGACCTAATATTGATACTGCCGTTAATACTGACACTATTTGGATCTTTTAATAGAAGCTAATGGGTGTTGACCAGAAGGCACACTGTTCTCTCTGGCTATATACAGGATATAGGTGTGCAAATAGGGGTTACCTTCCGTATCCATGTTTATTTTGTCCTGCAAAGCTTGAAGTAACAGACCTGCTAACAATCTGTGTGGGTTTTTTTAATGTAAAAGGGGACAGAGTGCAGCAATGACACTGGTTTTAGCAGTTTTGTGGACAATCCCAAGTTCATTTACAAGCAGCCCGTCTCCTCTTTTAGTCGCAAACTGTTTTTTTTTGTTCCTAAAAAAAAAAAATTCTAATAAGCAGGATATATATTTTTTACTGATAGAAGCAAACTAAGTATCCCTATGAAAGTGAATTCTGGGTGGGGTTTTTTTTGTGACATGTGTTCTCCACCCAGGCGGGTTTTTATGCGAGTCCACGCTCTATAAGATTGTTTGTTATGCACTACTACTCTTTCTACCCTCTTTGACGGTCAGCAGACAGAAGAAGGAAAAAAAAAAAGACAAAGCTCACTTTCTGACTGACACCATCTTTTGCAATACCTCAATTTTGAAATGCTGTTTTCTAACTTAGATTATCCAGATGAAAAAAATATTTAACTCAAGAGAAATTATTTGAGTTTTGGGGGTTTTGTTTTGATTCAAGAATTTATATTAAAAAATGATGACAGTGAGCTTTATAATGCGTAAGTTGGCGTGCAAGTACATTAATAACAGTACAGTGGAACCTCGGTTAGCGTAGAAAATGTAAATGTTTGACTACATTTCCCGGTAATGCGTGTCTTGTCGTGTAATTAATAGTTCTGAATGTGTTTTTATCACAAAACATTCTGACTGCATCATTAGCTTGGTAAAAAAATGGGAATTGCAAGTCAGCTACAGTAGTGTTCAAAATATTAGCTTTGCAATGTGACTAACCAGATGAAGTACTGTTATTAGTATATTTTATTACATGGCAAACAAGTTACCAGTAAGTGCAGTAGATTCTCAGGAAAGAAACAAAACCCAGCATTCATGATATGCACGCTCTTAAGGCTGTGTAATTGGCCAGTTAGTTGAAAGTGGGGTGTTCAAAAAATCAGCGATCAATTTTGTGGAAAAACAGGTGTGAATCAAGTGTCCCCTATTTAAGGATGAAACCGAGACTTGAACATGCATTTCTTTTTGAAAGCCTGAACAAAATGGGTCATTCAAGACGTTGTTCAGAAGAACAGCGTACTTTGATTAAAAAGTTGATCGGAAAGGGGAAAACTTATGAAGACATGCAAAAATGCTTTGGCCGTTCAGCTAAAATGATCTCCAGTGTCTTAAAACTGAGAGCAAAACCAGAGAAACATGGCAGAAAACGGAAGACAACTATCAAAATGGATGGAAGAATAACCAGAATGGCAAAGGCTCAGCTAATGATCAACTCCATTTTGATCAGTCTGGAGTACCTTAAAGTAATGTGACAGTTAGAAGAAGCTGTGAAGCTAATCTATTTGCAAGAATCCCCCGCAAAGTCCCTCTGTTTTAAAAAAAGGCTTGTGCAGAAGAAGTTACAATTTGCCAAAGAACACAACTGGCCTAAAGAGAAATGGAGGAACATTTTGTGGACTGATGAGAATAAAATTGTTCTTTTTGGGTTGAAGGGCCCCACTCAGTTTGTGAGAGTCTGAATTCACGCCACAGTACACAGTGAAGACAGTGGAGTGGTCACTCCAATCCCCACACCTTCATCCAATAGAGAACTTGTGGAGTGACATCAAAATGCTGTTTCTAAAGCAAAACCAGGAACTATTCATGAATTGAGAAATGCTGTTAGAGAATCTTGGAGTGCAATAACAGCTGAAAGGTGCCTCAAGTTGGTTTACTCCATGCAACATATGGAGCAATAAAAAAATAAATATTAATTTAGTGATTCACCGGATTGCCAAATCCTAGAAACAAAAAAGTTAATACAAAATAGTTTTGTGTTTGTAAAGTCAACAGCTAATTGTTTAACACACCCCTTTCAACTAATTGCCGAATTGCACAGCCTTAAGAGCGTGCATTTCATGAATGCTGGGTCTTGTTTGTTTTCTGAGAATCTACTGCACCTACTGGTAACTTGTTTGCCATGTAGCAATAAAAATATACTAATAACAGTACTTCATCTGGTTAGTCGCAATGCACTGCTGTTTTTTGAACACTAATGTATGTCGCTTCTCTACGATGTCATCAGTATTTGTGTAGTTTTTTACATGCAGAAAACAAATGACACATGAAAGGGATAAATTTACATTTTATTTTTACCTTCATTGAAGACATGCTTGTTGCCAAAGAGTGTAGCAGTGAGATTACCACCTTCCTGTTTTTTTGTTTTTCTAGTCAATAGTGCTCCTCTTCTTTATCAAAATGATTGCAACTTTCTTTGGCTCCATTTTGGGTTACTGAGGCCAGAGACAATATTAGAAATAACTCATGTCAAAACAGGAAGGTGGCATTGAAGAGGAAGCTGTCGCTGCCACATTGTGCCTTTGGGTGTCTTCAATTAAGGTAAATGTAACCCTAAATATTCATTTAGCCCTTGTATTTTGAATACTTTTCTAAATGTAACAACTGTGATGCTACAAAAATGTTTGTGTTTATATTTTTCACTTTCTGGAACGGTGATTATTTTTTGTCCTTAGGGTCGGCTCTTCTTAATGACACTAACCAAGGTTCCACTGTATAGTTTATTAGCTAAGAGTAGACGTTGGAAAATATCAAGGAAATGTAACTTTTACCCCACTTTTTGTATTTTTTTTCCATTTTTCTAAAAATATGTGCTCCTTATAGTTTTGTTTTTAACCCTGACATGTCATAAGGAGCGGATGTTATAAGAAATGAATGTTATTTGATGAAACACAAAGCAGACATGTTGAGTGAAAGGTGCATCAATCGACTGGCGGCCTTCTTCTCATGCAACACTTGAATTTGTCCCATTTTGTTTTTCTAAAGCTAAGAACTCGTTATGTGCAATACCCTTTGTACTGTTTGTAGAAAATAAGAAAACAAGAAAAAAAGCATAACATTTTACTGCAGAATTATTTTCATTATATCTATGTGATTCACAAAAATCATTTTCTACTGTGTATTGACCTACTCTACCTGCTAGTACCTTCCAGTAGTATGTAGCCTTTGTACTGAAACTTTTTCATTATTTTTCAAAACATTTTGCTAAAAAAACACACACACACACACACACACACACAAGACTAACATATTTCCATATTTTTATTTCATATTTGCTTTATTTCCCAACCTTATGGGGGGAGAATTTCATATTCGGTCAATGTTTCATATTATTTTGTATTTTTACTTGGAGTAAATTCATTTTATGAAGATAATTCTTTCAATTTTTTTTTATATTTTCACTTATTTTTGAAGCTGGAAGAAAATACATAAATATATATATAATAATGTTACTTAAGTGTCTGGACTGCTTAGCTTTGTGTGTTAACTGACTTGTCAGTGTGGAAAATAATACAGTAACTACACAAACAACAGATCGGGGCTTGATGATGTTAAAAGTGATCTGCAATGTAAAAGAAATCAAATAAAAAAATAAAAAGAAAAACGGCAGGAGCATTTTCAAAAGTTGTTCTATGTTGTAACAGCACGGCCAATATGTACTTTCTTACTGCTAAGCTAACACAAGCTAACTGTGTAGTACAGTGCAACTAACTCCTCCTCGCTTGTCCTGTCTAGTGTGACTGTATTTAAGTGTGAAAGTATAAATAGTGCTTGTGCAAATCCTGGATGCTGTTCCTTGGAGTCCCCTTATTAATTATTGAACAATAAATAGGATTCTTTTTCAGTCCAGCTGGTGTCACCCTGCAGGTTAATTCCGATTTTTTGTGCTCATGTGTTAAATACAATTTCAATTTGTTTTGTTTTCAAAAATACACCATGTAGATTTAAATCCGATGTGTATCCAGTGCAGTGCCAGAGTTGGGTAGAGGTACTCATAGACGTAGACAAAAAAAATCTTCTGTTGTCAAAGTTCACCCACACGCTCCTGGAACACTAAAATCCTTGAAATGCACTAGGGAGATCACCGTGTATACTTCCGTAAACACACGGCACGTGTTTTTGTGCACGTGCGGGTCATCTCCTGGCTACATCGCGGTTCGAGCGTTGCTCCCTCAGTCTATTGCTGTTTTTCAAACATTAATGGCCGCTGTTATCGTGGTTGACTGCGGGCCATTATTGGTTAAATATTTAAATTTTATTTTTTGCCCAAATTAAGCACTTCAAAGCATAAATTGTTAAATGAACTAAATTTCAATAACCTAATAGTCATAGTCATAACAGTGGTTACTGTTGCGACATTGTCCCACAAGCTAAACCGGTTAGGACCCAACGTCACTTCCTGTCCGCCATCGATTTTGCTCCCCCTAGATGGTAAACTGTTGTAATGGCTTATTAACGCTTACTCGTCTACTATATTGGGTGATTCAAACGTGAAGGTGATATTTTAAGTCTAGATGGCGCTAATGTTTTTAAAAACGTTTTTCCCACAAGTCCGATTTTTTTGTAAATGAACAACTACATCGGATTTTAACCAAAAACAATGATCAAGTTCTCAACTGCTACCTGGGGACCCAAATGTGGGTTGCAATTATGTGCAAGGAAGTGCAATTTATCTAATTTATGCTAAAAGCAGTGAAATTGTTTTGTTAAGATGTACAATACACACATGTAGCTCAAAAGGTATGTAGAATTTATTCAAATTCCACTTTCATAAACAAAAAGAAGCTATTACAGAAATATGTACATATCCATTCTTTTAAAATACTTGTGACAAGTTTCGGAAAGCCTGAAGTAATGCTGCATCAAGTGCAGTGCTTTCCACACAACTAAAAGGTAGCGCCACCTGGTGGATGGGAGTCTTGACAGTACTAATGGCAGTGTTGGGCCGGATTGATGAACTCCTCTTCTGTTTGCCGAAATGAAACTTGAGAGCTGCGTGACAAGATGTGCTTCTAAAACTTAAGAAGGCGTCGCTGTAAGGTAATGACGTTGCTGTCGCTAGTACTGCAGTGTCAATGATACCTATTCTGCTATACTCTGGGGACATGAGTTAGAAAATAATGGAAGAGTACTAATAGGGACACTGTGTCACAGCCCTACGTCCTATGAATGCATTTGAAGAGGTTTTGTGGATTCTGACCAGCAGATGTAATGTCGCTTGAGGTCATGTCACTGCAGGGAGTGCATGAAGCTGTCCAGGTTGTACTCCGTGTCGTATTGCTGCTGGTCCCACAATTCTCCCAGACCGTCCAGCACAGACTTCATGGAGGCCTTTCCGGGGGTCGACTGTTCACCCTTCTCACTTTTGTCGTCCTTAACAATACAAGCGTTCGGCTCAGAAATGTAAATAGAAATAACAGTAATTGATATGACCTTTACAGCAGTTTTGTAAATGACCTATTTAATCAAAAAGCAGAGCTTCCAATGTAAACTAAATTCTGACTGTTATTTTTACGCAATTCCTTTAAATCTTGTGTCATCCCTCGCAACTTTGCATTTTGAATGTTTTGTGGTTGAATTCGGACTATTAGTCGAACTATATGCATCTTTAAGATGATTTGATGGAAACTAACTGGTAAGTGAACTCAAATACGCACATAAGACATTCAGAAGATGTTTTGATATGTAGTATTCTGCTCTGGTCAGCAACAGGCTTTTATAGCAGGTTTGAATTCTCTCAAAACAGGCACAATCTTTCCTAACACGAGCTACTGTTGCAGCAGTAACCCAAACTCAACTCTGAACCCCGAACATCACTTCCTGAGAATATTTACAGCCACAGACATGAGTAAGAGTCTCATTTATGTCTAAACTGGCTTATTTTCTGTTATTATGTCTACTATATTGGGTAATATGACTGTAAAGGTGATATGGGGTGTTATTTCACATCTGGAGGGCTCTATTACTGTTAAATAGAAGCTCATTAACAGGTTTTCTATGGCCTAACTATGAAAATATTCAATAAATAAATACAACTGTGATAAACGAGGGATTACAGTATCATAAGAATGCATTCTCACCTTGTCTAGTGTGAAAAGGTTGAGTAGTTGGTCTGTGCCCATGCTCTGCAGGCTGGTGTTCTCCTGGCTGATGATGGTGTTGGCGATGTTCATCTTAAACTTCTGCAGACCCATGATCTTCTCTTCCAGGGTGCCTCGAGTGATGAGCCTGTATACGTTCACTACACGTTTCTGCACCACACAAAAAAGTTGTTTTTAGATGAGGACCACCCTACTAAGTGTCATCATAGCAATTTGGTGTACCTGGCCTATCCTATGTGCACGGTCCATGGCCTGCAGGTCCCTCATGGGGTTCCAGTCATGTTCCACAAATACCACCGTGTCAGCACCAGTTAGGTTCAGACCAAGACCACCAACATGAGTGGTCAGCAACAGCACATCAATGGACGGGTCATTGTTAAACCTAGTGCATAAAGAAAATAGAGGTAGTTGATATGGTGTGGTGACGGTGTGGAGTGACAATCGATACACACCTGGAGACAATGGCGTGGCGCAGGCCGGCCTGCACGCTGCCGTCCAGCCTCAGGTAGGTGACGCTGGGCATTTTGGGTTTCAGCAGGTCGTGCTCCACAATGTCCAGCATGCTCTTTAGTTGACAGAAAATGAGCACTCGATGTTGCGCCACCACCACCTCAGTGCTGCCCTCAGAGCTTCCCCCACCAAGACCGCAGTCCAGGAGCAACTGGATGAGAAAAAAAAATGTTGATGTGGGTATGAATAATGTTTTATCAATCCACCAGCTTTAATTCTGACTCCTCCTCTACCTGTTTTAGTGCAGATAGTTTGGGAGCATGCTGAATGTCCCGCAGATTGGAGTTTTGGCTTGCAAGCTGTTCAGTTATCCGTTTGTACTCTGGGTGTTGTGGAGTCAACACCAAGCTCGGGTGGTTGCATAGCTTCCGCAAGTACTGCAGTGCCTGACAGAAGGAAAACACTAACGTTAACCCTATTGAAAGTGACATAACAAGTGGGTCGCCAAAACTTACCTGGAAGACGTGACCTGTGGCCTTCAGTTTGGGCTTTTCCTCCTCCGCAGAGGCCACAGAGATGCAGTCATCCACACTGGCCTTGGCGCGAGACTTAGCAAAGTCCTCATAGAGCTGAACCTGAATGTTTAGGAAAACCGGTTTGCAATATGTAAAGCAGATTCAAAATGCTCAAACTGGTTGCAAATGTGTCATGTATACTAAGTGAGTGCACTGCTGCAATGAGTCATGTGGGTCATAACAATCAAGTACATGTGGGCTACCTGCAGAGGACTCAAATTGCAGTAGTAGTCCTGAATTATTTTTGGAGGAAGGTCCTGCAGTACGTCGTCCTTCATTCTTCTCAAAAGAAAGGGAAGTACCTGCCGATGCAGCGCCTCCATGGCCAGGACACCTGTATGGAAAACAGCTAGGTTCACATTCACATATGAAAAGCATGGCAGATGCTTTCAAATAGGATACATTCTGCAGTGAGGTTCAGCATAATCAATGGAGGGGAGGGTGCCAAAGAACTAAATCAAGTGTCTGAGTTACTAATTAACCTATGCTAAGTGAAAGTTAATCAGCATAATTTGCGGATTAGATTTATTTGAAGAGGGGAAAAAAAAAACATTCACACACAGGCCTCACCTGTAAGCGTCAACATGGGTTATTTAGTACACAAAAAGATGTTACACAGAAAATTTTGATTAAATAAATGCTTTCTTCCAACAAGTGTGTCTAAGAGAGAGGCCATGGAAAACGACTTCCGGATAGCTTCAAAGAGATTCTGGACCACCATCCGCCATCTCAGGAGGGGGAAGCAGTGCACAGTCAACACCGTGTACGGTGGGGACGGTGTGCTGCTGAC
The DNA here is from genome assembly GCA_024372805.1 of Oostethus manadensis. Taxonomy (NCBI): domain Eukaryota; kingdom Metazoa; phylum Chordata; class Actinopteri; order Syngnathiformes; family Syngnathidae; genus Oostethus; species Oostethus manadensis. Next base: position 4,048,321 of record QODF01000040.1, read on the forward strand.
CTCGACTCGAGATGTTGTGGACCGGTGGAGGGAATACTTTGAAGACTTCCTCAATCCCGCTGACACGATTTCCAACAGGGAAGCAGTGCCTGGGGACTCTGAGACGGGTTCTCCTATCTCTGGGGCTGAGGTTACCGGGGTGGTCAAAAATCTCCTTGGTAGCAAGGCCCCGAGGGTGGATGAGCTCTGCCCGGAGTTCCTTAACACGACTCTGCAGCATCGAGTGGACATCGGGGTCGGTGCCGCTGGACTGGCAGACCGGGGTGGTGGTCCAGCTTTTTAAGAAGGAGGACCGGAGGGTGTGTTCTAACTATCGTGGGGATTACTCCTCAGTCTTCCTGGTAAGGTCTATTCAGGGGTTCTGGAGAGGAGGATCCGCCGGATACTCGAATCTCGGATTCAGGAGGAGCAGTGTGGTTTTTGTCCTGGTCGTGGAACTGTGGACCAACTCTATACTCTCTGCAGGGTCCTTGAGGGTGCATTGGAGTTTGCCCAACCAGTCTACATGTGTTTTGTGGACCTGGAGAAGGCATTCAACCGTGTTCCTCTGGGAATACTGTGGGGAGTGCTCCGGGAATATGGGGTATGGGATCACCTAATCCAGGCAGTTCGTTCCCTGTATGAACAGTGTCAGAGTTTGGTTCGCATTGCCAGCAATAAGTTGGAACCGTTTCCAGTGAGGGTTGGACTCCGCCAGGGTTGCCCTTTGTCACCGATTTTGTTCATTACTTTCATGGACAAAATTTCTAGGCACAGCCAGGGCGTTAAGGGGTTTCAGTTTGGTGGCCACAGGATTCGGTCTCTGCTTTTAGCAGATTATGTGGTCCTGTTGGCTTCATCGAGCAGTGACCTTCAACTCACTGGATCGTTCGCAGCTGGGTGTGAAGCGGCTGAGATGAGAATCAGCACCTCCAAATCAGAGTCAATGGTTTTTGCCTGGAAAAAGGGGGAGTGCCATCTCCGGGTCAGGGATGAGATCCTGCCTCAAGTGGAGGAGTTTAAGTACCCTGGTGGTCTTGTTCACGAGTGAGGTGAAGGATGGAACGCGAGATGGACAGGTGGATTGGTGCGGTGTCTGCAGTGATGCGGACTCTGCACTAGTCTGTCGTAATGAAGAGTGTGCTGAGCCAAAAGGCAAAGCTCTCAATTTACTAGTTAAACTACAAGATCGCGGGTACATGCGACCGAAATGAGTTTTCTCCGCAGGGTGGCTGAGCTCTCCCTTAGAGATAGGGTGAGAAGCACTGTCATCCGGGAGAGACTGCTCCTCCACATTGAGAGGAGCCAGTTGAGGTGCCTCAGGCATCTGGTTAGGATGCCCCCCGGACACCTCCCTGGGGAGGTGCTCAGGGCACGTTTAACCAGTAGGAGGCCTCGGGGAAGACCCAGGACACGGTGGACAGACTGTCTTTCAGCTGGCCTGGGAACGCCTCTGCATCTGCCGGGAAGAGCTGGACGAAGTGGCTAGGAAGAGGGACATCTGGGCTTCACTGCTTAAGCTGCTGCCCCTGCGAACAGACCTCGGATAAGCGGAAGAAAATGGATGGTTTAAAAAAAAAAAAAAGCCCAACTCGCATCCATCCATTTTCTTCTGCTTATCCGAGGTTGGTCGTTTCGTGGGGGCAGCAGCCTAAAGCCAGGAAGTCCAGACTTCCCTCTCCCCTGTTACTTCGTCCAGCTCCTCTGGATGAATCCCGCGGTTTCCCAGACCAATTGAGAGACAGTCTCCCCAACGTGTCCTGGGTTTTTTCCCCCGAAAGCCTCTAACCAGTCGGATGTGCCCCAAACCTCTCCTCTGGGAGGCGTTCGGGAAGCATCTTAACCAGATGCTCGAACCACCTCATCTGGCTCCTCTCAGTGTGTAGGAGCAGCCGTTCTACTCAAGAGTCTCTCCCGGATGACAGTGCTTCTCACCCTATCTCTAAGGGAGAGATCAACTTTTACATGTTTATGTCTTTAAGACTCACTAATTTTTTTTTTTTGGTCAAGCGTTGAGATTTTACACTTTGTTCGGCGTGTCCTTGAAAGCACCATAGTTGCTGTGAGACGTAAACTTCCATACTGTGACTGCAATTACATCTGTTCATGGTGTATCTTACGCTATCATTCAATAATGGTGAGTATTTTGTACATCAAGTATGTGAAGGGGAAGGGTTTGGGATTTTGAATCTAATTTAGTAATCACATTTATTGAAAATGTCTATCTTAAATCTAGGAAAAGTGAATTTTTATTGCAATACACACTAGAAGATTGCGATAAGCCATCGAGCTTGTGCAGTCATACAGCTTAAGCCACATTTTAGTAGTTATGTGTCAGAATCTAGTCCCTCCCTCTACTTAAATGTGATGCTCTGACTTCACAGAGCAGTGCACCCACATTTTTTTGTGTAAAGTCCTATGGGAAACTGTTGTTATTCTGAAAATGAAAAAGTTCTGTCCTACCGGCCTCCTGTTCCCGTGAGGAACTTTTGGCGTCACGACTGGCCAGGATAGGTTTGCCATAACGTGCAGCAAACTGACGCTCTGTTCCCAGGAAACCCGGCATGAGAAAGTCAAAGAGTGACCAGAGTTCCAGAACGTTATTCTGAGGACAAAATAAGGACAGGAAGCCTTGATAAAAAGTTTAACAAATAAAAACGAATTTAGGACATCAGAGGGGGACCTCACCTGAATTGGAGTTCCTGATAAGATGACACGGAAGTTGGCAGCCACTTGCTTAATGGCTTTGGAAAGTTTCGTTTTCCCATTTTTGATTATGTGACCTTCATCAAGGATACAGTAATTAAATTTTATATTTCTGCAAAAGTGGAAAGCACAAGTCTTGTTAAAAACAATACACCTGTTCAAGCAACAAAGATGAGATCATAATAGCACTCACTTAAAAAAATCAATGTCGTTTCGCACAACATCATACGACGCAACTACAAGATTGTGTCTTTTCACTTGATGTTGTAACCTAAAAAAGGTAAAAAAAAATGGACATTAGGGGTTTAATATTGTTAATGTTACCATTAACAACCTCACAGACTACACACATCTTGTGAAAACCACAAAAATGATGTTTGTATGTGTCTATGACACTAGTCATCCTCACTTCACAAATTCAGCCTTACCGCATTCGCTCTGTAGGCGGTCCAGTGTAGTGCAATGGACTGAGGTACTCTTTGGCACAGAACTTGCCCACCTCATCCACCCAGTGACCAGTCAGTGTGGGCGGGCACACCACTAGAGAGGGCAGTGGGCGACAGTCTGCTGCCTTTGTTTTGGCATACTCCTGAGCCCTGAAAATGTGTCAACCCAAATCAGTGAGCTGTCTTTACATCAATAATCATTAAAAACATTTTTGATGACTTCACTCCCACCATGTTAACCCATAGAAATGTGGTTCAATAGTGCTTGCACAGATGCATTAAAATTGATTATCTGCAGATCAGTGGAATGTCCAAAAGCAAAACATAACACATTTTGACAAATAACAGTAGCTGTAAAGCGCATAAGCAACACTTGAACTTTGGACAGTTACCTGAGGTAGTGATCTCCTGCTAAAATGCAGATTGACTGCAGAGTCTTTCCAAGGCCCATGTCATCACACAAGATGCCATGCAGCTTGTACTTGTTTAGGAAGGATAACCAGTTAACGCCGTCCTACAACAAATTACAATAATAAAAATGATAAAATGCAGAATTACAGATACAGTAAGCGTAAAAGTCCTATTGATGGCATACAGGTGGGATTCTGAGTTATCATAGCAAAGGATGTCACAAGCCAATCGTCAGGATCGATCCGCTTTGTTTTGAAGATCGGATAAAATTAGCTTCTGCCACAAGATCGGGTAGATCCGGTTTACGCATAATGTTCGGAACTCTGGGCTATACTCCACCATGGTAGGTGAGGTAATGCACCTAAGAGCTGGTTGCCAATCGACACACACCACCCAGAAAAAGAAGAAAACACCACCATGCGGTGTACTGTGGTCAAGATTGGAAATTGGATATTCGCCTCCATAGCTACAGCGGTAGTTTTGCCCTCACCATGCCCGGACTGCTGTCATGGTGCGGGGAGTTTGCAGGGGAAGTGCCACTCTAACCACTCATACAAGGGACAGTAAATAAATTACTATTGCATTTTTTTAATGTATAATGTTTTTTAATGTATGTCAAATGATTAGTCTTACCCTAGACCTATTTTGCACGCCCATTTTTTCTAATTTTATCTTTTTTTTAATGGACTTTTATTGGATTAAAGATAAAGACCTGCCTAGCAGAGGTTCGTTACAAAAGCCAAACAATATTGTATTAAATATTGGTCATGCTGCGTAATAAATACAAGTAAATTCAGCAATAATTTGAATTTGCATTAATGCTTTGAAGAGCTATTTTCTTAACCAAGAAAACCCCCTCACGAGCTAATTAGTTAGTCTCTCCAATTTTCTAATTCTAAACAATGCACTTCAAACAGCATTAGAAAGAAGGACAAAATAAGAAGCCAAACCATGTTGACCATTTCATGGCTGACTCCATGCAGTGTGATGGTAATGTAATATAATGTCATGTCTCATCAATGTAAAATTACTGATGCCTAGTGACCACAAAACTACATGTAAATTGTCTTATATATATATTTTTTTACTAATAGACAATAGTCAACCATGAAATAATTTATTAATTTTTGGAAAAAATGTGATATTGTGAGGGAATGATGTTTGAACCTCATTGTCACCATATTTCAGTTGAAAGCGGCATGGGTAGATATCCGTTGAGCTCCATAAAAGACACACATACCTGCTGGTACTTCCTCAGCTCTGCTTTGATGGGTATGGGGATGTTGTAATTCTCCAGCTTTCTTCCATCTAGCAGTTGCTCCAAGAAGTGTCGTTCTCTGGCCTTCTGACGGATCAGGTCAGCAGACATGGCAGGGGGGTCAGGTATTCCTGCCTGAGAAACAAAAGTGTTGTTCAAGTCTGAGACCTTGCATGTTGGATTATTTGTGTGTATGGTGTGTGCTTCTACCTCTAGTGGCAACAGGCGGATGAGTGTAGCAAAGCACTGCGTGGCCATGAAACGAATGCTGTCACTAGGATCACTCATACGCCCCAACACGGGCACTACCAGCAGTACAATGTAGGGTATGATATCCACATCCAGTTGTTCCATAACACCTAAAAAGTTTGTCCGTTAAGGACAATTTCTTCCAAAAATAAGAAAGAACACTTGACTTTGAATGCACCGTTTCCTGAACACAAACACACAAGACGTGACTGTGTGACGGATACAAGCCAAGGCCTCAATGGCTCCCTCCTGTTTGGTACAGTCATCAATTGCAGCCAACCATGGCAGTACAGACTCCAGAAAACCATCCATGGTCTCCAGCATGGATATCTTACTAAGTACGCCCACACACCGTGCTGCCATGTGACGCACTGCAGTGTACGGATGCTGTAGGCAGGTAAACAGATGAGGAAGATGCTCCAGCAGCTAAAGACAAACACGACAATGATAGAAAAACAAACTTTTCAGTGTGTTATATTCCAGAAATCACACCGTTTCTAATAACTCAGAGCCTGAAGCTTAATGGCCCAATGAAACAATGAGCTTGTAAGTGTATTTACTGGAACTGGATTTGTGATCACAAATACAAGAAAGCACAATTTGGGGTTGAATCATACCAGAGGTTTGAGCTCATGGGACATGGCTCCGGCCATGACTTCCAGCACTTGAAGCGAATTTACCAGTTCCTGAGATGCAGCATCACCCCTCTCTAGCTGGGCCTGCCTATCTGCATCACAAAAAACTAAGTTGAAAAAAGTTTTAATGAACTCAAGATTACACATTCAATGTGTACAACCCTAGTGAGGACAGCATAGCAAATGGATAAAGAAAAATAATCAAAATTTCAAACAAACTAAATCAAACTTGACAGCGATGCTTGAAAATGTAATACATCAACTTACCAATGACATAACTTTCATTCACCACACACCTCAATGGGCCCACTGTGTTCTCCCAAAGGTATGGAAGAGATCTGGTGAGGTCTGCGCCAAAGTGCTTAGAAATGGTTGTTAGGGAGAACTCTGCTCCTCTTCTTTGAATAAGAAATGTTTTTTTCTACATAAGGAGACAGCAAGTACAACCTGTTTCACATTTTGAGATAAACAGAAGCTCAGGGTTGTCTGCTCATTCTTTCATACCTCATCATTGTCTATGCCAATGATGCTGCCCGGAGGAAGCTCAGTGGAAGGCGCCTTGGAGGATTTAGGGACAGGACCCCTTTTACTAGTGATTGCGAATGCTGCCCTTTGGTGACGATAAAGAGTCAGGATGCCTCGAGTTTTGTTAACCATGTGGTGCAGGCAATCTTTCTCCAAACCACCTAATGTTAAAACAAGGAAATAAAGCAGTCAGTGGTAAACCGGGGAGAATACCAAGAAAACTTTACACACATAGCTGTCAGATCCCAACTAATTTGGCTGGCTCCCATCAATCATTTAGAATGACCAGTACAAAACACCAACACAAAATAGTACTGAAACTACTTATGATGCACCTTTTTTTGCCATTACCTTTAGCATTTTCTTGTGTGGGGGGGACAGGACAAGCAGATGAGGGGGTCACTGAGGAGTCCACACAGACTGAGGCACAGAGGTTTTTGATTATCTTGGAGTTGGGACATGGAGATCGTCCAGCACACTGCTGCAACAACTTGGCGATGAAAGCAGCAGCATAACCCTGGATAAGAGTGTTCTCCTCCCGCTTGATGGCCTCCATCAGAGGTCGGACCAGTGGATTCAGCTTGTCTGGAAGCACTTGCAGGTTGATCACGGCACAGGCGGAGAACATGTGGACACGGAGGTGCAACTGCTGCCATTCATTGCTGGTCTCCAGTACTGTGGCTTGCGCCTGTTGCCGCTTACTGTCCAATACTTGCCACTGTTTTGTCTTCACATTCAAACCTGCTGTCGATTCTGTGAAGACGGTGGTTAACTAGGGAATAAGCAGGAGAATGGGAGTAGTTATACTGCTATTCACCTTTAAAGAGGTCTAAATCAATGTGGTACAAAACCTTTATTTTTTTTAATCTATCCATTTAGCCAAATATTAGTGCAAGTATTTTAGTATATAGCAGTGGTTTTCAAACGGGGGGGCGTCCGACATTATGACAAGGGGGAAGGGGGGGGCACAACTTAGTGGAGGTGCCTCCTTCACATCCAAGCAGCACAACCACTGACACGGCAGCCTTTGTACAAAAATACACTGCAGGTCAAAAGTTTTAGAAACCCCCAATTTGCGGGAAAACCTTACATTTTTAAGTGTTAACATGGTCTGACTTTTCCATTTTTACATGCCTTTTTCTTGACATTTTTGTCACAACACATTACTTTCTGCAGTACAGTACTTTTCAACTGATCCTCACAAGAGTACAAGAGTGTTCCAAACACTGCTTTTATGCCGATAAGAATTAGTTGGACCATCTGTAAAGTCTTGATCTACCTCCGTTCTCGCAGAACAGCTTTAAATTGTTGGCCCATTTTGTGATACCAGAAAAAGGCTTTTTGACTAATTCTGAAATATTAATTTTACAGTTGTGGGTAACCGTAACTTTTATTTTTGTGTTTTTTTATTTAATCTCTGGCACCACTTACCTTTGAACCATTCCAAATTATTCATTGAACTTCAATGACTTTAACTGCAGTAAATACGTGGATAAATTAGGATGTGTTCGGTAGTATATATGCAATACAATTTGACAACTGAATGGTTCTTTTCACACACACGACCAAATAAAACATTTACTTAAGCCTTGAAAACAGTACTATATTTTTTTTCTTTTCAGGAACGCAAGTAAATAACTAATTAGACATCTTACAACAATATATATCGAAATAATAAGTAAAATCATATTAAATAAAATAAAACAATGTTTAATTTTTTGTATTTTTTTTAATCAGTTGAAAGGCTTCTACACACTATTGTCTTCAGTGTTTGTTGGTGGTCATACCAGCTCGTTGGCTTGATCAATGGTGAAAACACTGCAATTGAGGCGATCTTGAAGGTCTACATGAGCCTCCGAAAGCAAGGCGATAAGCTGCTTGCACTCGTTCTGCATGCGTGTGAAGGGGATGGCAATCTCATCATAATACAACTGTTCCGACAGAATGGCGAGCAAACGAGGTTGCACTGTGGATGACACAATCTGGCAATCCTGATTGGGGAAGATTGAAATTTTTATTTTTATTTTTGTTTGATACTGGTGGCTCTTGTATAACAATAGAATAAAGACAAGTGTTCGACCTTTTGAAGAGCAGCCCACTCACAGAGCACAAGAGCTACAGCTATTCGTTGCAGTGCAGACTTTGAATTGAGGTGAAAAAGCAGCAACTGGCCTAAAGACTCGGCTGGACGTATCTCCTGAGATGCAGAGTTGAGCTGAGGGTCACAGATACACCTACACAGAGACCCCAGCAATCTGGAAGAATGAGATAAGGCAGCGCAGAAAACCACCACATATTAAATATCTAAAAAGAACAACCTTGGTGATGAGAACAAAAAAGCATTTTGACAAAACCTAAAGCCACAACACAGCATTTGGGGGCAACATCTGCCAATCCAACTTACTTGGCTGCCATGAGGCGAGAGCGGACCACCACGTAGTCTCTTGACAGTGGGTCATCGGTCACCGTCTCCACCCCTGCAATATACTCCTGGACTGTTTCCTTAACCTGGTTGGTACCTTGACGTGCCTTTGCACCAGATTTATCCTGTTAATTCAGCATAAAAAGTACTCATTGCAATGTCAAGTTTTCTGTACAGCTATATTTTGTCCAAATTAACAGTCTGCAAAATGTTTACAGGATCAAAACGCATTAAATCAAACATTAACAAGCAGCTTTTGTTAAAGTAAAAACACCAAACTGAATACAGTGATTCCGCATTTATCGCTGTTAATTGGTTCCAGGCCCGACCGTGATAAGTGAATTTCCACAAAGTATGATGCATGAGTACATGTGTTGCAGTAGCGTGGACAAGAGGTGAAATAGGGGTCCAAAGTTCAGTTTTAGCTTAGCGCGGGCTACAGCCACAACAGCAGCTCATCGCTATTTTACACACAATTTCCTTAAACATCCATATTGTTTGACAGATACGACGCATTTGTCACAAATCTGCATTATTTATTCATGTTTTTGAAAAACCTTAGTAAGAGTGAAGCTGTGAAATTACAAGTGCTAAGTGACGAGGGACATCTGTACATGGTTTCCTAATGAAAGCACTCTTTTTGTTACTTCACATTTAATTTTGGTTTGATAGGACGTAAAGAACTACCTTGGAACGGGACTTTACTTCAAGCAGCATGTTGAGGTCTATGGGAATGTGCGAGGCCTGCATCATTAGACAAAGCCAGGCACCCATCCATGGACAGCTGGCTGCTACAACATACTGCTGGGGAGCCTGAGTGAGTAGCTCCATCCACACCTGCGTATGATTGTGCACAAAGAAGCAAACAATTCAAGGCTACTAAGTGAAACTTCAAGAGAGACGATACACACCGCTGACAGTGGTTAAAAATCCCAATTTTGTCACGAAAAGTAAATTTGATGACGCTGCTTCACTGACCACCATTACAGTAACTTCCTCTGTTTAAAGTGCATTCCACTGTTTGGTGCGTTTGCTCTGTTAATGCTGTTCGCGAGTGTAAACACAATTTACTGAGCCCAACAGTTTACACACCAAACAAGTGGACTATGACCACTTGCAAGTTAAAACTGGTACACTAGGGTTCAATTCTGAATGCTGCTCAGACCAAAGACTAGTGTTAAATTAACACCAAAGCAGAAATTGCAAATATACAATAGTCTCTTCTCTGCTCGATTGTGTGTGTGCGCGCGCGCCTGTGTGATGCAGTGCTCCACGGACGCATGCACTGGTGGTCACGTGGCAACCGCCTTTTAGTTATAATAAGACAACCACTTTTTCAGACTCTTTTATGGAGGAAAGAAATAGTTGATCAATACAGTAATGTTTTGACTACTCATCCATCTACACAGCAGCACTGTGGTCCACACAACACACCTTTTGAATAAGTTCCAGTATTTCCTCATTGCTTTCCAGTATACAGGACTGGAAAATGTGTCGAAGCATATCTTGTAGAATGGGGTTGATCCACACTGCACAATTCTGAACCAGAAACATCAAAAATAAACCTCACAGTATGAATGCCTGCCAATAGTAACATGAAGGAAAGCAAACCAACAAAAAGGTTTACTATACCACATGGAACATTTCAATAACCTTATCTAAATATTACCTGGTCAGACTTAGACAGCAGGGTGAAAAGAGTTTCCAGCGCTGCTCGTCTAACTGATGATATAGTGTGTCTCAAGAAGGGCCAAACCCGGGGGACAAGTACGGTTAATGACTGCTGCATACTAGAGGGGAAAAAAAGCATCAGTCCAAATATAAAACATATTGATATAACGGGGGTAGAAACACATTTAATCTAGAGCTAATCTATTGTGAAAAAAATTATGAGCATTTTAACTGGAAAAAAAAAACTGAGGAAACCCAGGAGGTAGGGCTGGACAATAAATTTATGTTTTTTGATCAAGTTTATGGCTCAGTTTCATGGTGGACAATTCATGGCATCTCTTTACAATAAAAAAAGGTACACAAAAGTACAGTACTTACTGAGGAACTAATGACTACAGTACTTACTGAGAAACTAATGAGTAGTGGTTAGGGGTTGGTAAATTCATTCCTCATTAACTACTGTAATCTTGTTTATCTTATTTGAAAGTGTGACCAAATTAAATTTTTTAATGTTTTTGCAGGCTTTGACATTCAAAACATGTCACCACTGACATTCTATTCCACTCTCCTCTGCTTATCCCTCCGGCGTGTCCTAGTTCTTCACCGGGGCCTTCTCCCGACTGGGCATACCCGAAACACCTCACCAGGGAGGCGCCCGGGAGGAATCCGGACTAGATGCCCGAGCCACCTCAACTGGCTCCTCTCGATGTGAAGGAGCTGCGGCTCTACTCTGGGCTCCTCCTGGATGGCCGAGAGGAGAAAACAGAGAGCTTTGTGTTCCGACTCAACTCTCTCTTCACCACGACGGTCCGGTACAGCGACCGCATTACTGCGGATTCTGCACCTATCCGTCTGTCGATCTCACGCTCCAACCTTCCCTCACTCGTGAACAAGAACCCGAGATACTTCAACTCCTCCACCTGAGGCAAGACCTCACTCCCAACTCGGCGGGTACAGTCCACCCGTTTCCGACTGAGAACCATGGCCTCGGATTTGGAGGTGCTGAGTCTCATCCCAGAAGCGTCAAACTCAGCTGAGAACCGCTCCAGTAAACGCTGAAGGTCACAGCCTGATGAGGCCATCAGGACCACATCGTCTGCAAATAGCAGAGACGAGATCCTAAGGTCACCAAGCTGGACTCCCTCAACACCTTGACTGCGCCTAGAAATTCTGTCCATGAAGATTATGAACAGAATCGGTGACAAAGGGCAGCCTTGGCGGAGGCCAACGTTCACCGGAAACAAGCTCGACTTACTGCTGGCAATGCGAACCAGGCTCCTGCTTCGATTGTACAAGGACCGAATGGCACGTAGAAGCGGACCATCAATCCCGTACTCCCGGAGCACCCCCCACAGGACACCACGAGGGACACGGTCGAATGCCTTTTCCAGGTCTACAAAGCACATGTAGACTGGTTGGGCAAACTCCCACATACCCTCGAGTACCCTTGCAAGGGTGTAGAGCTGGTCCAGTGTTCCGCGACCGGGACGAAAACCACATTGCAGCTCCTCTAACCGAGGTTCGACTAACGGTCGTACCCTTCTCTCCAGCACCCTGGAGTAGACTTTCCCAGGGAGGCTGAGGAGTGTGATCCCCCTATAGTTGGAACACACCCTCCGGTCACCCTTTTTAAAAATGGGGACCACCACCCCGGTCTGCCAGTCCAGAGGTACTGTTCCCGACTTCCATGCAATTTTGTAGAGGCGTGTCAACCAACACAGTCCCCCAACATACAGAGCCTAGAGGAATTCCGGGCGGAACTCGTCTACCCCCGGAGCCTTGCCACTGGGGAGGGATTTAATACCCCAATTACCTCAACCACGGTGATAGAACTGTCCACGTTCGTATCCTCAGACTCTGCTTCCTCTACGGAAGGTATGTCCGTGTATGTCAGTGGGATTGAGAAGGGCCTCGAAGTATTCCTTCCACCGACCAACTATATACACAGTCGAGGTCAGCAAGCCCCCGTCCGCACTGTTAACAGTGTAAACTGGGGGCTGCTTCCCTTTTCTGAGGTGTCGGACGTTTTGCCAGAACCTCTTCGAGGCCGACCGAAAGTCGTGCTCCATAGCCTCACCGAACTCCTCCCACACCCGAGTTTTTGCTTCGACCACCGCCGAACCCTTGATAGGGTTCTTGATAGGACTCCTTCAGCTTGACAGCAGCCCTAACCCCCGGTGTCCACCATCGGGTTTGGGGCTTGCCACCACGAAAGCACCGACCACCTTGCGCCCGCAACTACGACTGGCTGCCTCAGCAATGGAGGCACGGAATACGGCCCATTCTGACTCAATATCCCAGTTCTCCCTCGAGATGCAGGCGAAGCTCTGCCGGAGATGAAAGTTGAAGAGACATTACCAGCACAACCTCACTGCGCGTTTGGGTCTACCAGGTCTGTCCGACATCTTTTCTCCGCCATCTAATCCAACTCATCACCTGGTGGTGGTCAGTTGACAGCTCAGCCCCTCTTCACCCGTGTGTCCAGAACATGCGGACGCAGGTCTGATGATACGATCACAAAGTCAATCATAGACCTGCGACCTAGGGTGTCCTGGTGCCAAGTGCACTTATGGACATCCCTATGTTCGAACATGGTGTTTATTATGGACAAACTGTGATTCGCACAGAAGTCCAGCAACAACAGACCACACGGGTTCAGGTCGTGGAGGTCGTTCCTCCCAACCACGCCCCTCCAAGTCACACTGTCATTGCCCACATGGCTGTTAAAGTCTCCCAGTAGAACTATGGAGTCACCAGCTGGGGTGCTCTCCAGCACCCCTCTGATAGACTCCAAGAAGGCTGGGTACTCTGAACTGCTGTTTGGCGCGTACGCAAAACCACAGTCAGGACACTTTCCCCAGCCCTAAGGCGCAGGGAAATAACCCTCTCGTTTACTGGGGATGACTCCACCATGGAGGCACCAAGCCGGGGGGGGCTAATAATAAGCCCACACCAGCTAGCTGCCTCTCCCCTGCAGCAACTCCAAAGAACAAGGTCCAGCCCCTCTCAAAGAATTTGGTTCCAGAGCCCAAACTGTGGGTCGAGGTGAGTCCGACTATATCTAGTCGGAATGTCTCCGCCTCTCCCACAAGCTCGGGCTCCTTCCCCACAAGAGAAGTGACATTCCATGTCCCAAGAACCAGATTTGGCCGCCGAAGACCAGGTAACCCGGACACCCGGCCTCGACCACTGCCCACATCACAATGCATCGGACCCTTTTGCTTGCCCCTGCAGGTGGTGGGTCTGCGGGGGGGTGGGGGGGTGGGGGGGGAGTTCACCACTGACATGCTGAATAATTTTCACTTTTTGTCCTGAAAGACAAGAAAGGATCATGCATTCACACTCTTGACAATTTAGACTAGACGTTACAACCACAAGAAAAAAGCTTTGAATCCCTAATTCAGACTCTCCAATTAGCCTTCGTTTTTTGGAGGTAGAAAGAAGCCAGGGTACCCACAAACACACGGACTCCACAAAGATGCTCCAAATGAGGTATAATCCCTGACTGTGTGGCCAACATGCTAAATTACTAGGCCACCGTGCAGCACAAAAGCACTTGTATTTTAAATCATCTGGAAAGTTATAGTCAATAGTGAAATTTCCAGAGAAGGTGGAAGTTGATGAAAGCCTGCAGTGAAAAAAAAACCAAACATTCAATCTTGTTTTGGTTGGAGAAATTTAAACCCTCAGGGGCAAGAACAATTTGATTGCCATTTGATTTTTTTATATTTATATATTAGAGAATGTTAAAACTGATCAAAAACAAGGCTCTGAAACGAGTAAAATTTTAATAAGATTAGTTTAATTAATCATGATTCATCACAATTTGCGACTATTTCTACATTTTTAAAATTCCCAGAATACACTAACTGCGATTCTACTTTGGAGATAAAAAAAAAGTGGGTGGTCCAAAAGCAGGGTTTAAATTAACACTGACATACTGTATGTATGTAAATCTAACACACAGTACGACACAAATTCCGATCTCCATCAATTTCAGTGAATGCATTGAATAAAGGTTCAGTATTATTTTCCATTTATATCTAAAAAGTGATCGTTTAGGTGAAACATATAATGAAGTAACTGTAAACCTACTTTTGTCCCACCCTGTATATAATATAAATCACTATATAGACCCTTTATGCAGAGACTCCATTACAGCATAGATTGCTATCAGACCAACCTGCACTGCTGAACCTGTGGGTAGGTGAGCAAAGAAGAAAGCAGCGTCATGATGCTGTTGGTGGAAGCAGTAAGGTCGTCCAGGTCCAAAAGAGCATCCCATAATGTATTCACGATGAATGGCACCTGAGACACATGCATAATGACACTACTAAAACGGAAACAATGAGGATGTGTGTGTGTATGTGTTTGTATACATAAATTGCCCTTCATTGACTGCTGACCTTATTTGGCAGTAGCTGTACTAAGCCTTCCACCACTGGGATGAGTGCTGCAGCTGCCACAGCCCTGACATCATCATCAAGATCCTGTAGGCCCACAGTGACGGCTGGGAGCAGGCGTGGGAGTAAAACGGAAATCAGGTCCTAAAAGAAAAGTTAGTGCAGATCTGTCACAATAAAGGTATATTTTCATTTTAGCCACATAAAGCACATCCTACCACAATGGATAACAAAAAAAAAAAACTTTTCATCTCTTTGGACATCTTTGCCATCCAAAGCCATTTATATTCATTACCATATGGTGATCAAACCACACACGTTCAAAAACAACCAGAGCAGGTGGTACCTGTCGGACAGCAAGAGCGTATTTGATTCCTAGCAGGCCTCCATGACGGACCTCCCACTGGTCCTCTTTGAGCAGCTTCAGCAGAACGTCTACTGTCATAGAAACACCAGTCTCTGTCATGTAGCGAAGGGTCACACCGAGTGTCTGAGCACACGTCTCCCGGACAGGTGCCACTACCTGGTAATGAAAGAACCTAACATGAGTTATGACTTTGCAGCAGCAGCAACTGCAGAGTCCGGGTCAAAGAGATCAGAAAGAGTATTTAATTACTCCCTTTAAATCAGGGGTTTTAAACTCGTCCCATGGAGGACCGAGACACTGCATGTTTTATCTCCAGCCGGTCACTACAGCAGGTAATTTTAATGATCAACAACTCCTTCAATTTGAGGGAAAGAGTTCATCAATTAAAAGCACCTGCTTTAGTGACCAGCTATTAAGAAAACATGCAGTGTCTTGGGCCTCCATGGCATGAGACCCCTGCTTTAGATGATGGTGAATGTCACACTGTAATGGTTTATTTCTACCTAATGTGTAGACACATGACAGCAAAAATTGACCAGTGTTATTGTGCAATTACATAGAGATGCCTAAGGAACTTGGGATTTAAATTAAAATTTAAAAATTTGGATCAATTAAATGGCAAATTAGTGATTTAAAGACTAACCTCATCAGATACAAAATCTCCAAAACGGTCCAGAGCGAAGACACATAGCAAACGGATGACAAGGTCTTCTATCCATTCCTCGTGCTGTCGCAACATCTTTCCACACAGAAGAGCCAGACAGTCAGTGCTAATCATTTCAGATAAAACACTTAGAACTCGCATGGATAGCTGTGATATACCTGTTCTGCAGTGCTTCCCACTACTTTGCCACCTCCAGCACCATGGGACTTGAGGATTTCTCTAAGACCAGTACCTGCACCATGACGTATCTAAAAACAAAAAAGATGTGTTGAAATTGTTCAGAGCAATTACAGGCTGATGCAATTCATTTTCAGCATGTGTGTCAACTTCAAAAGTTAAGGCACAAGCAGGCATACACATGCGTGTCTGTTAAAAGTTTATTATCCAAAAACGGTTTAAGAACTGCACTAAAACAAATGTACTTTAATACTTGATGAGTAAACATTGGGCTGTTAATGTATAGTTGTGTACTGAACTCTTGCATGACTAAGCAGCAATTAAACTGAACTGTACTGAGAAAGGGCATTATCACTTCTGTGCTTTTTGTTTTTTACCCTTCATTTTGTCTTTTAAGCGTGAGGCACTCTTGGTAGACACACTACCTAACATATCAAAGAATCTTCTACAAAGGAAGGGACACTGATAGCTGACAGCGTGGTGATCTTTTTGAGACTTTGTCTACTCATCAACCTGCTTCTCCCTCCCTTGCATGCAAAGGGGCATGAAAATAAAAGCAAGGGTTTCTCAATTTTTATTAGTTTCATTTAAATCTTGTATTTCATTACTTTATTACTATATTTTATGTCTGTGTGTTCTGTGTACAGTGTGAGTGACTTAGTTGCTAGTATCATATAAGTGTAAGTTACAAACTACACTACCACTCGATTTAAATCACCGTCAAAATAAGAGACCTCATATGTAGACAGAGGTCTTACTGTACTTTGACATCCCATCTGTCTTCTCATTCTTGTGCTCACCACCCAAAGCTGATTTGTACATGTAGAGCTTTTCCTCACAGGCCATTTATGGATGCATTCATCACATGCACCCATGTTTAAACAATAAATGCTGCAAATATCGTTAGAAGTTATTCCTTGGCTACAGCTTTTCTCTTTACAAATTAAATGCTAAAAATAAGTTTGTTTGTTTTTTACCTCCCAAGAAGGATTAAAAAGGTCATTGCAGAGCTCTTCACAGAAGCTTTCAAGGGGCCACTCTTGTGTCTAAAGATTAAACAAAGAGAGAACAGAACAGTATTCACACAAATGAATAGAATACATGATAAATTTACATTTAAAAAGTTCTCGTTTGATTACCTCCTCTGAAAGACTGGCATTTTTTGAAACGTTGTCGATTAGAACTTTGTGCTCTGTTGCTGGTTGGTCAACAATAACGCTGGTGGTTTTCCGCCGTTTCTCTTCGGGTTCACCTTCAAAACTGTCATTACTAAAGGAAAATTATAAAAGTCAATTCCGGTACTCCTTTTGCAGGGAAAAAGGCCATTATAAAATTTGCTAGTAGTTAGTAAATTGCAACTCAAAGTTATTAAATCAGTAGTTTTCCTTAAAGCAACAATATGGTCATTGATATTTATTACAGTGATTTACTTAAGATAAAACACCTAGTTTGATCTGTTTGCATCTGTTGTGTACATTTGACAGTTAAAAGCAGCAATCAATAACTCACCTTTTTTCATTTGTATCCATGTCTCTAGACCTTTGTTTTGCAACTAACTTAGCAAGTCTCTTTGCCTTATTCTTCTGGCGATTGCTCATGCCTGGCCGGAATTCTGAGTCTATCAATTCGGCAGCCTGAATAGGCTGAAAAAAAATAAAATTAAAAAAAAAAAAAAGACTTCAGACAAAATACACCACCACCATATAAAAAGAACATAGTTAATGTGGTGCCATTCTCGTGAACATTGGCATTGTCTACATATATATAATACACACACACACACACATATATATATATTTTGTAGACAGAGGGGCATGGGGCTACCTTGAACACGCTTAATTACCGTATTTTTCAAGACTGCAAGGTGCTACTTTTTTCTCTCCCTTTGAACCCAGCGGCTTTAATAACAAAGCACCTTGCTTGTGGATTTTTTGCCACTTTGGGTGTGTTCAAATTACTGACTTAGCTGAAAATAATTTTATCTCCAAAATTTGAAATACTGAAACAGATAATACATATTTGTTATGGATGTCAGTTATTGGCTTTTTTGTCAATATGCGATATGCCAAAGTGCGATTAATCGCGATCAAATATTTTAAATCGATTGACAAATCTAGTCATAATGCATGCTGAGTACGACAAATTGATACATGCTGGCAAGTCTACACTAATATTAAAAGTCCTCCCTGCCTCTCATGGTACTCTGACAAGAACGAATGTTGCAAGAAAGACCCACCACGTGATTGCGAGAGCTGGATCCTGCTGTGATCTTGCTTCCATGAGGTCTTGGCCCACTGGGTTGGCAAGAATAGTCTAGGTCCTCATCATTAAACAGCTCCTCTGTGTCCATGCCAATTGCTGCACCTATGTCAAGACCCAATTTCTTCTGAAGGAGCTTTCTCTGGCAGGCCAGACGTTCCTTTGGGTCCATATCGCCTGAGCATAGAGGGCAGCTGGGAACTTATCAACCAGTCAAGTACAATGTGGTGTTGCAGTCATACATAATTTATAACATAGGTCGTCAACATACAGTATTGTCAGTGTGGAATTTGATTTCGCTTTAAAACCTGACAAACTGGTAGTCACAATTACATTACATTTTATCCTAAAAGATTAAATGGACACAACCTTGCCCAAATGGCCGCGTGGAACTGAAGCTCACCGATCTTGTCATCCTGTAATTCAAACTCCGCCCCAGCAGAGCCCAGCAGAGATGCACCATGTTTGAGTAGACGGGAAATGTCAAAGTGGTAGAAACTCAGTCTGTCACAAGCTGGATCCTCTGGTGATAAATCTTCAGACAACTCTAACAAAACAGACAACTTTCATTACGGTCAAATTCTGTTTCAGCAGTAAAAACTACACGGAACATTTGGTTTTCTTTATTAGCGGTTATTTCTCTACCACTGTACTCAAGCCAAAATTCGTATTTCTTCGTCTCACTTTTAAAACACAGCACGACCACATTGCAAGTATCAGCACAAAAAATGTTTTACTCTAGCCGTGAGGACGCTATCAAAAGTAGAAGATCATTTCAAAGAATCCTTCATTCATTCATTTTCTATAATGCTTATCCTCATTAGGGTCGCGGGTATGCCGGAGGCTATCCCAGCTGACTTTGGGCGGGAGGCGGGGTACACCCTGGACTGGTCGCCAGTCAATCACAGGGCACATTTCAAAGAATGTCTAAAGAAATTATAATTATTAACAAATTGATGTCTGAAACATGCTGTTTGTGGCACTAACCTTCTTTAGGCCTTGGGGCTGGATTCCACTCAGAAATATTTTTCACAATGGCTTCTACGGCTTGGCCTGCTGCAATACGAGTGTCCCAGTTGGGACTTCTTAGATAGGTCAACACCTGGGAACAAACAAACATATTTCCATTGGCAAATCAAGTGTCGTATGAGCAAAACAATTACTTTATTAAAAAAAACAAAAAAAAAACGTGCACATTTTCACTCCTTTACCAATATTATACATACAAGTAAAGCAAAGTATTATGACCCAGAAGTAACAGTAAGAGTAAATAACCTGTACAAGTAAAGCAAAGTATTATGACCCAGAAGTAACAGTAAGAGTAAATAACCTGTCAGCCAGTATAGTCAGTGAATACAGTAGTAACTTGAGATTTGAATTAGGCATGCACCAATCTATATTGTTTCACTTCCAATCTACCAGTCTAGTTTACAATCCCGATACCAGAGCTGTGTTGGATTTAATATGCAACCATGCCAAAAGAATATCAGCAGATGTAGCTATAAGAATATCAGTGATCGAAGCAGTCTCCACACACACACAGTGACCGCACACATAAGTGTTAACTCTGATCCGTTCACCAATTCACAAACAGTCAGACAACACAAAAGCTTTAACATCACACTTAACTTCAGAGTCACTATTATCATTGCTGCTTTTTTATGATGCTATAATAAAATCCTCTCTGCAGGCAAAAATAATATTCTAGTACCCAGGCAGGAGTTGTGTGTAGATGTCCAACTGTTTTGTCCAATACCAGTATTGATCAGCCCCATTCATATGGATCCCCCACATTAAATGAAAAAATATACCACTTATCCCTTTTTTTTGCAGGTTGTGTGTGTGTGCTTTTAATGTGCTACAAAAGATTGGTTAAATTTTAGTGTTTAGTTTTTTTAGATTAATATGAAAATGGTTAACTTCTGTTTGTACTTGCACAAAATTTAAGATGTTACTCGATGTTACTTGTCTTACATTCACATACAATTTATGACAGTGTTAAATATTATTTCACTTTTAGATTCATTCTATAAGCTCAGTGTATTTTCAGTCTAATAGTTTGTCATTCTATTGAGAGACACACTCACATGGTACAATCAGAGTTGCACATCACCTACATATGACACAACAGACATTGTTTTCACTCGCACAAACTTAACTTTCACTCTTTAGAATGGCAACGACTGTGTATTTTGATTCTGGGCTCCTCTTCATTGATGATAAGTATCTAGTGTTGTAACCAAATATATTGCTCTTAATTTTTAATAGAGTTTGAAAACATTTAAAATTGTGTAGTTTACTGCTTGTCAAAACTGTCTTAAGAACAATGAAAAAAGAATAAATATATTTTACAATGGTTAGGGTAGGACTATGGAACCAATTATTCCAAATATAATTGTTGATGTAGTGAAAAGTTGTTTGAAACTTCACTAAATCATAGATCAACCAACAATCACAAATTGGATTGCAGTTGAACATTAAAGCAGCATTGCATTTCATATTTGATGAAGGCGCTAAACTGCTTGGTAAAGCACGGATGGATTAGGCAATCAAGGATACCTTTGATAGTAAACTATTGAGCTCGTGCGGGTGGAGTTTAACCACTTCTCCAAGCTGCTGGGCTGCAGCTTTCCTGGTTACTGGGGTGGTCCCAGTGTCAAGTAGGATGAACAAACGATCAAGTCTGAAAGAAATGCATACGTTAATAATTTGGAAACGCACCATACCGATGCGCATTTATCCATACATTAAAGGTCCGGTGCACTTTAATGACAGTAGTTAAGGTGAACTCTTTCTTTTTGTTCACCTTAGTTTACTTGAACAAAACCAAAACACACAAATGTGGGATCATGCCGAATAATCAGCTGTTTACAATGCTTTACATAAGAAGTCTGTTAATAAACATAGAAAGGATTAAAAGTGAAGAGGGTTTGACCCTAGGTAGAACTAAATCTTGTACCTCACCTACACAGGGGTCTAGTGTGTCATGCAAATGAGGACCACTTGGAATCAAATAAATAACAACAAAAGACGCAACTCTCTACTTGTACACATCCAAGGATCGTTTAGACGTAGTGGTGAATTCCAATAAAAGGTGATGAGTAATTAAAACCCTTTTACGTTATAAAGGGTTTGCTGACCCAATCCTGTCATCACCTTGTAGTTATTCTGCATCTGTCTGCTAAGTAGTAGTGGTGCTGCCCCAACACTGCTGCAACGTACATAAAACAGTGCTGTCATATGGTGGTTAAAGTGAATACGATTAACCGAAACGTAAATGGGCGATGAATTTAAGGTTTATCTGAACGTCATATTCTGTTTGCTTACCGGTTGAGTAGTTCATGCCGTTCTTTGCCAAATCCAGCATAAGCTGTAAGTAGGCTGGCTAGCTAGCTAGCTAGCTAACTGCTAAGTACGGTCCAACATATAAAACCTCCGTGTTAGCTCACCAAGATGGGTCTTACCTTGATAGAGCCATGTTCAGCAGTCGTTTCGCTCTTCCCGTCCCACATTCAAGACGCAAGCGATACCTCAGCACGTTTGTTTTTCCAGTGCGGTACGCGAAGTCATTAGCTAGCTAGCAGCTAGAGTTAGCTAGTAAAGGCCCAGCCGATGTGCTACTGACCGCCCCAAGTGTGTCAAACCAAGAAGCCGAGTTCACAGCCAATTCATGGCTTCAAAGTTGTCTCTCTTGCTTCCTCGTTATCTTCTGTCACGAACTTTTCCCAAGTACAGTACACATATCGATCTATGGCTCGCGTTAACCTTCGGAGCTCCTAGCATATAAACATTTCAATCTAATTAAGTATAAAGACTTATTTTGCTCCGGTATGAGGGCGAACGAGTACACTGTTTTTATATGAGGAGCCATCTTGCATTTATTCCTTCCTCCGCGATAGGCGTCCGCTGATTGGCTACAAACATCACAGGGAGCCAATCAACACGCACGTCAAAAGGGAGAAACGAATAAAAAAAATGGTGACGGGACAGTTTATTTTTTCCAAAAACCCTTTGAAGCGTAATCCATTATTTCATATCGTCGATGTAAAAAAAACACCACGATAACAAACTGACGTATTTCGTGCGCGCACAAAGAACCTACCGAAACGTAGTTTACGTAGTATTTTGGACATGTAGCTTTGTTTCGAAACATTATTATTTGAAGTATTCAGTTGTTCGAAATGTTGACTGCTTCAATTCATATATTGTTCTATACTGTTAGGTTACATTTTTTAAAAAAGGAAAGCGACGATGGAGCTGACCATGGTGCTGAACCCATCTCTGCAACTATTCACCAATGATTTTAAATTGACATACTGTAATAAAACACGTGTCAATGCAATCAAATGGAAAACTAAATCCATCAACTGCAGACACCGAAACACCTGTAATTGAGTAGCATTTATGCATATTGACCGTAAATCAGTTATGTAGTTGGGCTTCCAGCAAATAAAATACAGTACATAAATACAGAGAGAATAGAAGGGGTTTCTTCCGCCAGTACAATTCTACCCTTATTATAAACACATTTCTGATCGCAATGATCTAAAAAGCAACGCACTGACACTGCGATCCATTTTTATACTACTTATATTCTGTTCAGGGTGATTCCAGATGATGTTAGATTAGAACAGTGGTTTTCAATTATTTTCTGTCAGGCCCCCACTGGGGGACAGAAATGATTTAATGCCATCCTTCACGCACCCACCCCTGATTTGGAAATACTACTGAAAAGCAAAAACAAATAGATAACATCAATTTATTTATTTGTACTGTATAGACTGAACAATAAACTGAAACCAGCAAAATGCAACAATATGGAGAGTAGTAAAGCATACAAGCATATTCAAGCGTCAAATTGCATGCTAAGTACGATATAAATTTATACATGTTGGCAGGTCTGCACAAATATTGAAAGTCCACCCTGCTTCCGTGCCTTCTCACCATTAACTAACCACTGGTTTAGAGGCAGTGTACACCCTTGCATTATCGTCACAACACAAAGCAAACCATTTTAGAGTTTCTAGCATGTTTCTGGACTGTGGGAGAAAACAGGAGTACCTCGCAGAGAAAATCCACACAAGCCCAGGGAGAACATACAAACTCCACAACTCCACACAGAGAGATATTTGAAGCCAGAGGCACCTGGCTATGAGACAGATGTGCTAACACAATCCCAAATGTAGAAGAGGTTGTGGGCGATGTCACATAATGAGCATCCAGTTTGTTTTAGCATTTTCGTTATGAAACATGGTTATGCAATCTCTAAATTAAGCACAGTGCAAAGTGGTCCTATTTAGATGAAAGTGAATCCCAGTCATCTTTTAAATTTTTTTTTTTTTTTACCAAATAAGAAAATAACTTATGTCATGTAGGATAAGCAGCATAGAAAATGGATGGATGGATGGATATTTTTACATAACATATACATATTTTTTAGTTCAGCCATCCCCCCATATCAATATTATATAGTATATAGGGTGATTGAAAAGCAACTCCCTCTTTTGAAATACTTATAATTTATTCATATGTTGTAATAGTTTTCTAAATGTTTTGGTGTATGTTCCAAGATGTATGGGCAAGTCTATTTAACTAAACTAACGACTATGGAAAAAACTGAAGGCATAATACAAGCAGTTATGTCTTCCATCCCACAAGAGTTCCTTGTGAAATGAGTTAATGTGGTTCCCAGGTAGCCTGAGAAACTGGTGGCAAATGCTTGCGCCCATATTATATGTTAAATACAACTCCATGCAATAAACTTTCTTCATGTTCATTTCTTGTAAGAATTATAATCCAGAAATAAATTACAAGTACTTAAAAATAGAGTTAATTTTCAATCACCCTGTATACTATATAATATTGATATGGGGGGATGGCTGAACTAAAAAATATGTATATGTTATGTAAAAATATCCATCCATCCATCCATTTTCTATGCTGCTTATCCTACATGACATAAGTTATTTTCTTATTTGGTATGACATGACATGTTGACATTCAATGTTCAATTGAATGTCATGTTTTTGATTTATTTGAACAGTTTTTTCTGGGTGTAATCATTGTACAAAATACATCATGATTTTTAAAAACACATATTAGTTTCAGTTTATTTGAAATGTACAAATTTTCACTTACCTACATGCACTTAAGGGGTGCTGATGGCAAATGTTATCTAATTTTGCAAAGCCCTATTCTTGCTTAAGTTCATGGTTGACTGCAGCTGGTAGCGGAACATACAGCGGTGTGACAAAATATTTGCCCCCTTCCTGATTTCTTACTTTTTTGAATTTTGTTTGTCACACTTTATCGTTTCCCATCAATAAACTAGTTTAAATACTGTATAAGTTAATGACATCACAACGGCGACCAATCCAGGGTGTACCCTGCCTCTCGCCTCATGTAAAATATGACATTACTTTCACACCCGATATAATAGGACACACACCTTCCAAAGAGTTCAACTTTTGTTTCGTCAGCCCAGGCTATTTTCCAAAAGGTCTTGGGGATCAAAAAGATAATTTCTGGCAAAATTGAGACCAGGCTTAGTGTTCTTATTGTTCAGCACTGGCTTTGGTCTTGGAACTCTGCCACACCTGCCGTTTTTGGCCAGTGTCTTTCTTATGCTGGAGTCATGAACACTGACCTTAACTGGGTTAAGTCTGCAGGTCTGCAGTTTTTTTGGCTGTTGTTTTCTTGGGTCTTTTGTGACCTCTTGGATGAGTTGTCACTGCACTCGTGGGGAGGTTCATTACTGTTCCATGTTTTGGTTATGTTTTAACAGTGGGGGCAATCACTTTTTCATACAGGGCGATGTAGGTTTTGATTTTTGTCTCCCTGTATATTAAAAGGTTTCATTTTAAAACTGCCTTTTGTGTTCAGTTGTGTTCTCATCTGCTAATATTTAAATTTGTTTGTTGATCTGAAACTTTGAAGTGTGACAAACATACTCGGAAATGAAAAAGAGGCAAACACTTTTTTACACCACTGTAATTGGTTTATTAGCACTCATTGAATCAACTGACATTCATAATAATGGGAAATCTTAAGGAACTCAGTAAAGATAAGAATTGTGGATTCAAGCAACTTTGATACCTTCTGATGAAATTTTGAAAAACTTCCAAGATGATCAATTCAAACCTCTGAACGTACTGTGAGTACATGTTATTGTGTTTATGTGTCATCACATTGCCAAGATGTAGTAGAACATCCTCAGGTGAATGGAAGTTGGATAGGATGTTCAGGTACAATACAGGAACTACCAAGCCTGCCATGAAATGCAAACTGCTGGAACACCAATCTACTGTATATAAAGCAATCCCACATTTATTGGGATTAATTGGTTCCAGACCCAACGATAATCATTTCTGCAAAGTTGAATTCTTTACATATAAAATGAACATTTTTGTAGTTAAGGGCAGAGGAAGCCTGTTAACATTATTAGAGCCCTCTAAACAAGAATTATCCCCCCTATAGTCACCCTTACACTTGTATTACCTAAAATAGTGGACACAATAACAGAAAACAAGCCATTTAAGACATAAATAAGCCTTGTGTTCATGTATGATGCTATAAATGTGTTTACATGGTGGAGACAAGAAATGGCTTTGGGGTTCAGAGTGGAGTTACGGCTGCAAAAGTAGCTTGTGTTAGGGATATTTGAAACTTACACTAAAAGCCCGTTTTTCTGCTGATCAAGTCTGGTGCTTGTGTGTTTCACCAAATATTACAGTAAGCTTACTGAAACCTAGTGACCAGGTTTTCACGTGTAGAATACCACACATCATCAGCTTAGATTTAGGCAAAAAAACCCCACATACAATTAGCTTAAAAATGTGCATTTTTGACAAAAAATAGGCTGTATTCAACCACAAAACAGTGTGATATATTAACTAATACATTTTTCAAAACTGTGATAGAATAAAACAGCAAAACTCAAAGCGAAACTAATTTTGCACCATCATTGAGTGACTCCTGTTGTCAGTCTAGTAGGGATGTAACAATTCATTTACTACAAAAATTTTAAATTTGCGACAATAACGTTGTACAACGTCGTCTGAAGCAAGAGGAAGGTTTCCTTCCTTGAATGAGGTATGAAATTAAAGATTATTTAAAGAATATTCACGGTGGCCAATTGCAAGTTGTTCTCCTCCAAAGTGTGGCAACCTAGGAGCCTAGAAACAACTGTCAAATGACCTGAGAACAAATACTGTTCAACACCATAGTTTGTGGGAAGGATACAAGTTAGCTCAGAAATTCCGGCTGTCAGTTTTTACTGTGAAGAACATTGAGAAGTAATGAAAGACTACAATCACATTTCCGGGGTTGCAGGCCAAGAAAAATCTCAGACAAGTAGAGGCGAAGGATGGTGAGAACAGTCAAACTCAACCCACAGACCAGCGGCAAAGAAGTAGAACATGATCTTGCTGCAGATGGTGTCACTATGCATCAGTCAACAATTCAGCACACTTTGCACAAGGGGATGCTGGGACATTTATGTGGAAGAAGCCGTTTCTGCGCAGATGCCACGAAAGGAGTTGCTTGAGGTGTGCTAAAGCACATTCGGACAAGCCAGCTTCATTTTGGAACAAGGTGGACTGATAAAACTAAAATATAATTATTTAAATGTAACAAGAGGGGGGTGCATGGCGGATGAAGAACACAGCTTTCCAAGACAAATTTGGTGGTGGCTCCATCATGTTGTGGGGCTGTGTGGCCAGTCCAGGTACTGGCAATGTTGTTCAAATTGAAGGTCGCATGGATTCCAGTCAGTATCAGCAGCTTCTTGCGAACAATGTTCAAGAATGGATACTTGAACAAGACAACAACCCTTAACACTGCTCAAATTCTACAAAGGCATTCATGCAGAGGAACAAGTACAACATTCTGGAATGGAACCTCAGTCCCCAGACCTGCCTATTATTGAAAATCTGTGGTGTAATTTAAAGTGGCTGTCAATGCTCAGAAACCATCAAACCTGACTGTTTTGTAAGGAAGAATGGTCAAAGACACTGTCAACCAAAACCCAGACCCTCACTAGCAGTGTCTAGAGGCTGTTATTTCTGCAAAAGGAGGATCCACTAAATATTCTTGTAATTTTTCAGGTGCACAAATTACAAATTTAGTTTAAATGATTATTGCGCACTTTCTTCCATCCATCCATCCATTTTCCTCCGCTTATCCGGGTCCGGGTCGCGGGGGCAGCAGCTTCAGTAGGGAAATCCAGACTTCCCGGTCCCCAGCGACCTCTTCCAGCTCCATTGGGAGGACTGGACACCAAGGCATTCCGAGTCCCTCCATAGTCATAGTCCCTCCAGCGTGTCCTAGGTCTTCCCGGGGGCCTTCTCCCGACTGGGCATGCCCGAAACACCTCACCAGGGAGGCGCCCGGGAGGCATCCGGACTAGATGCCTGAGCCACCTCAACTGGCTCCTTTCGATGTGAAGGAGCAGCGGCTCTACTCTGAACTCCTCCCGGATGGCCGAGCTCTTCACCCTATCTCTTAGGGTGAGTCCAGCCACCCTACGGAGGAAACTCATTTCCGCCGCTTGTATCCGCGATCTCATTCTTTCGGTCATGATCGACAACTCATGACCATAGGTGAGGGTGGGAACGTAGATCGATCGGTAAACAGAGAACTTTGCCTTCCGGCTCAGCTCTCTCTTCACCACGACGGTCCGGTACAGCGACCGCATTACTGCAGA